>NQII01004964.1:42217-85141 GCA_002778355.1 Clitarchus hookeri | reverse complement strand
AACACACACACACACACACACAAACATGCACATTACCGAATTCTGGCAGGAAACACTGGATGCAGTTACCTGCTGTAACACACAACCATCACATGCTGGAATAACAGGGTGGGCATTCATCATGTTTTACTTTCAAGTAATCTAAACTATTCTCATAGTATGGTATCTCATGTAATCAATCAAAATGAATCCATGAATGACAATTCAAAAACCTTTATTACAGTTTGCAAAATTACTGCAAATTAGATAGTCTAAAGACCCACTATGATCACATTTCAAATACACACAGATTATGGCTGCAGCAGTAATGTTCACCAGGTACCATATTAATTGAAGTAAAATGCAACACTTCTTTAAAACAAATGATTACTTTTGAAAAATATAATATAAATAGAGAAGCTGTGAAGCTACTTACTTGCAAAAGCACAACATNAAACAAATGATTACTTTTGAAAAATATAATATAAATAGAGAAGCTGTGAAGCTACTTACTTGCAAAAGCACAACATGGTTTTCCGTTTTGCTTAGGTACAAAGCAATTTGTAACAAAGGCAAAATCAAACTTCCTACTGGTGTGGTACTTAATTTAAGGCTTCATATGAACACCTATACTTTTCTACAGGATTTTGCCTGAATCATCAGTGTCTTATAATTGTGTGAATACGATAATGTTCATTAGTTCACGTAAATTAACATTTGACCAATTTTCTTACCAAAATTGAAAATGAAAGCCGTTTGATCTCACATAGGTTAGTTTTTTGTTTTTCTTGAGACTACACTTAATTTATTTAAACTAGCAATTGGTCGAATCAGTAGTTTGCGACAAATGAAAAGTTGGATGTGGCTAATCAACCCTGTTTTCCCCACATGTAACTTCTTGGGAATAGACATCAATTTGCAACTAAAGTGTAACAATTTGACATAACACATTAATTGTTGGAAGATGTGAGCTGCAAATACATATGCATACTTACAGAGCACACACAAAGTAGTGTGTAAAATAATAACAGGGGGAGGGTTACAAAAATCACTGATTTCACACATTTGTTTTATTTCGCCACACATGTTTACTGATTGCAAGAACAATAATCGGCAGTTACTGATTATTACAGTATAATGAATGGTTAAACTTTTAAGAAATTAAGTGATCCTAAAATTTACACATTGATAAAACTGCACACCACGACATTCAATATAAAATGACTTTCAATAGTTATTGTATATTAGGATATTTAGTTTTAAATTCAATAATTTTGAAAAGTTGCAGGTGTAAGACAACNCTTTCAATAGTTATTGTATATTAGGATATTTAGTTTTAAATTCAATAATTTTGAAAAGTTGCAGGTGTAAGACAACTAGATAATTTGTAAAGTAATAGGCGATTACAATTAATGGGAAATTACCAATAACTGCCCTTTATGATTCATTGGTATCGCACTAGTTATATGATATGCTTGAGACGACATCCTTATCATTCCTCCTCCCAGTGATGCTGTGGGAGAATGTTAGTAGGCCAAAAATAACTGTCGCAGGCACTCTACAGTATGCAATCAGTAGCACCTCCTGGAAGACTCTAGGTATTTGTCGCGCAACTCGACCTTGAACTGCCGGAACAGGGCACGGTTCCTCTCCTGGTCCAGGTCCTTGTCATCGTGGAATGAGCGGGCTGTTTTCAGACCTCTGTGCACCAAGAATGCGTTGTTCAACACTGAGAACTTGAAGCCAGCCACGTGCAACTCGCATACCTGTTGCCACAAACCATTCCTGTCAGTGCATGTTCACACTGTGCCACATTGTGGAATGCTTTAAGTAATGTGTGTAAATATTGTTTGAATGTTTCTTGCAAGGAGATAAGTAATGTATGAAACATATACTCTACCTAGTCAAAAGAATGAAGTACAGTTACAAGCTTTAAAATGCATTTCAAAAAGCAGTGGCAGAAAAAAGCACAAAATTACATTAAAAAACATATCATTAAGCCCACTTTGACAATTGTGTGTTCGTTCACAGAGTACTGAAGCAAGCAATTCAAAAACTCACTAATTTTGCATGTTTTTAATAGCCTTTATGTTAGTTGTGTACTCAATATTGTGTTTTCCCGAGTATTGCCTATTCATCCCCCACGCTTTGCCACCCACTACACAAACTGCTTCAACACATTTTTTCTCTCACCATCACCNTATTGCCTATTCATCCCCCACGCTTTGCCACCCACTACACAAACTGCTTCAACACATTTTTTCTCTCACCATCACCATTTTTGTTCCTGAATTTTCAACATTAATAAATTAGTGAATAATATACAGAGAAGCATAAACTACAACCAAACTACCTGCAACCAAACTTCACGGTTCATTTGATTTGTCAATCAAGGTTATAGGTTTTGGATTGTTTAGTTTTGATATTGTGGACTTTCAAAGCTGGGGTATTCATTTATACTCTTCCTGTATATTTAGATTTCACACTTATTTACATTATACCAGTTACACCTCCTCAAGAACTAATGTTTTGTTATCAATTGCACTTTTGCTTTCCTGTGTGGTTTAAAGAAATAAACCTAATTTCTACCCTTCCACTGTGGAAACAATTGTTAGTGTCTGGACAATTTTGTATGAAACACAAAGGGTGCAAATTGACTAATGCACGTACCTGGCTGATGCGGTTGAAGCCATACTGTTTGAAGCGTTCATCATAGAAAGGAACAGTGTTTCGCGCAATGTAGAACGGTTCCCACGGGTCCTTCCACAGCACTTCAAACAAGGGGGCAACACCAGCTGATGGTGGTTCTCGCTGCCACGCATCATAGTCTGTGTGCACCTGACAATAAATAGTTCATCATGGATCTTCCAAGATGCAGATCATGCTGCTGGTACAGTTAAAAGGAAGCTACAATAGTCAAATTGGTTGAAAGAGAAAACGGCAGGTAACATTCAGTGTGTGATACATAAATGCACACTAGACTAGACAAGCAGATAAGTTTTAAAATTTCTATAAACAAAAATATAGTAAGTATGGTGTATTACTGGCAATCTACACAAACCTTAAAATATGAACTCTTATGGCAGTCACAACTAATCTTGTCCAGCCATTCTCTTGAGTACACACTAATAAATATTTTCACAAACAGTTCTGCGATCACGAAGGAAATGTGCAGCATGGATTAATTAATTAATTAATTAATGGATGGAACAATAAAAACAGCCCATAAAACAATCATTCTGCAGTAATCTTTGTTATAGAACATAATNATTAATTAATGGATGGAACAATAAAAACAGCCCATAAAACAATCATTCTGCAGTAATCTTTGTTATAGAACATAATACTGTACTGTAGGTAGACATTTTAGGTTTACAACAAACAGGCTACTGTAAAATTATCCGCAAGAAACAACGGTTTACTGGTTGCAGTGCAATTAGTCTAGGCTTTGCCATAACATTACTAACTCAATATGCACTATTCCATGTAAGACTAAGTCGTTACTGTACCTATCCAGTAGATTTTTTTTTTTTTACTCAATTCAGTGCTTAGAAGGAGCAAAGTAAAATGCAGCAAAATTAACAAAGCGAGAACTTTATGCTGTATGATATGTACACAAGAAATAAAAAACTCAAAATACTGATACAGGAAAACTGACTCCACACTAGATTTAGACCTTCTGCCCACTAGGGCCAGGAACCAAAAGACCCTATTTATGAAAATACTTGCCTGATTGCGGGTTTGTGACAGGCCTGCTTTGGCTGGTGAATTGACCACTTGTCTAATAGCCTTGGGTGAAGCGGGTTTTATGGATGGACGAGTAGTTGCGTGCACTGGTGCAAAGGTCAGTTGAGTGGAATGGACCCAGCAAAACCAACTTCCTCACTGTGGTATGTGTGGGAAGTGGTCAACGAGCAGCTGGTTTAAGTCTTTGAGGGGTTGGTGGTAGTGAAGAAAGAGCACCCTGGTAGGTACCCTGCTGCGAATCCTGGTCTGACTTGGCAACTGATTGGGAGTTCTTCCATTTGGTGTCTTTCCTGAGCTGTGTGTTTCAATACAGGCCTCCTTCTGCTCCCCAGCCTGATGAGCCACAACTTGTTCCATACTAAGAGAGAAGCAGAAAGCTGGTGTTCCTAAGAAATGGCATGGCTCTTACATTCTTAACCATGGGGATTAGCCAGCATCGAAAATGCAAACTTGTTGCGCTGAAGTGAGTCATATGTTATGGTAATGCACACCTTTATTGTGCTAATGCTGGTTAACAGCAAGAACGTTGCGATGAGGCCAGGAGTCGGGCCAGTGGCAAACTGAGCAGGCAGCTTTAAGTCCCTTCAAATACAGTCCGACGAGACTGCTTCAGTTGCAGTTTCCCTTAATCTGCATATTAATAANGCAGCTTTAAGTCCCTTCAAATACAGTCCGACGAGACTGCTTCAGTTGCAGTTTCCCTTAATCTGCATATTAATAAAGTGATGTTATGTTAGCCTAAAATTAAAACTAAAGAACCAATTTTGGTCAAACAAAATGTATTATAACTTATGTATATTTTAGGTAATTTACAGGTTTTATATAATTCATATCTCTCATCATACAAACTTATCTACGGAAAAATCACATTTCATCACCTAATTCAAATTTATCTTTCTTCCGTGAATACAATACTCCACTCTCCATGTGAAAGGATTCCAAGGTCACTCGCACATACAGATAAATAGCCAATGACAACTGTCTAGGAATGTATATAAGTGAGAGCAAGACGGACAAGTCAGTACGCTCTGTGCCATCAGAAAAGACACCTCAGTGTGACATTACACCATACTCGTCTGCATCAAATAGACACCTGCACCAATGCCCAAGAACAGTGATACANGCAGCTTTAAGTCCCTTCAAATACAGTCCGACGAGACTGCTTCAGTTGCAGTTTCCCTTAATCTGCATATTAATAATTTAACAAGGCCCAGGGAAATGTAAATTTTACATAAGGATGGAAGAATTCACAGTGTACATACATGTAGATCTTAAGCAGGGCTTTCAAAAGTGCTCCATGTACCATGACAGCCTTTACATACATTAACCCCACACACAATTCCACACAAGGGTTTTTAAGTCTGCAACTCTAAACTAAAAGAGGCGTATGGTATACAAAAAAAGTGAATACAGATAACTTTGTATTCCCCTGAACGGCAGAACAAAGATTAACACGTGAGTACGTAGATATAGGAAGACAAAAACAACAAAGAACATAGCGGGTTTCCTATGATCGGTAAATTACATTTCCAGGATTGTTCTCTCATCCTATTTTAACGTGCACAGACTGACTTGTTTGCTGTATTTTTATGTTTTATTCCAGTTTGTTTTGCAACACACAAAGTTATGCTTTTTGACTGATTGGACGGATATGAGTGACACTGATTCTGATCTGATCAAAAAAAACTTTTCAGAACTTTTGCTATAGTGGAAAAAATTACAACGTGGGAATTAAATACAAGGACACTGATGATTTCCTTCGCCTCTATCCCAAGAAAGCATTGTTTTGTAAAGTTGAGATGTTTGGAGTGTAGTTAACTAGGCCGTCAGCACCCATGGGGGGTTAAGTAGATGTAGGTGGGAGTTAAGATATTTAGATGGCTCTTGGCATCTAGCTGATTGAGGTGAAATGAGGTGAATATGAAGCAGCACCAGAATGCAAGGGCGGAGGAAATGGGAGATCCCCAAAGACTGAATTGTCTTCTCTAATGACACAGACGGTACTAACTTGTGTGTCTTGCTCTCACTTATATTCATTCCCAGACATTTAAATCCTCTGCTATTTATAGACCAGATGTGCACCTGACCTTTGAATCCTTATACCTGGAGAGTGGAGTATTGCAACGCCCATCTCTAGTATTAGGACGATTTAACATAGCTGCCCTACGTCTGGGCTGCATGTTTGTTTTGTCGCACCGTTAAGGATATAAGACTGGAAATAACAGCTCTGTTAGCTCAATCTGTAGCAGCACGAAACTGTATTTATATGGCACCTTTTTAAAAGTCAAGTTTTGGTTTATTTACTCTGTACTTTTATTTATCTTTCAAATTAACAGTTTGCGCATATTCTTCAAGTATGCAGAGCTACGAACAGTTTCATAGACAATTAAACAAAGAAAGAAAGAAAGAAAGAGCAGCGCCACAGTGGTTTTATGAATTAATTTTAAAGTTTTTTAAACTGCCATTGTAAGAGGAACTTCATCGAACGACCTCAAACACTGAGAAATAATTTAGTAGCATAAAGTTTGTCGGTGTGGGGGACATTCGCCATGCCCAACGCATCCTCTTCAGGAGCTGGTTGTCTACTGTATACCGTTGTCAGTTATCTGTTAGCAGTCGGTAGACACACTGAGTATAAGTCACCCATGCCTACCCCCACTCCTCACCCCAGGGTACCCAAAACATTATCATATAAGAGCATGATTAGGACCAGAACTCTTCACGCCATACCAAACTGAGTCATTGTCCAAACTGAGTCTTGAGTGAAAGATCAAACCTTCCAGAACAAAAACTGTCTACTACAGTTGGAAAGCTTCTAGCTACTAATGCTGATGCTAACAAACTAAGATTTCAGAAAAGGCAAATGTATGCCTGATAAACATAATTACGGCCAGAACTTTGAATCCTGATAAAATATTACTAAGCTCCGCAAAACTAAAGAAAATGAACCAAATATCCCGATAATTAATATAACGGTCATTACAACAGGCAACTCCATGTTAAATAAAGTGATGTTATGTTAGCCTAAAATTAAAACTAAAGAACCAATTTCGGTCAAACAAAATGTATTATAACTTATGTATATTTTAGGTAATTTACAGCTTTTATATAATTCATCTCTCTCATCATACAAACTTATCTACGGAAAAACCACATTTCATCACCTAATTCAAATTTATCTTTCTTCCGTGAATACAATACTCCACTCTCCATGTGAAAGGATTCCAAGGTCACTCGCACATACAGATAAATAGCCAATGACAACTATCTAGGAATGTATATAAGTGAGAGCAAGATGGACAAGTCAGTACGCTCTGTGCCATCAGAAAAGACCTCAGTGTGACATTACACCATACTCGTCTGCATCAAATAGACACCTGCACCAATGCCCAAGAACAGTGATACANGACCTCAGTGTGACATTACACCATACTCGTCTGCATCAAATAGACACCTGCACCAATGCCCAAGAACAGTGATACAACCAAGGACGATGATTCAAGATAACTCCACAAAGAAATTTTAGAAGACTAGATATTATCCAAAGAAGATTTATAGGAATATTGGTAGATTTAATACTCGTGCGAAACTTAGGTGTGATTTCACCAGTAATCTAAACTTTACGACGTTTGTGAAAATCCAGTGCGCTAGCCATGCAACCTCCACAACCCCTCATTCGTTTTATAGCAGGCGAGAGAAACCTACCTGACACTTCCAGCACAACTCTATGTAGAACGGCCGCACTTGTCCCTGGTCCAGCAGGCTCAACAGTTCAGACTTGATCTGAGGCGGTGGCACCATCTCTCGCGATTCGAATGCTGGTACCACCCACACCGTCTTGTCCTCATTCCGAGTCGACCCAAACAAGTGGCTCTTCATTGCGAATTCGTAAAAGTCCTATCAGAATTGCATTCAAAACTTTATATACAACAAATTACTAAAACCTTACAATACAAATAGGTTCTACACTTAAGGTTTTGGCTTCATGCGTTAGCAAGAATTTAGAATTACATGATCTTATAAAGAATGTGATCATTTATACTTTAAGACCGCTGAAAAATGTTTTTTTAAAAGAATATTTAGTATTTGAAGTAATATTGATATTGTTTTGTATAAAAGAGTTATTAATTTGTTCAATTTGCTGGAGAAGTATAAATTTAGTAAAATATTTGCAAAGCTAATAATTTCTACATCGTGATTTAAACTGAAAATGTTTCAAATAGCCCCTAACATGTTAATTGTCTTGTGATTTTACTGAAATGTTACATCTTTAAAAATGATTATCTTGTCGAGATATAAATTCTGTTACAGTATATATCAAATCATTACCAGAAAAATTTATTCGTCCCGTATACCAAAATGTTGAGTTCTCTTACATTCTCATAAATAAAGCCTTAAACACGCGCAGGAACTATATTTACTGAACATTTAACTTTGAAGTAATGACAATTATAAGGAGCAACAATTANGACCGCTGAAAAATGTTTTTTTAAAAGAATATTTAGTATTTGAAGTAATATTGATATTGTTTTGTATAAAAGAGTTATTAATTTGTTCAATTTGCTGGAGAAGTATAAATTTAGTAAAATATTTGCAAAGCTAATAATTTCTACATCGTGATTTAAACTGAAAATGTTTCAAATAGCCCCTAACATGTTAATTGTCTTGTGATTTTACTGAAATGTTACATCTTTAAAAATGATTATCTTGTCGAGATATAAATTCTGTTACAGTATATATCAAATCATTACCAGAAAAATTTATTCGTCCCGTATACCAAAATGTTGAGTTCTCTTACATTCTCATAAATAAAGCCTTAAACACGCGCAGGAACTATATTTACTGAACATTTAACTTTGAAGTAATGACAATTATAAGGAGCAACAATTAAAGGGAGAACACTAGTATTTTCATGCAACCCACAGTTCAGACCTAAGAATTAGGCTCTCATGTACCTTACAAGAACACAGTGAATCTCATTTGTTGGTTGTAGTGTCACCACACACACTTCATTATTTAAAATGGTTTGAGACACCCCAAAACCAAAGCTATAATGCAGGGGGCCCAAACTAACTCTGCATTACCCACTATAAACAAATTTCATTTAGTTGTCATTTTAACAATAGAAGCTCGCAACTCTCCAAATAATTTAAACCATACCAAAGTTTTCATTTCCACTTACGTACTCCATTAATCAGGGTACGGTAATACGGGTGCAAAGGTTACAGCGTGCAAAACATTTCCTTATCTGATTACAGTAAAATCTCAGCATGAAGTACTTTTCTCTAGAGCTGTGTCTATTCACAACAATTGCAGATACACACTGATGCAATTGGTTTCAAAACAGAGAAAATCATTCACAATAAATTAATTTACTCAACCACACAACAAAATAAAAAAACATCTTTTAGTTTCAACACCTGAACTGAAACAGTCTCACCTCGCACAACAGTCGCATCCCATTTTGTGACAGAATTGACATAAAACGTGCAACCCATATGCAAGTAAATATGTAATTTGTGTCTGGCATTTTCATGCAGCTATATCAGATATTAGCTGATTCACAGATACAGAAAAATATTGGCATTATTCAACAGCTCTACTTTTCACTTTGAATTAAATTTTTCCAAATCCCCAGCAGACGTACTATCATTAAATACATATCCATCGTAAAGTAATTTTCGGTATTGCATACAAATTGAGTGCTTGTGTACTTCACATTCAGATTCTACTGTATTAGTAAGCTGTGCCAGCACCAAATTATGGGCTATGTTCAGAANTGCTTGTGTACTTCACATTCAGATTCTACTGTATTAGTAAGCTGTGCCAGCACCAAATTATGGGCTATGTTCAGAAGTGTTTCTACACTGACTACATCCAAAAGTAATAGTTAAAAATATTTATCTACATCACTAACTGCAAAATTACACCTACTTATATGAGAAAGGGTTTTACGTGTTTTATTTTAACAATGGGAGGTCATTTGCAAATTATACAGAACAAAATTTAAATATATATTGCTAGGCAAAGGAATCTTATGTAAACATTTGCATTTACTTTACTTTATGTTACCTCTATTAAAGATTAAGCAGGGGGTCTGCCCGCGGAATCCGTGGGTTCACTATCCTTGGGTGGGGCAGGTACCTGGTGTAAAGGTTTCCTAGGGGGCTGCAATGGTAGTATTCTCATTTTGTGTCTTACTACAAAGACAATGTGTAAGGGTAAAACAACCACGGGCCCACGTAACCTGAGTTTTTAGTAAACAATTGTGAAGCATCTACATGCGTGCAATCTGAAACCCAGATCATAAATATGGCCTGCGATAAGCTTGGTAAGTGGAGTTTATTGTGGAATGAACTTTGAAATTATCGTACAAAATGCAGATGTGTGGTACATATCTAATAACTGTACGGCCCAACCATGTTCATTTCAGGCCTAGAGGTAAACTTGAGCAGTGCTGAGTCCATTACAGTATGAATTTCTAAATTATTGTACAAAATACTGAAGTTATGGTATACTACTTTAATTATGGTACGCAAAATATGGGCCAGCTGACTTTGTACAATAGTTATGATACATATTATGGTACACTTTTATGGTACCGACATGTATCCAATAGGGTCTAACTAACTTCAATTCGAGGGAGGGTCCGAAGAGTCACCCCTCCCTCAAATCTCACCGCAATCTGCCGAAAACTGCGGTGTCAAGAGCCGGAAAACATAAATGCCCTCCTCCCCTCAGGGGTACCGACATTTTTTCCAAAAGGGCCTAACTGACCAAACCGCAGAGGGAAGGTCCAAAGAGACAACCCTCCCTCAAATCCTGGCGAAATCTGACGAAAACTGCAACTTCCAGCACCGACCAAAGTTAAAAACACACCCCTCCGGTCAGTGNAAAGAGGAAGGTTCAAGGGTGTGCACAAATTTGGTTCCAACCCTCTACCCCTTAAGGGAGGGGCGCTGCACGCCCTCAAAGTCACCCTTTAAACTTCGGTTCTTTATTAACGAGATAGAACCTCTGCTTGATGCAAAAGTCAGATCCAGTTTTAGATGAACTCGACACTAAGAGAATGGTAAATGAAAATATGCCAAGGAAGAGACATTAAATGGATAGTAAAGACAAATAGGTAGAAAGACAGATAGCCTGCTGAAAGATGTGGCAAGTGCAGTGTTTCTACATTTCTCATTTTGTTAGATTCAATTTGATTGTAACCAATTGTTATTGTATCAATACTATAGGGGGTGTGGGATCTCTCATATAATTTTAATAATCTGCAAACATGTTATCAAAGAAATAGCATAAACAAACAAANTAGGGGGTGTGGGATCTCTCATATAATTTTAATAATCTGCAAACATGTTATCAAAGAAATAGCATAAACAAACAAAATAAGTAAAAAATGTACTCCCAATTTAAACTGAACAGATCAAGTTTCTTACAGACATCTTTAACGGTGGAAATTTTTTTTAGAAAACTTTGTACACTTCAAAATTTAAAAAAATTATATTCCAACAAATAAACAAACTGAGGGGAAAATTAATCAAAATATAACTGTAAGCCTACAATTAAACTCTGCACAAGAAGGTGGAGATATACAAAAGTGAAAAACTCATTAAATTTACCATCTACATCACTGTGTATTACACTACCTGTCTCAGGTTGATGCTCGGCAGCATGTCAATGTCTATAACAAACACTAGCTCGGTAGCAGAGGCACGTCGAGCAACGTTGCGCAGCAAGTTGTTCGGGAAGGGTCTTCTGCTGGCGTAGTTGCGCCTCTCTGTGCTCGAGAGGGTGGACAGATCGCAGCGGGAGAGAGAGTCCGGAGGAACGGAGAAGAGGGGCCGTCCGCCAGCGGACAATGGAGACACCAGGTGGAAGGACACATTGTGGTGGATGGCAGAGTAGCAGTACCGCAGAGTAGCAACACCTCGCAAAGCATCGAACATCTCGTGGTCATCCACGAATACCGATAGTGATATTGGACCCTGCAATCACATAGAACCCATGCTCTTTTTCTCTTACTAAACTTCAATAAAAATTTAAAAAAAAACATCTCAATACTATGTCCATAGGCACCATGTTTGAGGGAGAACAGCAAGGAAAGTGGTCACCCCTTTGGCTTTCAGTCAGCAGGGGCATCATCGCTCCCCTGGGCTGATAGACTATGGTCGGTAATGACTACTTCAGTTGGTAATACATATTATAATCTATTGTTAATTACTTGCATCATTCTTTTTAAAATATATTTTATTTATAGGTATAATTTATTTAACTAAAAACGCAAACATCCAGTAGGAATAAATATTTTATTAAGTTTGTGATGACTCAGTATTATTAATTTTCGGGACACATGCTCTATTTTCTTTCGTGTTGCTAAGCTTTGTAATATTTTTATCGGGTTTAAATTAAAAGCAGTGGTGGTTCGTTTTACAGTGATAGTTTATTTATCGGGCATACGTTTGCTGTTTTAAGTTTATCAGACGTCCGGTTGTAGTTTCGAAAGTTTTAGTTTTTGTTAAACATCAGCATTATTTAGAAACTTTCCGACTGCATCGACAAGTTTTGTACGAGAAGTTCGTTTATCTTGACGGCGCAGTTAAGTGGGACACAGCGCAGTTTGAATGATGCTGCCGGCAGATGCCGGCTGCCCTACCCTTATCTTATGAGAAGGGGGCGATAGGCCCGCAGAATAAATACTCGGGGTGTCAATCATCTAAAAAATAAAAAGTAACCAACCATCAGAGAAGACTCATCGTGCGTCAAGAGCTTCACCCACACCAGCAAGCACCCGCGACCACTAAATCTTTTTTCACTTCATTTATTTTCTGCTTTAACTATTAAATTCTATTAAATTATTTCCGCCGGTGTGGGAGGTCGCTAGGGTGCCAGGAGGGAACAAACGTCCCTCCTGCCTTCGTAACTTCTTGCGATGCAAGTTTTTAAGAAATGAGATAATTCGTAAACGACTGTGGTGCTGTTCTGCACTTTTCTATTTATCTGTGAACGGTTTGTACTCTGCATACCTGAACTTCGTATGTGAACTGTGTCACTCGACTGATAAATAAAAGTATAGAACAAATACACCGGAACTTGACTATTTCATATTTAATTGGCGTCCATTTTACAGAGTCTCGCGTTACTCTGTCTTGAGCTAGTCTAGTGGTAAGTTATAGTCGAGTGACAACTTAAAAGCCGGCTATAAATGTGCGCGTGCCACATTACAAATTTTTTTAAGATGAGATTTTCAAGGCAAGAACATGATAGTGTGATACAATAAAAATCAACTATGGTATGGTCACACAAAGTTTGAAATTTGCCCAACCTTCTGGAAAAAGGAAGCCTGCACCTATGATAGTCCTTTTTNCTGGAAAAAGGAAGCCTGCACCTATGATAGTCCTTTTTGGGTAAATTGTTAACAAATTTGCTGAAAAATAAACCAAGATATGAACCAAAACCGTTTCCGCATACTTCACCCCCATAAACAAAATAAACTTACAAATTTCCTACATGGCTACTCAAATTTTGAAATATAATCTTTTAATTATGTAATTGAAGTCATTTTGAGGGTTTGGTAGCATGTCTTAGGTTTCAGTTACAGATGGAGCCTCTCTAACCTGAAAGCACAATTTTGGGTTACCACAAACCCCATCTTACATTTAAACCAATACAAGGAAGGTTGCACTGCCGGCCAAAAGTCACAACATTGGTACGGTACAGATGCTTTGAAATTGCAGGGCAAGGTCAAAAGTATATAATTTTCTTGCAGCAAGTAGTCCCGCTCTGCAAATGTGGTACATATGACTTCATGAACATGTGGGTTCAGGTATTTGACAACGGCTTTATTCAGAAAAATTTGTGCACGTTTTTCTAAAGAAACATGACTGGGAGAACATGTCCCGGCCATGCAACAAACTTTGCACTCTTCGAAGGTACTGGTTCGCAGTGTGGGTACAATGAGAGTGGCCATTATTCTCCTATTGAGTGAATATTTTAATGGCTTAGCTTTACAAAANTTCGCAGTGTGGGTACAATGAGAGTGGCCATTATTCTCCTATTGAGTGAATATTTTAATGGCTTAGCTTTACAAAACACTGTTTTGTAACAAAGGGTTACAGGTTGGTATTCATTTCAACTTGGGTGTCCATTGTTCCTCTAGTATGGAGGTCAAAATTTAGCAGGTCATCCAAACAATCAGTGATGCTCAGAACTCAAGTGTTATGAGGATACAAGCCAACACCTACATCTGTGAACAATGTTCAGGCCCATTACTCTTGCATCCAGTTTTGACANTTCGCAGTGTGGGTACAATGAGAGTGGCCATTATTCTCCTATTGAGTGAATATTTTAATGGCTTAGCTTTACAAAAAACTGTTTTGTAACAAAGGGTTACAGGTTGGTATTCATTTCAACTTGGGTGTCCATTGTTCCTCTAGTATGGAGGTCAAAATTTAGCAGGTCATCCAAACAATCAGTGATGCTCAGAACTCAAGANAAGGGTTACAGGTTGGTATTCATTTCAACTTGGGTGTCCATTGTTCCTCTAGTATGGAGGTCAAAATTTAGCAGGTCATCCAAACAATCAGTGATGCTCAGAACTCAAGAGTTATGAGGATACAAGCCAACACCTACATCTGTGAACAATGTTCAGGCCCATTACTCTTGCATCCAGTTTTGACACTTGTCTACAGACTTGACAAATGATGTTCAGTGATGTGGGCATAATGCAGGTCAACATTTTGGGTTGGTTAAATAGTGTTTGGGTAGAAAACCTGACACCAGTACCCACTAAGCTGGTTCCGCACGCCCTGGGGCTCAGTCGTGCAGTAAAGCTTAAGCAATGGTTTGCCAAATCAGCAAAAAAATGCCCTAGTCTTAAAAGGAATAACACAAAGCTCTCACAAAGAAAGTTTCAAAAAATGATTGTGGCAGTGGTTTTGAAGGGTTTGCTGCCCAAGTGTGCAACACCAACACAGCTGCTCTGCCATCGCTTTGACAATGTACTTGCGTAACATGAAGTACTTAATGTTGTGTAGGGAAGCGATTCCATGCAGAATAGTTATAATTGAAATTACAATTTTTTTTAGTATTAACTTGTTTACACAACAACTTTGTCAGTACACCAAACTTCACATGAAAAAAGCTAGATATTATAGGCCCATAACATTAGTGAAATACAACACATTTTGAATCTTTTTGTATCAATGTTTAGGGTAAATTAAGCAGTTTTGAAAGCCCCTCTTGAAATCTAATTGTACGTGCATTGTGTATTCTTACATCATATGTAGAAATAACCTTACCATGGGCTTGATCACTATTCATGCATCGGTCAAGTGAAACTGAAATTATTAGAAAAGTAAATATTTTACAAATTTGCATTTTTTTAAAATTGCAATATACTTGCAGGCATTAAAAACAAGAGTATTTGAAAATGTTTACCCAACATTTTAATTAAATGTTATTTAATGGAACTACTTTTCCTCCATTGTTCCCAACTTTATTAGGAACATGTCAGTCCGTGTGCCCATTAAAATGTAAGCAGGTTTGGACATTCACATTTTTCAAAGGTTGACTACAAAAGTCATCAGATAATCGTGAACAGC
Source organism: Clitarchus hookeri (assembly GCA_002778355.1). Classification (NCBI taxonomy): domain Eukaryota; kingdom Metazoa; phylum Arthropoda; class Insecta; order Phasmatodea; family Phasmatidae; genus Clitarchus; species Clitarchus hookeri. The sequence goes on along the minus strand of NQII01004964.1, from coordinate 69,812 downwards.
ATTTACTGCATTATTTGTAACACTGCTGACTTCGAATAAAATAGCTACTGAATGAGCACAACTAAAAACTTGCACAACACATGTCATCGGGCAGCGAACAAGACAATACACAACACATTAAAACAGGCAAACTCAGCATAATGAGGAATTATTTATAACCAAAACCAGAATTTTAAACACTAACATTACTGCTTACATAAGACAAACACAGCTACACCACACAAAACACTAAAACATTAAAAATAGCTTATCAAAAACACACACACTTTGTCCACGATTCACCGTTTTAATTGCCCTAACGCACGGCAGCTCAGGCGAAGACTCAAATTAAATAAAACCCCATAACGGCTTCACATCAGTTTGACGGCGAGTGCAGCAATCTCGTTAATCTTAAAAATCTCCAGGCAACACGGTCGGGCGATGGCAGGGCGTAGAATAGAAAGAGCGTGAGCCGTGCGAAGACTTAAACAAGCTAAATCATAAAAAAGTATGACTTGAGCAGAGGAAAAGGGAGGGGATCTGAGCCAAACAAAGAGTATACCAACACATTGAGCAGAAACCAAAGAGAATGACTTGCGAGACTAGCACCAGCATTGCAACATCTCAATGCACAGCATGCGGTGCATTTTCTCATCTTACAATTAACAAGTTCTGAAGATGTTCTTATCTTATATACAAGTCCTGATTCTGTTATCTGTAAGAAATATACATACTTTGAAGATTTGTATGTATATGAAATCCAGCATGCTTTTTTTTACGCCGGAGTGAGTCAACTTTGATGGAATGAAATAAGGCAAACTTACCTGACCATAATAAAGAAAGCATTGTAATAAAGGCGAGCAAAAACTGAACATAACATTGGGTCTAAACAGTAATACTGTGAGAAAACACCCATACCACTACCTGTACCAAAACTTTCTTGCCCATCAATGCCTGTACCTATAATGGGAAAATAGTAAAAATATCCAACATGGATCCAATAATAAAAAAAAAACCTAAGTCTAACAACTTCAAATGAATGATAATTAGTGATAAATTTTGCAGTTCCTAAATGCACTANTGGCGCTCAGTCGTGCAGTAAAGCTTAAGCAATGGTTTGCCAAATCAGCAAAAAAATGCCCTAGTCTTAAAAGGAAGAACACAAAGCTCTCACAAAGAAAGTTTCAAAAAATGATGGTGGCAGCAGTTTTTAAGGGTTTGCTGCCCAAGTGTGCAACACCAACACAGCTGCTCTGCCATCGCTTTGACAATGTACTTGCGTAACATGAAGTACTTAATGTTGTGTAGGGAAGCGATTCCATGCAGAATAGTTATAATTGAAATTACAATTTTTTTTAGTATTAACTTGTTTACACAACAACTTTGTCAGTACACCAAACTTCACTTGAAAAAAGCTAGATATTATAGGCCCATAACATTAGTGAAATACAACACATTTTGAATCTTTTTGTATCAATGTTTAGGGTAAATTAAGCAGTTTTGAAAGCCCCTCTTGAAATCTAATTGTACGTGCATTGTGTATTCTTCGATCATATGTAGAAATAACATTACCATGGGCTTGATCACCATTCATGCATCGGTCAAGTGAAACTGAAATTAGAAAAGTAAATATTTTACAAATTTGCATTTTTTTAAAATTGCAATATACTTGCAGGCATTAAAAACAAGAGTATTTGAAAATGTTTACCCAACATTTTAATTAAATGTTATTTAATGGAACTACTTTTCCTCCATTGTTCCCAACTTTATTAGGAACATGTCAGTCCGTGTGCCCATTTAAATGTAAGCAGGTTTGGACATTCACATTTTTCAAAGGTTGACTACAAAAGCCATCAGATAATCATGAACAGCATTTACTGCATTATTTGTAACACTGCTGACTTCGAATAAAATAGCTACTGAATGAGCACAACTAAAAACTTGCACAACACATGTCATTGGGCAGCGAACAAGACAATACACAACACATTAAAACAGGCAAACGCAGCATAATGAGGAATTATTTATAACCAAAACCAGAATTTTAAACACTAACATTAGTGCTTACATAAGACAAACACAGCTACACCACACAAAACACTAAAACATTAAAAATAGCTTATCAAAAACACACACACTTTGTCCACGATTCACCGTTTTAATTGCCCTAACGCACGGCAGCTCAGGCGAAGACTCAAATTAAATAAAACCCCATAACGGCTTCACATCAGTTTGACGGCGAGTGCAGCAATCTCGTTAATCTTAAAAATCTCCAGGCAACACGGTCGGGCGATGGCAGGGCGTAGAATAGAAAGAGCGTGAGCCGTGCGAAGACTTAAACAAGCTAAATCATAAAAAAGTATGACTTGAGCAGAGGAAAAGGGAGGGGATCTGAGCCAAACGAAGAGTATACCAACACATTGAGCAGAAACCAAAGAGAATGACTTGCGAGACTAGCACCAGCATTGCAACATCTCAATGCACAGCATGCGGTGTATTTTCTCATCTTACAATTAACAAGTTCTGAAGATGTTCTTATCTTATATACAAGTCCTGATTCTGTTATCTGTAAGAAATATACATACTTTGAAGATTTGTATGTATATGAAATCCAGCATGCTGTTTTTACGCCGGAGTGAGTCAACTTTGATGGAATGAAATAAGGCAAACTTACCTGACCATAATAAAGAAAGCATTGTAATAAAGGCGAGCAAAAACTGAACATAACATTGGGTCTAAACAGTAATACTGTGAGAAAATACCCATACCACTACCTGTACCAAAACTTTCTTGCCCATCAATGCCTGTACCTATAATGGGAAAATAGTAAAAATATCCAACATGGATCCAATAATAAAAAAAAAAAACCTAAGTCTAACAACTTCAAATGAATGATAATTAGTGATAAATTTTGCAGTTCCTAAATGCACTANAAAAAAAAAAACCTAAGTCTAACAACTTCAAATGAATGATAATTAGTGATAAATTTTGCAGTTCCTAAATGCACTAACTTGAAGGGTGCTGGAAGGCAAAATAAATTTATCAATTTTGTATTTGAATGGCTAGCTGTCCACCTTTTGTTTTGCATGTGATTTAATTTCCGTAAAATGCATTTCCATGCGTTTTAATAATAAAGGGCCAAGATGACAATTCTGCTGCTTTTGGAACATTTAACATTGATGACTACTAACTTGTGGAAATTAGATAATTTACAAAAAAATATATTCCACTGGTTACACTCTAAAAATTCAGGGACAGCCGAAAATAAATTAAACATATGCTAGGACAATTAAACTAAAAATAAATTTTAAGTGAGCTAAGGTAGTAGCATTCAGCCTTCGGGCCACAAAGGCCGTTGTGGTGTGATAGTCCAGACTACTCGCCTTCCATTGAGGTAAACTTGGTTTGATTCCCAGGAGGGTCAACCTGATTTTCAAACTTTGGAAACATGGTGCATTTTGCAGTTTGCCAGCAGGTTTTCTCAAGGTACTCCCATTTTTCCTGCCCTTGGACTACCACTGCTCTATCTTTACACAATTTCACCCTTACTAGTGCTCATGCAGGACTGCCTCTAGTGGTGCGTAACAGGTGCAGCCGCACAGGGCATTATGCCTGGGGAAAAATAATTTCTTATTTAATAAAACAAATTTAAATATTTCACATTTGTTTGGTTGCTAGTCATATATTTAATGATAAAATTTGTATATTTAAACAAGTTTATTTATAAAATTTAAATTGTTTTACTACAGTGGAATCCCGATAATTTGTATTGTCAAGGGACTGAATGTTAAATATGAATTATNAAATTTAAATTGTTTTACTACAGTGGAATCCCGATAATTTGTATTGTCAAGGGACTGAATGTTAAATATGAATTATAGAGATATTCAAATTAGCAGGATTACCAATAATCTGGAGCAAAAAGAGAAAACGCATAATAACGAGATTAATGCCAAATTGCATTAATATGTAATGATAAACGCATGGCTACATATTATGTATACATATTTATATATAAATAAATAATTACATCAATAAAAAACTTAAAAATTTTCGTTTAAAAAAATCTGTAATTTTTTTTTGGTGCAAGCCTTTCAGACTGGTATTGTCGATGGCTTTGTCAAGCATGTTCAAAGCAGAAAATACTTCGTCAACGTCTGATTTCGCTAAGAAATGGCGCACGTTGTTGATGTATTGTTTAGCGACTTTAGGTGTAATTGTCAGCACATCATCTTCATCACCTTCACCATCAATGTCCTGAGATCGAGCCAAAATTTCGTCATCAGTTAGAATCCTCGCTACCGCTAGGCCATCGTCAAAATGGACGAAATCTTCAAACGTTATAGAATTTTCTTCATTTTGAGGAAGACGATTCCAATTCACAGGGCATTCTAAGTCTTGTTCAGTAACTGCTGATGAAAGTTCCACCTTCGTGAATCCACAGCACGAAAACCGTTTTTTATTGTGCTTTCGCGAACACTTTGCCTCGCCTTGTGAGCAATGTTCAGGGATGAAAATAAGGTGATTTTATGATCCTCCCCATCCTCGATGCTGTCAAGGTGTTGCATCACTATTTCCTTGCGGTAAAGTGTTTTGAACGTTTTAATTATGCCCTACAGCTTAGAAGTAGTGTTTGCAGGCAAAAACACAACATTAACATGACTGAGCGGTGGGGTATTGTTGTCGGCCGTACAATTATCCATGAAAAGCAGAATTTTTCGCTGCCTTTTCTCCATATCAGCATTTACTGATTGTATCCATTCCTTGAATAATTCGCCCGTCATCCACACTTTTTTGTTTGCACTATAGGTCTTCGGAAAAGTTTTTATGTTTATAAAACATCTTGGTTTTGCTGATTTTCCTATCATGAGCGGTCTTAATTTCTCAGATCCATTCATGTTGGCGGCCAACAATAGGGTTAAACGCTCTTTACTATTTTTTCCGCCATGACACTTTTCTTCCTTAAAACACATTTATCGGTCGGGGAGACACTTATAAAATAACCCCGTCTCATCGGCATTAAAAATGTTGTGCTCATAAGAATCGACTATTTCTCCCAATTCGTCTTTCTACTCAGAACAAACGTCGGCAGATACACTAGAATTTTCCCCACTAAGCTTCTTAAATTTTATGGTGTGCCTTTTTTTAAACATATCAAACCAACCATCACTTGCACGAAAGTCTTTAATTCCCATTTTTTTCTGAGAAAACTTACTTTTTCTCTTAAAATGTTTCCTCCAACTGGTACATTCGAATTCAGTGCTTGCGCAAACCACTTTTTAAAATTCTCTTCAAGTTGTGGATACTAACTAGTCTTAAACCGCTTTACTTTGCTGTCCGATGTCTGGGAGGTGATCTTGTCCTTTTTCTTCAGAAGTGAGGTTATTGTGGAAGGAGGAACGTTATCACGTTTGGACACGTCAATTTGTTTATCACCACCAGCCACGGCGTTTATCATTTCTTTTTTTCTCTAATGGAAAGACACGTATTAACTCTTTTCGGAGGCATGGCTAAGACCGAACTGACTAACTTTTCACTCGCTCTGCTCCTTCCTACCCTCTCCTAAATGTAGACCGGACAGCAAGGCGCCTCTTAGTTCTGGGAATCCCAGACACATCGCCTCACAGCCTACCCGGCGTCATTACCTGCCCTTCAAACCCTCATACATCCCTAAGTACCCTTCCGGTTTTTTGTACCCTGCCCGAATCACATAAATATAGAACTGGTGTACAGTCTAGGGTTAAAAACATTACGAGTTAACGAGATTTTTAAGTCGGAAATGAGAATTACGAGATATTTTAATTGAGATCAAGCAGCAAAATAAATACGTATTATCGAGGGGACCGGAATGCATTGTTTTTTTTTTACGAATTAAAGGGATTTTCTTAAGGGACCGGCAAATTTGTACGAATTAGCAGGATATATGAATGATCGGGATGCGAAATATCGGGATTTCACTGTAGTAAAATGTTAGACGCAATATGCAGGCACTCGCAAGCAGAGCATATGGTTCAAATTTTGATTGCATTGTGGGAACAGTGGATTAACTAGTTTGGAAGGGAAAAGCCTCTCAAAAGTTTTTGTACATGGCATTGCTTTCGCTACGGACAGAACTTCACTCAAGACCCTGCTGTTAACACTAACCTAACTTTCAACTCTACTATCCTCTCCTCAGTATGTATACCGCCGTTATAAGTTTATTTTATAAGATTTAATTTACTAATTTTTTTATTTTAATTTATTTCAGGTCAAGGTGCAGTTAATATATTAAGTTTAGGTGAATTACAATATTATTTTAATATATGGATTTAGATTTGAAATTTCTAATGAAGGTGGATTTGTTTGTAATTTTATTTATGTTGGTTTTTTGATTTTAGCTCTAAAATAAGTACATATCGCCCGTCACTCTCAATATATTTGAGATAAGTCGTAACATAGTTGTACTGGAAGGTGTACCTAGGATTATCAGGATTTAGTTTATAGAAAATATTTCATTTACATTGAGTAGAATTAAATTGCAAAGTTTGAGTTCTGATTAGTTATTTATTTATTTTTAATAATTAAAAATGATTATGTAATTAAAGTTTTATTATTATTACAGGGAAGCTCCAATTAAACCTACCAGACAGCAATGGCACACAATTTCAGTGTCGCCCTGGTTGTAATGTGGTCTGTCATGCTGAGGTTGGGCTTGAATTTGAGCTTTTTGTTAACAAAATGGTTGAGAGATCAATTTTGTCTATAAAATCTGTGGCATATTTTTGTAATTTGAGTATTGCATTATATGAACTTCGAAGCTGACAAATTACTAAATATAAATTATTGAATCACCTGCTTCTTTGAAACGTTTAAATACACATTTTAGAATGTCTCTCTAGTGTGAGTTTTATTTGTTTAGAACAAAAAAACACAGGATGTATAGGGAAACCTGGTTATACTTTGTTCTTAGCTTTCTCTTTGGAGATAGGAATATCATTCAAAATTATGTGAGCTGGAAGACTAACACCTTATCAATACAAACTACATACTCTTGCATAAAACTTTTGAATAAATAGAAATCAATCTTTAACTTGCAATACTCTATCACAGGTAAGTACTTTCACATTTACATTTCTTTGGATTGTCTGGCGAAGACAGGTTGTGACAAAACATAATAGATAGCAAGATATATACTTTTTTTAAAAATTTGAATAGGAATTCAATATCTACATGAAGCACACTCAAGTACCCTGGTTAACAGGAAATACTTATTATCATGCTGAGAACATAAGAAATTAGACCACATTACATTACACCCTTGTGAACATCTATAGTCAGAATTACTCATTGATTTCCAATATCTCTTAACTGCTTATGAATGGGATGCACGTAGTGAACATTTGCGGAGGGCAATAAACTAAATAATTTTTTCTCTCTCTTTCTCTTAGAACAACAAACTACAAGAAGAGTTTTAGTGAAAGAAATTTAAAGATTCTGATAACACAAATTAGTCTTCCAGCAAAAGTTCATACAACAGTTCATTATTCTGTTTAGAATGAATTGAGTTAGTAAAGTTTCATTTTCTTTTGGTTAGCTTTGAGATTCGTAGACTATTTTCAGACCACTGAATCTACAAAAAACTGAATGAGAATTTCAGTGGTTCAGATCCTTTCATGAAATCATTTGTGAAATNGCAAAATTTCCAAAAGCAAACTAAAATAAAGGAAACTTTGCTCATACCACAAACAGTTTTACTGTTGACAGTCTTACAACCATAACGTCCATGTCACTTTGACATCTTTCTTGCAGACACTAAAATTAATAATCTAGTGCTGTTTGGCTACTTCTACAGCCTGCGTACATTTAATGATCTTGTGATGGATCTTTTCCATTGCCCTACCATTACGATGGGTGATCCAAATAATTAAATCAAATGTGAAATCAGACAAAATCTAAAGGTCTGACCATGAACATGTCTGTAGAGAGTCCCTGGACTTGCTTAAGGCAGCCCAGCCCTCCTTCCTTAACAACTCAAAGAACAAAATTTCCTGATAAGAGGAAGTTATCTATGAACTGTTTAAAATTGATGATCTCCTAGGCATACAAATTAACATTACGCAAAGCCCTAGTTTGACAAAGAGGAAAAAAAAAATTAACAGAATTTACATTAAAATGTTAAATTAAGTAACATTTCAGATATTTAGAAATATCAAAATAAAATTGTGATAAAATGTCTACCATCATTATGAATGTAAACAAACACGAAATATCATATTGTCAAATATGATTCCATTTCATTGTTTAAATCTACCAGTATCGATGACAGATTGAAATTTAAACAAATTTTCTTCTCTTATATCCTCGTAACATATAGGCGAGGCTATTGGAATACACAAGCGTGTATTGTACTCACAATAACTATTTCACAAAGCAAGTTGCTGAAATATTCTTGAGATAGGTCTACTTAACAAAAAAACTATCTTGAGAAAATGCCTAACACTTTCACATCATATTTGTTTTATTTTGTAAATTTTAACCTACTCTAACTACAGGAGGCAAAAACTTTTTTTTTAAGACTTTGTGGACTTTAAATTTTGCAATCCATGATAAAACAAAAATAGCAGCATGTCCTACTTAATCTAATTTTGTGGCGTTCCAACAAATTTACAAAATGCTAATTGCAAGTTATGAAAAAATGAAACCCTAAACAAATTGGAACACTGTCCGAGGTTCTTGCCAGCCTACAGATAGCAATTCACTGTCACTATTTATGTGCTCTACAAAAAGTAATATTGTATCCTAGGTACATGACTATGCAAAATGTGGAATCTGATTTCTTTTTATTTGAGGCATACACCACCACACAAAATATAAAAAAAATTCTGTGATTAAGATATATAAAATAGAGCGTAATGAATTTTTTTTCCTTCCAGCACCTTTAGACCTTGCAATTTTGTGTGTGTGCATGTGTGTGTTTTGTGTGTGTGTGTGTGTGTGTGTGTGTGTGTGTGTGTGTGTGTGTGAAAACCATGTTCAAGATATATGAGACCACCCTCTCCATGTAAAAGTGTTAGTGGCAAAGCCAGAAATTTCTCAAGGAGGGGGACACTCATTGTAAAGAAGGGAGATAGCGAGGGAGGTTACAACCAAATATGTAGCCTACTAAGAAAACAATTGCATTATAATATAGTAAAACGCATCATAGTTTACAATAATTACATCTTTGTATCACAAGTAAAGGCTTTTAAATTACTTTAATACTAACTGTCGACTTCCTTAGGGTCAAAGGGGGAAGTATTAAAACCACCAACACCTTAATGAGTGAAGGTCTCACCTGCCAACGCTGTGCGAGGGCCACCAGGTGGTGCAGGTGGTTGACCGAGCACTGCGTCACCAAGGTGATGTCTGCCACGGAACTTGCCGACGACCTCTGTGGCTGCCTGGAGGCTGGAGCGAGGTTCGGCACCACCTGGTACTCCCCGGTCGCGTCCAACAGGCTGCTCTGCGTGAGCGAGCGAACCAGCATCGCAAACAGAGTTTCTCCCTGCAAGGCATCAGTAACAGTTTCAGAGCAGAGACCAAGGGGATACATCCAAGAAAAAGCTGTGTAGGCTATCTTTCTCGCTTTTTCTCTTGTTTTGGGCAAGTGAATTGTTTCTTTATAAGTCTAAGGATGTAATTTATAACTGCAAGCCTCGTTTTACAATATTCTGTGAGCATTTCCTTTTAGGTACAGTTTTCAAAGCAGCCTAAAGCAAATTTGAGCAAAATGCACAACGTTAACAAAAAAACGTAATTTTTTGATGGGAAAATAGGAGTGCAACACAGGAAAGTGAATATACCCACCCCATTTGTTTTAAGGCAAGTTTCGATAATCGAAGAATCTCTACTTTTCTGGGAAAAAATGGAAAATACATGTAAATGGTATACATAGTCATTACTGATCACTTAATAGCAATTTCATGGGGGCTCTACTTATTTTGCTGTATATATTATATATACCATGAAATGCGATAGTGATATGAATATCAGGCTATGAATATCAGGGTGTTTTTGCAGTAAAACATAGAAATATATTTGACCAAAATTTTACATCAGGTTGCTGAANGAGATAGTGAGGGGGGCTATGAATATCAGGGTGTTTTTGCAGTAAAACATAGAAATATATTTGACCAAAATTTTACATCAGGTTGCTGAATCGTGTTAAATGCTAGAACTCTTCAGGTAACCAAACCTTAATTTACAAAATGTTATTCACAGAGTATATTTTTGCAGACAAGCTAACTTTATACTGTTATAAACTGTGGTAATCAAACAGTCTGAATATCATTAAATTCTGTTGAATTTTGCAAGGCTTCCCTTCATGATATTCAAGAGATGATAATATTAAGTAAAACATAAGTAGTAGAAAATATAGAGTATATCATACAAACGTGTACCCAGATGATGTTTACATGCAGTTAATATGTATTGCCAGGATACATTTGTTTAACAACGCACAGACAGGAAACAAATGTGCATTAATTTTCATCTTCCGGTTTAATTTTTTACCTGCTTCACGTTGACTGTTTTATGCTGGTAGTGTGCGGAAGTTCAGATAAAAAGTGAATGTGACTGTGTGAAGACTTGTGATTTACGAGTGCTACGAGTTTCTTCGAGATTATTTCCACGTGACTTGTTAAATCTAATTATTGTGTGGAAATAATTAAGTTTCTTTACAATTTTTTTCCAAGTGAAGTGTTAAAATATTATGCAGAAATAAGAGTGCTTGCAGCATTTGGACAAATTTAATAGAAGTTAACGTGTCCTATAGTTGAGTTTTCATTAATACAACAATAAAGAGCTATATTCACAGCCTAAAAGGGGTAACGTAAATAATAGTTTTAGCATGAAGTNCGCCAAAGAGCTATATTCACAGCCTAAAAGGGGTAACGTAAATAATAGTTTTAGCATGAAGTGTATATAGTGTAGTGAATTTTACTGTGTAGTATAGCATGGATGAACAGATGCGTGCTTCCTTATTATACTTTATCTAACACACTAACTCATGTCTGCATACATTCCTCCTGTAATCACATATTGTGAAATCAACTTAAGTTAGGTTAGGTTTTGTTGCATTTAACATGCTTGAGGAACCCAAATTACATTTAATTTGAATACATTGTGTGTTTTATCCCAAAATTTCTTAGAGCTCCATAGTCCTCCCCACTATCTTATTTGGTAGTATGTTATGTACTGCGAATGTCTTGATTCCCCTAGTAAATTCGTGATCAGTGCGATTAGTAATGTTGGTTTATAGGACCTACCATTTTCAGAGAAATTTTATTATTTATAATAACTATTGCACCAAAACGCAAATTTTGAGGTCTCCAAAGTTACCCTTGCAGGTTCAAAGTAACCCCGGTTTACTGTACCTTACATTTTGGCAGTAGAGATTCACAGTTCTGTGACTCACCTCATTTCTGAGGGGCACGAACTCATCTTCTTGTCGATCATGTTTACTGCGGAGGCGGTGTTTCGCTTCAAGTTGGCTCAGCAAGATCAAGTGCACCACTTGCAGTATTGCCACAATGGCGACAAGAACAAATACCACCTTGCCCCACAAGAAGTTCTGCATGGCTCGCACATCTCAGCAACACGTTACTACCATCCCTAATCATTAAAATTCATTAAATAATAAACTGGTNTCTGCATGGCTCGCACATCTCAGCAACACGTTACTACCATCCCTAATCATTAAAATTCATTAAATAATAAACTGGTCCTTCTTGAGCGCAAGATCAAACTTTACATTTTACGCAAAAAAAAAAAAAAAAAACTATGCTAGCCAAAGGCTAAGTAGGGGCATAAAATTCTACTTCAAGTAATAAGAATTGATCTCGTACTGACGAGTACACAAGCTAAACAGTGCCAGGACTTTTAAACTGTTCTGATAAACTTGTAATTGAACGCAACGGGTAAGCATAAGACACTGCAGATTTATAATTTCACTAATCCGAAAACTTTACCACATACATAACCTTTATTTCAAAAACTTTTAAAAGCAAATAAATAACGCTNTCAAAAACTTTTAAAAGCAAATAAATAACGCTTATATTTACTGCTGTTATGTACAAAACAGAGCTTTTATTAACCTATAAAACACCTGCAGTTAAGAGTCCAAACAACCAACATGTAAACAAAACAAACAGTGGTACCATGCTACCAATGTCAAGAAAATTTCCCGAAATTGGGATGAGTGTAAACTGTATACTTAAGTATAGTCTTTTAATTTGAAATATTCTAATATTTAAATTTGAAAAAGTAATGAAATGCAGCTTCAGAATAAACAAAAGTAAATCGACGTATTTAGTGATACATTTTGTAAAATTAAAGTTTAAGAATTCGCGAACATCATAGGGTAAAATCAAAATAGTCTGCCAGTAAACCCACATTCTTAAATAGAAGACTGATGTACATACATATAATAGTATAATACTAAAAAATTAAAGGGGGGAAAAATACTGTAATAATTGCTATTTCACCAGTGCTCAGTCAGCTATTTCCTAATGTCAGCCATCTGTTATTCAGTAGACCGCCACATTAAGCAAACCTGAGAAAAATATTTTTAAATTACATAAATATAAACACTACCACTGTCCTCACGCCATCGGCCCACAGTCTCTGCACCAGTGCGGCGCGCGGAACACGTACGTCGTGCGTCCTGATGCGTGTCCGCATCGTTCACTTGGAAACTGGTCATTACCCGATACAGAGCAATCCATTCGAGTGCCTGTGGTGTCCCTAAATAGATCTGTGTAATAAGGATCGGAAACAAGTGTTAGAATGTATAGTAAATAGTATTAGAATTTATCGCCCATGGGCAAATGCTAGTGAAATTCGCCCTTAGGGGATTGCGAAGTAATCTCAGAATAAATGCACGCCAAGTGCATATTTAATGAGTAGAGTAGCTAAGCTAGGGTATTTGAAGTGTTCCATCTAATATTCAGAGTGCAATTGTGTGTGTTCAAGCCAAATCATGACGTGGGAAATAATTAGTATTTCTTCCAACCTGACCGTTCCGGTCTTAGAGTGCCCCAAAACTTAACAGACCTAAATTTCCCACATTTTCTGCAAGGCACCACATAATCATGTTTTGTATTTAAATTAGTGATTAATTAAGAACTCTTAATTTTGTGTGTACGTGTTTAAAGTTATATGTTAACGAGATCAGTTAATTAAATTACTTCGGCGATTGGAGCGAGCTCTCGGCAAGGACACTGCTCGCCCGCACCATCTCCGGAGTCTTGATTCCATGGGTCTTAGGTGCTGCACATGCATCACATCGCGGGGGACTTTCATACTTTGTTCTTAATACTTAATGACAATAGGTTAATGTAATGTACTGGAACTTTTATTTAGTTTACAAACAGTCTTCCCTGCATTCACAGCACCCCCTCAGTCAGCTCAATTTACCGACCCCAGAGATTTAATTACTATTTTAAGTTTCCGCACCATTCTTGGCCTTTTTGTCCAGTAATGGCTGCTGGTAGGCCTTGTGAGTCAGGTCTGCTTTAATTTGCATTGTATGCATGTAACTGTATACACTATTTGCCAATACAATTTACTTGAGTTAACAGAAACTTGCGAGTTCTCATTTAGTGTTTTATTCCGGGCCCTGGTCCTATCCAGGAAGTGATGGACACACCAAGTAGGCATCCTTCATTTAAAAAGGTAAAAAGTTAATAAGGCGTGTTGGGGAGCCTGAATACCCCGGTTATATATTACGTTTTCCTGTAAATGTGTACGGTGTGTCAGGGGGTACAGCCATGTGGTCGTTCGGCCCACGATCCTCAGAACTTTGACTTCTTTTTCACCCAGTGAACTGGCACCCATTCTATTCGAAATAGGTATGGTGTAATATTCTGATTTTTCTTAACATAGTCGTTGGATGACGTCCACATTACTATTCCAGTGTGCTCAGGTAACATTACTTTGTTTGCTCGTGGCGTCCAGATGGAATATAATGATGCCAGGCGAATCGGCTTCACNTCTGCATGGCTCGCACATCTCAGCAACACGTTACTACCATCCCTAATCATTAAAATTCATTAAATAATAAACTGGTACTTCTTGAGCGCAAGATCAAACTTTACATTTTACGCAAAAAAAAAAACTATGCTAGCCAAAGGCTAAGTAGGTGCATAAAATTCTACTTCAAGTAATAAGAATTGATCTCGTACTGACGAGTACATAAGCTAAACAGTGCCAGGACTTTTGAAACTGTTCTGATAAACTTCTAATTGAACGCAACGGGTAAGCATAAGACACTGCAGATTTATAATTTCACTAATCCGAAAACTTTACCACATACATAACCTTTATTTTAAAAACTTTTAAAAGCAAATAAATAACGCTTATATTTACTACTATGTTATGTACAAAACAGAGCTTTTATTAACCTATAAAACACCTGCAGTTTAGAGTCCAAACAACCAACATGTAAACAAAACAAACAGTGGTACCATACTACCAATGTCGAGAAAATTTCCCGAAATTGGGATGGGTGTAAACTGTCTACTTAAGTAGTCTTTTAATTTGAAATATTCTAATATTCTAATATTTAAATTTGAAATCCTTATGAAATACAGCTTCAGAATAAACAAAGGTAAATCGACGTATTTAGTGATACATTTTGTAAAATTAAAGTTTAAGAATTCGCGAACATCATAGGGTAAAATCAAAATAGTCTGCCAGTAAACCCACATTCTTAAATAGAAGACTGATGTACATACATACAAGAGTATAATACTGCAAAATTAAAGGGGAAAAATACTGTAATAATTGCTATTTCACCAGTGCTCAGCCAGCTATTTCCTAATGTCAGCGATCTGTTATTCAGTAGACCGCCACATTAAGCAAACCTGTGAAAAGTATTTTTAAAATTACATAAATATAAATACTACCACTGTCCTCACGCCATCGGCCCACAGTCTCTGCACCAGTGCGTCGCGCGGAACACTTACGTCGTGCGTCCTGATGCATGTCCGCATAGTTCACTTGGAAACTAGTCATTACCCGATACAGAGCAATCCATTAGAGTGCCTGTGGTGTCCCTAAAGAGATCTGTGTAATTAGGATCGGAAACGAGTGTTAGAATGTATAGTAAATAGTATTAGAATTTATCGCCCATGGGCAAATGTTAGTGAAATTTGCCCTTAGGGGATTGCGAAGTAATCTCAGAATAAATGCACGCCAAGTGCATATTTAATGAGTAGAGTAGCTAAGCTAGGGTATTATTTGAAGTGTTCCATATAATATTCCGAGTCCAATTGTGGGTGTTAAAGCCAAATCATGACGTGGGAAATAATTAGTATTTCTTCCAACCTGACCGTTCCGGTCTTAGAGTGCCCCAAAACTTAACAGACCTAAATTTCCCACATTTTCTGCAAGGCACCACATAATCATGTTTTGTATTTAAATTAGTGATTAATTAAGAACTCTTAATTTTGTGTGTACGTGTTTAAAGTTATATGTTAATGAGATCAGTTAGTTAAATTACTTCGGCGATTGGAGCGAGCTCTCGGCAAGGACACTGCTCGCCCGCACCATCTCCGGAGTCTTGATTCCATGGGTCTTAGGTGCTGCACATGCATCACGTCGCGGGGGACTTTCATACTTTGTTCTTAATACTTAATGACAATAGATTAATGTAATGTACTGGAACTTTTATTTAGTTTACAAACAGTCTTCCCTGCATTCGCAGCACCCCCTCAGTCAGCTCAATTTACCGACCCCAGAGATTTAATTACTATTTTAAGTTTCCGCACCATTCTTGGCCTTTTTGTCCAGTAATGGCTGCTGGTAGGCCTTGTGAGTCAGGTCTGCTTTAATTTGCATTGTATGCATGTAACTGTATACACTATTTGCCAATACAATTTACTTGAGTTAACAGAAACTTGCGAGTTCTCATTTAGTGTTTTATTCCGGGCCCTGGTCCTATCCAGGAAGTGATTGACACACAAAGTAGGCATCCTTCATTTAAAAAGGTAAAAAGTTAATAAGGCATGTTGGGGAGCCTGAATACCCCGGTTATATATTACGTTTTCCTGTAAATGTGTACGGTGTGTCAGGGGGTACAGCCATGTGGTCGTTCGGCCCACGATCCTCAGAACTTTGACTTCTTTTTCACCCAGTGAACTGGCACCCATTCTATTCGAAATAGGAATGGTGTAATATTCTGATTTTTCTTAACATAGTCGTTGGATGACGTCCACATTACTATTCCAGAGTGCTCAGGTAACATTACTTTGTTTGCTCGTGGCGTCCAGATGGAATATAATGATGCCAGGCGAATCGGCTTCACNAGTGCTCAGGTAACATTACTTTGTTTGCTCGTGGCGTCCAGATGGAATATAATGATGCCAGGCGAATCGGCTTCACTTTGACACAGAGCATGGGGAAAATTATTTTACCTTTAAAATACGATGAAAATATGACTGATCTTTAGTTTCAAAACCATGTAGGTAATTAACATACTTTTGACACATGAGCAATGATAATTAATGCATTGTTTGAAGCGTAATGTGTGTTCACATAACTCAGACAGACAAAAGCACAAATTTTCATACCAATTGTATGAAACGAGATGCTTAAACATAAAATTACCCTCGAGAATAAAATGCAAATACTACTTTCAAATACTACACAAAACATAAACCATTCATTTAGTGTGTAAGGAAGATTTCGTTTTATTGCTGAAATTTTACACGGATATTGGAAATTCGTTGATATCCTAAAATCTACAGGAACACAAAATCTAGAAATATTAAATCAATAAAATTACCGACTTTCAATTAGAAAATCGGCAGTAATAGATATGAAGTCTAGATCACCCCTCAAAAATTAGCAATCAAAGTTTACAAGAGAAATGAAGTTATTTAAAAATTGCAGTACCATATCCAAAGTAGATCATACTTATTCAGCACTGGTGAACCCTGCAGCTCTCAGTTTGTAGCACTACAAAATCTACGTGCAAATCCAAAAATACTTTAAGGTCAGGCAGCTGCTGCATTTGACACTGGTGCACTGTCCCCATGGTCAACATTAGAGCTGTGCATGGACATTGCAAACAATTTTCCACAGGGATCAAGATATTAATGTTGCCACTGCGGCAAGACCTTAAGCATAAGTTGCAGGTCCCATCAACATGAGAAAACTGGAAAATGTTTAAGACGAGATGGGCTTACTTTACTAGTTGTTGCTATAAGTGTGATAGTGAATTCTCATGTTATGAAGTAAGAGGCATTCCAGATAACGTGCGACGCGAAATACAAGACGATCGGTCTAAATTACAAGGCGAGTCTTATGACAACCATGTCAAAATGTGTACATCTAAAGCTCTTACACCTGTATTTGTTGCAAGCTTACCAAATGAGAATCGATTNACAACCATGTCAAAATGTGTACATCTAAAGCTCTTACACCTGTATTTGTTGCAAGCTTACCAAATGAGAATCGATTCATACTGACAGATTCTGCGTTCCATGGTCTTACGAAGATTTAGGTTTCATTTAATTCGTCAGGCATGGCGAAATATATTTGTACAGGTCTTCAGCATATGAAACCGAATATTATAGATCAACTTACATGTGAGATGGAAAAAGGCACTGTAAAATATAATATATGGTTGGAATATAAATATACCAAACCAGAATCACATGNAAAAGGCACTGTAAAATATAATATATGGTTGGAATATAAATATACCAAACCAGAATCACATGAAAATGAATATAGTAAGCCTTCAAGACCTCTAATGTGCCTCTGTATAACACATACGAACCTGAAGACCATGTTGATGCTAGTATACAGAAGGCTTGCCACGAGGAAGGAAAATGCACTGGGAAAGGGTTCCAGTTGGACATTATATAAGATAGATCAGCTACAGTTAAGAACAAATNACAACCATGTCAAAATGTGTACATCTAAAGCTCTTACACCTGTATTTGTTGCAAGCTTACCAAATGAGAATCGATTGATACTGACAGATTCTGCGTTCCATGGTCTTACGAAGATTTAGGTTTCATTTAATTCGTCAGGCATGGCGAAATATATTTGTACAGGTCTTCAGCATATGAAACCGAATATTATAGATCAACTTGCATGTGAGATGGAAAAAGGCACTGTAAAATATAATATATGGTTGGAATATAAATATACCAAACCAGAATCACATGAAAATGAATATAGTGAGCCTTCAAGACCTCTAATGTGCCTCTGTATAACACATACGAACCTGAAGACCATGTTGATGCTAGTATACAGAAGGCTTGCCACAAGGAAGGAAAATGCACTGGGAAAGGGTTCCAGTTGGACATTATATAAGATAGATCAGCTACAGTTAAGAACAAATTCACTAAGGCCACTTAAATATGTGCATACTGATTTCCCTCTACCCCACTACAGAAAGAATTACAACATAACTTCGTATTCGACCAGGAGAATGGAGGTATAACTTGCTGCAACTGCAGAGATTCACAGAGTTGTTCAACTTCCATGTATGGCACCGGTGTTGTGCGGAGCCAGCACTGCACAAGTGTTTGAGCTCTCATATGCTTTAAGTTGATAACCACTGAGGGTGTGCAATAGTGTCCTGTACAGCTATATGCAAAACTTAACAGTGTGTTCAAAAATCACATGGAAAACAACGCAGTTAATGTGGAAAGGCCTTCAGTAAAAGTTGAAATGCAAGTCCGCATGAACAGAGCGAATGTTCAAAGAGACCAGCCTACAGAATACTAATACGCGATTTGTGGTGCAGAATTTGGTAGATGTGATAATCTTAAGAGAGACACTGGTACGTGTAAAGGTAACCAACCTTTGCTTGGTACACGACATCGTGCATTGAAGTCATCGCCACACGACAAGGCTATGGCTAGCCTTCCTGCTGCTTTAGTCGTGTAAACTAACGATTGTTCGAGCGCCCATAGCATTACCCGGGCCTGCATCGTGTTCCAAAATAGTGCGCGAAGAAGGAAATAAGAGTGTTGCAGACATTTACTACGAAGAGTGCGATCCATACAGATCGTTAAAAGTTTAACAATNTCATCGCCACACGACAAGGCTATGGCTAGCCTTCCTGCTGCTTTAGTCGTGTAAACTAACGATTGTTCGAGCGCCCATAACATTACCCGGGCCTGCATCGTGTTCCAAAATAGTGCGTGAAGAAGGAAATAAGAGTGTTGCAGACATTTACTACGAAGAGTGCGATCCATACAGATCGTTAAAAGTTTAACAATAAACATGCACCCCTAACATGTAAAGTGAAAAACTAAGATGCTACAAATATCCAGGACATCTAGAACGAAAACGTCACCTCCAAATCTGCTGGTGAAGATATGAAATATGCATATTATACTATTGATGAAGTGCCGACATCTGCAAAGCAAAAGCCAGATAACATTGACCTCAAAACGAGAATTACGAACGCCATCCAAACCGTAACACCGGACATGCTGACAAGAGAGTGGAACGAGTTTGATTATCGCGTAGATGTCGTTCGGGCTGCTCATGTTTGTGACATTGAACATTTATGAATGTATGGTAAACAAACTTCATGGTTCCATGGTTCATTTGATTGGTAAATCAAGGTTGTAGGTAGTTTGGTTTCGATATTATAGACCTTCAAAGTTGGGATATTCTTTTATACTCATCCTGTATACCTTTATTTTCCTTACATGCGTGGATGGTTGTTACATGTTCCCGAACTTCAAAGGTTTGGAAATGCTGACCAACTATACTTTTAACAGGGATCAAGGCCTACATGCCCTTATCTCATTTATTTCAGTCTGAAGTGATGACATGTGAATTTAGTGGTCGTAACTTCGGAGGGTGGGAAACATCTGGCAACTATGCCTATAAGAGGGCTTAAAGTGTACTTGTCTCTACTACCCTGCGACATCGGAGGTGACGCCTATGATATGAATTTGTTAACTATAGCTTCTGTGTGTGGGAAATTTTAGCCAACTATTCTTATACGAAGGCCTAAGGTCTACTTTACTGCGCGGTCTTTTTCGTCATCTAAGTTATGTCTATGGTATGAATTTGCTGACTATAGCCCCGGTAGACGGGAAACTTTAGCCAACTATGCTAATACGAGGGCTTTACATTACCATCCTGTAAGTTGTCTGTGGCGATGTCTAATGAATTTGCCGACTACAGCTTCGGTGGATGGGAAACTTCGGTCGACTATGCTTATAAAACACCTTAGAAATTATTTTCACCTACCACCCTGTTTTCCATCAGAGGGGATGTTTATGATTTGAATTTGTTTCCTATAGCTTCAGTAGGTGGGAAATTGTGGGCAACTCTGCATATAAAAGGGTTTAGGGCATACCTGACCCTGTGGCCCTTTTCTTTGTCGGGGGTGATTCCTATGTTATGAATTTGGTAGTTGCATGTTAAATGGTTAGGAAATTACAGCCAGGTAATTTACTGTTTCTGGCCTATTTTCACGTTTCAGTATTTCAAGAACAAGAATGTAAGGCATGCTAAAGGAAAATGTCTAATTTAGTACTTTGTAAAATAACCGTGCCGGCTTATCCTACTATGTTAGCAGCCGAAGGTAGGAATTATCGCCAGAAACAAAACCGACAAAGTTTCAGGTGTGGTGGAGGTACTGGTAGTAAGACCCGTTTCGTTTGACGCAGTGCAGGAAAAATAATTAACGCAAACTATGTAAAACGTCTATATGCAAAATATTAAAGGAATTAAATAAAAAAAAATGCCTCATTGTAATGAATTAAAGCTACGAATAACCTTTGTAATTTAAATGCTCATTTAAAAATAATTACCATATTACGTACATCCGCATGAAGACAGGCGGCTATTATTCCATCACAGTTAACGCCCAGTGATTGCCAACCAAATCCGCGTGCAGACTTGCGCGATAGAATGGGGTAGGAGAACACTGCAGTTCAAGGTGAACGAGGTTGAATTCCAACACAGCTTCACACTCGGTGGCACTTAACAAAACTTAAATTACAGCGGCAATAAACACCGTGGAATAAATTCGAAGGCAACTTTCCAATAAATATGTGATTCAGTGTAAGCCATAATAGTTAACTCCACAACGTTTGCATTCCGAAACCATCAAATACGTAAAGGCAGTGACGTTACTCTAAGAAGTTAACGCCCATTATTTCAATTCCAGTATATTTTTTAATGCGACGGCATAGATAAAAGTAACTTAAGAAAGATAGTGTATTCCATACCAACCAACTATAGTGCAAGTGTTTATTCACGTAGTGTCAATAAGGTGTCTAGTGCGCATGTCAGATTCACAGCAACCCCACGTGTACCAAAATTAAAATGGACTTCCTACACAACCTAACAGTAAGTGTTAGCTTTTTAAGCCTATGGCTGGACTGCATTGCGTCTAAGACTGAATGAAGGTTTAGCCCATTTACCGTGCTCGTGATTGAAATTAGGAAAAATTTGCAGCCAGCAAACTAAATTATTTCCGCTTTGCACAATTTTTTTTTTAAACCCTAGGCACACAATTAATTTAGGGAGCTGTAAGAATATTTATTTTGTGCCTCAAGGAAATTTGCATTGATACGGCCAATAATGTTCAGTTTTTCTTTTATGACAATGACAATTTGCAACACAAAAATTATATAATAAAAATAAGGCCGATTTTAGTCTTCTGTACTTAAAAATTTTGCCTCTCATCTTTAGTCCTAAACATTTACACTGCCCCAAGTGTATTATCGGCAAGTCCGTACATTCTCTATACCAGATAAAAAATTTCATTTGATCAAAATGTTAAACAATTGCAGTTAAAACTACAATTATATGCAAGAAAATTCAGAATTGCAGATTAAATAATCACCGATATACAAATTAATATAGAAATGAATTTACGAGGCGATGTCAACTATAAATGATAATACCACATCCACTAGTTGGGAGTTTGTTAATATTTAGTGGCCGCGGTGGTGTAGTGGCTAGACTACTCGCCTCCCACCTAGGCGAACCGGGCTAGATTCCCGCGGTTTTCGCACGCGGGAATCGTGCCGGACGATGCCGCTGGTCGGTGAAATTTCTCGGAGCTCTCCAGTTTCCCCGCCAAAATCTTTAGGCAGCCATCTGTTTACGATACGTATTCTTCTGTAAAATCGTGTTTTATACTGTAGCGACAATACTGTATACGTTCTGAACAGATTTCTGTATTAAAACCGTGTAGTCACCGCTTGAAATTCCGAGCAAACATAACTAACGCGAAGCCTTATGCTTTTTTTCCATCGCCGTCGCAATGCTTTGTTATAGCAGGATGTGACCTCGAGGAATTAACATTTTTTTTTACTTTGGTGGCCTCTTAACAGTCTGTTCTTTGTGACCGATGGGAACTCTAGAGACAGAGCCTTCGTTATAGTCTGTTCACGATAAAGTGAGCACTTTTAAAAGCCCTGCTGAAAATCTACCTGTATGCGCATTGAGTATTTTCCCACCATATGTAAAACCACCATAGCCATAGGACTGATCACTATTCATGCTTCGCTCAAGCTAAAGTGCAAAATTATTAGAAAATTAAACATTTTGCAAATTGACTAATTCTTACACATATGTATAAAAAAAAAAGACAAAAAAAAGACAAAAAAAAAAGTAATTTCAGTACTCCGTACCTGCCACTTAATTCAACATTAACTTTCTCTCTTACCAACTTTACTGGGCGCACGCTAGTCAGCGTGACCGCTTAAATTTATGATTGTAGGATCAGTGACTTTTCAAAGGTTGATTTCAAAAGTGCTCAGATTACCGTGAACAGCCTATACCAAGATGCGCCTCTCATTAGCCACCCGCTGCGTATCTTTCGCGCGAACTCTTAGCCACACGACCACAAAAAAAAAATCTGACGCTGTGCGATATTTGTCCCCGCTACAGAGGTTCGCGAGGTCCATTGTGCGATGGGTCCCCCCGCTGCGCATTAGCGGAATGACCGCTAATTGCTTGCGATATGGCATTAGGGCCGCTCGCAAGCTCTTAATAAATTACAAACTGAAACTTCGCGAGCGCGTAGAAGACTTCACAACAAACGAGTTTTATTTTTTTATTTGAGTAAGGGTTGCTTGACCCACAGCACCTCGTTCCGAATCTACAAAACATATTTCAGTGTTTGCCGAAAAAAAAAAAAAAAAAAAAAAAAAAAAAAAAAAAAAAAAAGGGCACGAGAGAAAAAATAATATTTTCAGTACCAATGACTTGCGAAAAGTAAAAATGTTTCTACCGAGTACTCACGGCAACCTAAGCCCTTTTAAACACTGCCCGCTAACTACAAACAGCATATGCTACCGTACACACCAGTGACAGCGAATTAAGTAAAAATAGTTCCAAATCCTAACGGTGTTTTGCAAGTATAACGTTTGAATGCATGGAAATAAAATTACTAATACATTTGTAGTTTCCAAATTATCTGAAATTTTCTCTTCACTGACGCGTGTGTAAGTCACAAGGCCCACGGGAATGCAAATTTTACATATGGCGGAAAATATAAAATAAAGAGTAGGGCCTATAATAGATCTTAAGCGGGACTTTCAAAAACTGCCCAATTAACGGCGAACAACCCATATTAGGTAACGCTATGACGATTTTTACAATAATATTAATTACTGACGCATATGTCATATTGATCCAAAATATACCGCGTATTATTGAAATAAAAAAAACCACCATTCCTGCTAAGCCCTTGAATTTTTTTATTGGTGTTTTCTGGTGTTATTCATGGCTGTAACCAATAAAGCAGATATTACACGATACATGCTACCGATAGTAGGTAGACGGGCTTAACGTATCGTTGACAGCGAGGTCATTAGAGACGAAGAGGGATTGGGTAATGAATGGGAAGGAATCGGCCATGGCTTTTGTTAAGGTCCCATCCCGGTATTCGCCTGGAGTGATTTCGGGAAACCATGAAATCAGGATGGCCAGACCGGGAATCGAACCCGGGTCCTCCCGAATGAGAGTCCAGAGTTTAACAGCTGCGCCACCCCGCCCGGTACCTGCTGCCGAACTTGGTCTTGTACAAAAATATAAAGGCCTGGGAACTGCTTACCAGCCACTATGCGAGCCCACGTGAAGGATTCCTATTACAAGACTGCAGTTTGCGTACTAGAGTATGTAAATGTGGTAAATATGAACCTCACCCGTAGAACTGCTGATATTCACTAACTTGTGTAGGCCTATAAAAAATAGCTAGCACCTCTTCTTATTTCCTATTGGCCATTAAGGCATACATAAATTCAATGCTTACATGACTCGAGATATTTGGGCGGCTCTTAACGAGGTCTTGAGAGCCTGAGGGTGAAATGAGGTGAGAATGGAGCAGTACCGGAAGACAAGGATGGGGGAAACTAGAGACTTTAAAAAAAAAAAAAAAAAAANGTCCGGCACGATTCCACTTGTGAAAATCCGGAAGTCATCCGACTGGGGATTGAACCCGGTTCGCATTGGGAGGCGAGCAGTCTAACCACCCAACCACCACGGCTTCGTCAATGCTTACTGACAGTTTCTTTCACTATATGATGATAATTTGAAGTGATGAGAGAAATTTTTTTACCGACTACAATTTTATAAAGTTTGCAAATGGTATTTTAATTTCTTACTGTACCAAATTTTTATCCACATTCAACATTTTAGACAAAAAATGTCCGACGGAGTTTCCGTTTTTTGAGCTATTGTATACTCGCTGCCGGAGGCCGACAAAGGAAAATCACTTCAGTTTATATGAGTGTTTTAGACTAAAAAATGCCTAGTTACAGTAACATGAAGGTGATAATTTGTTTTTATTTTGTAAAGAAGCTCAAGATTTACGGAGAAGTGTTTCAAATTATGGTTTGCCAAACTGGCAAAACAATTTGTTTATCTTAGTGGTAAAGGAAGTAGCATCTTGATTTAACGATAAATGGCGTGTGTGCTCAGTTTTCATGAAGATTTAAAAAGTAGTATTTATCCCCATGTGTGAATATACATACAAAAGAGTTTTAAAAGGCCTATATTTACCTATAATATATATTAAGTTTTAGATCAACATGAGTAAATATTCCTGTAGTGGAGGCAATATNATGAAGATTTAAAAAGTAGTATCTATCCCCATGTGTGAATATACATACAAAAGAGTTTTAAAAGGCCTATATTTACCTATAATATATATTAAGTTTTAGATCAACATGAGTAAATATTCCTGTAGTGGAGGCAATATTTAAAATGTTTTGAAGAACGGGATTACATCATTCGGATTGATTTCTCGTTTTATTCTCTAATCTCTTCTGCATACAGATTTTTTTTTTTTACTGTTGGATGAGTTCCTGCCAAAGAATTATGACATTTACCACGATGAAGTGGAAATATGCAACAAACAAGTAATGATATATCTCTACTTAAAATATCTACTATGTTACACAAAGCAAATAAAGCATAGCTAAATTTGGGCAAAATATGTTCGACGAGTGTTCAGTATAACTAACTGCACGTTAATAAAAAAAATTGGCATTAATGGCGTCATTTGTTCCAAATATACCACAGTAAACATTAATATCTTGACGCGTGATGGGTACATGGGATAGGCATTGCGCTGTATTCACACCCTGGAGGGAAAAACCCTCGGGGCAGTCGCGACGTATAAGGGCACACGGGGAAGAACCAAAGTCGAGAGAAACAGGGTAAGTCCCGAGAAATAGCTGATATGCAGCCCTCTGCGAAGGAATCAAAGGGTAACCCCGACGAGAATTACTGCAGAGACAACTCACAGGAATCCCCGAGACGCCTAGCGCACCCTCCCTACACCCTAGTTGGAGCACATAAGCAGCTGAAGACGAAATCTTACACAAAAATGCGCGAGGTATACAAGGTATACAGGGGATTTCCCGATTTCTCTCGAGAAACTGCTGACAGCTAACTTGAAAATAGCGGGACATGGGTTAAATTCACGAGGCAGCCGAGACAGGGATCAGTTCAGAGTCTGCCGTCGGGAGACGCTACCAGCGTCAGTGAGAATCATCAGTCAGGCAGACATATAGCATGCAGAGAGTAGGCAGTCGGATGAGGCAGTCGAAGTCGGGTTCGGATCTCGGCAGAGTCAATTATCGCCAGCCGAGATGGGAGTTGTTCGGCGGTACATTCGCGAGACGAGATAGGTGCAGCCGAGATGGGAGGCGAAGGAGACACGGTAGTAAGCAGTCATGTGATGGGAACAGTGCCGAGAACTTTAGTAAATTCCCGGAAACGAGTGGCAGCCCCATACCGAGAGGAGCCATTCCCCGAGAAGACATAGTCGCGCGCCGGATGGCGACGAGGCGAGCAGTCAGTCAATTGTGATGTCACCGGGGAGAGAACCCCGGAACAGTCGAAACTTCATCTGTAAATTTCCGAGACAAACCGAGTAGAAGTGCCGAGAACTTACGAGTTCATTTTCGAAACATAGTGGCAGTTTCCCGAGGTGGGGAAGTCAAAAACGCGAGCCGGATTGTTGCGGATGTTGACGCAGACGAGGAGACGCGCTCTCCTACGAGGAACACNGGGAAGTCAAAAACGCGAGCCGGATTGTTGCGGATGTTGACGCAGACGAGGAGACGCGCTCTCCTACGAGGAACACTAGCCGAGGTCGCAGACACACTCAAAGTCCCCGGGAAACCATCCCGGACTTCCGAGAGAGTCCGTCCAAGCCGCAGGAAGAAACCAGCTGAGTACAGCACGCCAACAAGAGCCAGTCCGAGGGTCTAAAAAAGGGCCACCCAACTCACCAGGCCGCAAAAACCAACGAAGACAACTCACCAAAAGCCGCAGTCACAGATAAGTAGAAACGTTTTGCTTCAAAACCTTCACCAACGCATAGCATTCCACCCACCAGCTCTTCAGGCCTACGACATGTAGGGGGGCCAAGTCTCGCTAGTGTGTGTAAATACCTAAGTTACCTTCAGACAAATAAAATACTGGTGTGTTAAATAACTGAGAATACGAGTATTTGTTTACCCCTAACGCAACAACCACAGGTGCCCTTAGTCTGCACCAAAGTAACTTAACTAAGTAACCTACTAGCCATCAGCCTGTATACCTCAGGTGGCCTAGTAGCGACAATAATGGTTTGCTAGGTTTTGTTGCTACCTGTATAAAATGGGTCTTTTCTGTGTTAAAATTTAATGTATTGGTTGCGAACCATGAATTTAATTGATTAGTTTATTACGTTCTGAATTACCAGCAATTATGATACTGGTGTCTTCAGTAAATAAGGTAGGCATTGTTCTAGTGGGAAAGCAATTTGTCAAGTGATTTGTAAAACAAGTAACGTAGTTATATTACAAAATTTTATTGAAAAAATTTATACGTGTAATATAATTATTTCAAAATTTGCAATATACGTTTAATTCGTGAGAATGCCTGTGTTGGAATTGGCGGTAAGAAAATGGACTGTTCTGTCTGGTGGTTATAGAATATTCGCAGAGATGATTCACACACAACCGCAGTAGAAAACGAGATGCAGTCAGTGTACAAGGTTCTTGAAGTCGACGAGGGTGAAAGTCTAAAGCCCATAAAAGGAAAGAAGCTGTCTTAGAGCGGTGTTAAGTGACTCACTCTACCAGGCTTCCCTGCTGAGTACAGG
>NQII01004964.1:20108-41796 GCA_002778355.1 Clitarchus hookeri | reverse complement strand
TACATGGCATATTGAGGAAACCAAACAAGTGTTCCATTGAGTGATTTTTCAAAGGTTTTATTAAAAAGAACGAAGAACGTGAACAGTTTATAACTCGAATAAATTCTGTTAACGGTAAAGTGAGAAGTTTTAAAATCAATCTATGACAAAAAAAAATCTGTCCATATGCTACAGTACACCCTGACATACAGGCTACCAGTTAGTTGGCAGCGAATTCATGACAATGGTTCTAAGACTGTTATTTCGCGAGTATAAAAGTTAAATTAATGGCTACAGAAGTTACNCAGCGAATTCATGACAATGGTTCTAAGACTGTTATTTCGCGAGTATAAAAGTTAAATTAATGGCTACAGAAGTTACCGTTTCTCGTTTTATGCACGTACGATCACGAATCTGTATTCGTAACATATTCACCCTAAAATAAGTTCACGATTTCACTTTGACGACGTAAGAGTAAAGCGAGACTGTCAATTGCGATGTTACTTTTACGTATGGTGGAAGGATAAAAAATGAGAAGTGAATACTAAAGCCTGTATGCCAAGAAGGAACATTCCTTGGGAGATTCCACGCAAGCTTGCATGGCCGATTTTACGGATAGGTCTCTGGAAGATTTGGCCATCTGCTTGCTGATTTCATGGACGTTTTCGTAATTTGTGATGTGCAATTTCCGATGGATGGTTTCCTACAAGATTGAAATTTTAACCAATCAGCGAGAGAGTAGTAGTCATTTTATTCGATTCGTTTTGACAAAGAGCGTAGGACTATTAAACACTAATAAATAGTAAATTAAAGAAACCCGAGAATGTTTACCGATTCTAAAACAAGATTGCGTGAAAATTATGTTTAACTTTAGTGTTTATTTTGAAACAAAAGTTCCGATTATAACAAAACAATTAGGATGTGCATAAAATCCTAGCTAATGCTTAACTGTTCCTGAACCACAGTTGCTGAAGTAGAATCATCAAAAAAATTACACATGTCTTTGCTTGTGCGACAAGTATCGTCGTATAGGTNAACTTTAGTGTTTATTTTGAAACAAAAGTTCCGATTATAACAAAACAATTAGGATGTGCATAAAATCCTAGCTAATGCCTAACTGTTCCTGAACCACAGTTGCTGAAGTAGAATCATCAAAAAAAATTACACATGTCTTTGCTCGTGCGACAAGTATCGTCGTATAGGTTGTTCCAAAGAAACCTCCTTAACCACTTGCATGCAGACTTTGGTAGCAGGTCTCGTCGAAGCTTACGCCCGAGCTTTAAAGGAACATTTTATCGTGTCATACAGACTTTAGTAAGGCTTTCGAGAGTGCCCAATTAACCATGATCAGCTCCCACAGTGCAGACACGCTGGAGTGTTGATTGTTGCCATAGCGCTTAGACCTTCGGTTTACTTAAAAGGCCCTCTGTAAAACCCGCAGCGAAACAGCGTCGCAGCTTTTGACTGCACACCGGCCGCCCGACCTCTGACCCGAAGCGACTGTTTATTGCGATTGGTCAGAGTCCATTTCCGTCCCCTCCGCCGCAACCGGCCATACATGCGAGGTCTTTCAAGGCTCACCGCGGTGAGCGGCGCTGGCACGACTCTCGCTGGAGACTAGAAGTAGAACGTTTGCCGAAGACCATAAGGCCTATAACCCACTGCCCTTTCCCTTTCGGGACGTGTTTATTGTCCGTGGCACAAGTGGCGTGCGCAGGTGAACGGCGGACTGGATTTCAACGGCAAGGTGCCACAAAGTTTCGAGGCTAGCCATGTTTACGAAAAAGCACTTTCTAAGAAATTATTCTAAAATTTACTACACTAGCGTGTACGTGTAGTGAGAAAGCGCGAATTGTGAAGTTGTCTCCCGTACATCCACGGTAGCGTTCCTACGGTTGCTTAGGAAAGAGTCAAATGCGTAGGGAAGTTGCCAACTTTTGTTTAGTAGTAACACTAAACATTTTATACAATGTATAAGTGAAAAATTTGCACAGTTTAGGAAGTTTACCAAAATTTGTTTTACAGTGATTTTGTCTCTCTTCGTTTATACTACAGCCTTCAAAATAGTCCCCTTGCACAGCAATACAATGCTCCCAGCGTTCCTGCAACGTCTGAAATGTGTCCTTGAAGTAGTCTTCTAGAAATAAGTCTAGCACTTGCCGAGAATCGCGCTGGGTCTTCNTGCACAGCAATACAATGCTCCCAGCGTTCCTGCAACGTCTGAAATGTGTCCTTGAAGTAGTCTTCTAGAAATAAGTCCAGCACTTGCCGAGAATCGCGCTGGNCCACGGTAGCGTTCCTACGGTTGCTTAGGAAAGAGTCAAATGCGTAGGGAAGTTGCCAACTTTTGTTTAGTAGTAACACTAAACATTTTATACAATGTATAAGTGAAAAATTTGCACAGTTTAGGAAGTTTACCAAAATTTGTTTTACAGTGATTTTGTCTCTCTTCGTTTATACTACAGCCTTCAAAATAGTCCCCTTGCACAGCAATACAATGCTCCCAGCGTTCCTGCAACGTCTGAAATGTGTCCTTGAAGTAGTCTTCTAGAAATAAGTCTAGCACTTGCCGAGAATCGCGCTGGGTCTTCGTCTTCGGGATGAAAGCGAAGTCTCCAGGAGCCAAATCCGGGAGTAGGATGGATGCGAGGAACTGCACGCTCCATGATTATGCACCCTGTCGCAGAGCTTTCTTCATACAAGAGTTTCTCACCGGAAATAAGACCGTGCTTCCGCGTCCATCCTCTACGGATTTGGCTCCTGCGGACCTCTCCCTCTTCCCGGAGATGGAGACCCAGCTCGAAGGTCACCGTTTTGACACCATTGCCGAGATCCAGTGCGAATCGCATAAGATGGCTTGACACGCTTCGAGGAGAAGACTTCCAGAACATCCCAGAAGTGGCAGGNCCGTGCTTCCGCGTCCATCCTCTACGGATTTGGCTCCTGCGGACCTCTCCCTCTTCCCGGAGATGGAGACCCAGCTCTAAGGTCACCGTTTTGACACCATTGCCGAGATCCAGTGCGAATCGCATAAGATGGCTTGACACGCTTCGAGGAGAAGACTTCCAGAACATTCCAGGAGCACTGTATAGCTGTGCAAGGAAACTGTTTTGAAGGCGTTAAGAAGATTATGTATCTAGAGCTTTAACTGCGTTGCAGAGTGCTTGAAATACAAGTTTCGGGGGGAAATAAAAGTGTATTTAAACTAATTTACATCCGTCGTATGTACTGGTCTACCAAAAGAAAATACTTTTGATACGAGGTATGAATACTACTTTCAAGACATCAAGGATTACAAACACTATTTCCGATCTCTCCAGCATTGCTTACACCTGCCTTTTACCACTGCCTTATTGCAACATTTACTGCTCAGGAACAGTCAAAACTAGTAAAGGGACACGTACTGAGCTTTGTTACAGACTTTGCACTAATCAAATGTTAGGGTCGCTGCTAAGTGTCTCCGTTAGAGCGGTACAACCGGAACATTACACGCCATTTCAGAACCTTGCGTGTAGATGCGCCGGGGCGATAGGTACGCGGGTCGGAGTCGCCCTAATCGCTCCCTCGCTTCTGTGCCTCAAATAGCAAAAACAGCTTCAGATACACAGAACTCTAGCGTATTAACTTTGATAAATAAAAGTACTTTATTGTACACACAGCTAGTCGCGAAATNTTACAAACACTATTTCCGATCTCTCCAGCATTGCTTACACCTGCCTTTTACCACTGCCTTATTGCAACATTTACTGATCAGGAACAGTCAAAACTAGTAAAGGGACACGTACTGAGCTTTGTTACAGACTTTGCACTAATCAAATGTTAGGGTCGCTGCTAAGTGTCTCCGTTAGATCGGTACAACCGGAACATTACACGCCATTTCAGAACCTTGCGTGTAGATGCGCCGGGGCGATAGGTACGCGGGTCGGAGTCGCCCTAATCGCTCCCTCGCTTCTGTGCCTCAAATAGCAAAAACAGCTCCAGATACACAGAACTCTAGCGTATTAACTTTGATAAATAAAAGTACTTTATTGTACACACAGCTAGTCGCGAAATTGTTTGATACCACCTCGTATGCTTGGATGAAACAGATCTTTTAAGTCTTCGGTCATTTTAAGAAATTCTAGCTCAAATCTATTTTAATATTATGTACCGTTCGGCTAAATAAAACAAACATTGAGATGTTTATGTATTGAGTTTTGGATTATAGTAGTTACATGTTTGCGATAAACTGTTACTTCAGTGTGAGTTTGTATGAGAAATATTAACAACAAATGGCATGTTCCAACAAGATTTTTCTATGTATAGGTAAACACGTAATCAATAAATGAACTAACACAAGTGATCAGTGGCTGAAATGCTGTAGAAAGGAAAGGGACGAGAAAAATTCTGGTGCTGGTGCACCTAAATGGTGAAAATATATTTTCTACGAAGAATCTCAGTTCTTGAAAATATCTATTGAGCACAGGCAAACAGATTCTACCATCGTAGAGGTAGAGTAACTCCCAGTGGAACAAGATGGTGGTGACAAGTACACACAAAATCTACAAAAACAGGACGCCATAAATATACAGGATCTCCAAAGCCAGCAGCACCAGTAGTGAACCAGGGGCTCTCTGAAGCCAAAGACAGGAAACAAACTAGACGAATTGGAACTGTAAATTATAGCAGCACTAGAGCAGGAGCCACATAAATAAACTGATTGGCATCTTAATTTTTTCAAGGAAATTATTCTATCAATGCAACAATTTAATGAAGAACGGATTGTGAATTTCCAAATGGGCGTTCTACAATTAATCAAACTGCAGCTAGTTCTCCTCCCCCACCACAAGCAGACCGTCAACACAGTACCCATCCCTCATCTTTCAGCGATCCACGCACTACAACACAACGTACTTCTGGCCTTTCACGCCATCATACATCAGATCAGAACACCATCCCATTTTCAGCAGCACGCCGCTGCAGCCATACGATGGAATGTGCAGCCAGATCCCAGTTTCATGTACCAGCGCCAAGAAACATCAGTATGAACTGAAATGTTTTACAGTCCATCACCAGCAATGTCAGAACGTTCTTCATTTCCCAAATACACAGACTGCAGCGTAGATTTTAAAAGCTAAACTTAAAAGTTTAAAAGTTTTATTTCAATTTATAATTAAATATATTTTGGAACCAATATTTTCCCACATTCACAGTAGTCATTATAAATCATTGTTTGCAAAGAAAAAACCTATATTAATATTTGTGACTTATAATGTAATAAAATTATATTGCCCGAGTGGTGTTTGGTCGCTGCAAATTTTCTTGCAAACGTCCGTGCAACTCATCGATTGAGGCAAGTGACATTCTGAAATAGAGAATTTCATTTTATCTTGTTTCAATTCTTCGAACAGTAAACTAAATGCACCGAGTTCACTCCTATTCTGCAACATGGGATGCTCCCTAACCTTCCTATTACTCCTATTCTTACGTCGACGGTTTTACAAGAATAGCACCGCGATCATTTTGCGTCTGCGGTCCATCGTAGATAACGCCATGCTGGAAGGAAATGCTTGTCCGAGCGAGTGACAGCGAAATCCCCGTATCGTGTGGAAAGTGTCCGCGAAAATACGCCCGTGCGGGTGTTCGCCGGCACGGGGCAAAGAGACGTAACGTGTGAAAGGGGCCTAATACTGTGGTATGGCAGGCACGCACGGCCCGTGCAGGGCACTGAACTACGGCACGGGACTACAAGCGGCGACACTATTATTTCATTAGTTCGAAGTCTGCAGAAGTGTTCTACGCATGTCCCTATACTGCTGTCGAGTCTCCGATCAGTGCATTTTGAAATAAGAGTGTGAATATGCAGTTTTTAGCTATGTTGAAGAGCTCTGAAATAGCGTTGGTTGTGGATATGGCGTAAAGTAGTTTTCGTA
Organism: Clitarchus hookeri; assembly: GCA_002778355.1. Classification (NCBI taxonomy): domain Eukaryota; kingdom Metazoa; phylum Arthropoda; class Insecta; order Phasmatodea; family Phasmatidae; genus Clitarchus; species Clitarchus hookeri. Next base: position 35,905 of record NQII01004964.1, on the reverse strand, counting down.
CTTAGACTGAAATAAAAAAGTCAGTCTATAAAAACCATTGAAGATAATATCCACAACTTTTAACTTGAACGTGTGTACACGTTAACCAACACACACACACACACACACACACACACACACAAGGTTGTGCCACAATGTATAAAATATTTCCAAGTGTTGCGCTCTAGCTCTTGTGATCTCTTGCAAATGTGCGCGCCATTTGCCATTTGAACGCTACGAAAGTCTTTAAAATCAGACCGACAGATGGGGCACCAGGACGGAAAAGGCGACGTAACGTTTGCAGGGTGATAATTCTGACAGTGTAACTTCGTGGCTAATAACAGGATTGAAGTTTCGTAAAAACTTCCTGAATCTTCGAAGTGGAGTTTCTTATAATTTTCATAAAACGCTCAAACTCAACGTGGAGGCCGTAGGTAGCACACTGACACGCCCGGTAAGGCAGCAACTTCGTGTACAGTACTTGAGGGCACTACCTCTGTACTAGCTGCACTGGAAATTCACATTGCGCTAGTACACACTGTACATGGCAACGCCACGCGAGTTCCAAGTACGGACATGTGTCCACTTCAAGAGAATTCGGGCATTACCTTAGCGAGAGAAAAAGGCGATCGTCTTCTATAGCTACTGGTCTTCCCGCATACGGACGCGATCAGAGAACTGTGTCGGCAGAATAAAGTAGCGTCGAAAAAAAACGGAGAATTTTCATAACGTCTTAGACCCTCCCACAGCGCTCTTTATATCCAGTGGTGGTGATAGGCAGGCGTACCTAAATATCACATATCCCTCTTCCCTGGAAAGTTCATGGCCGAGCCTTATCGAGCGTTGCCGTGCAGNCTAGTACACACTGTACATGGCAACGCCACGCGAGTTCCAAGTACGGACATGTGTCCACTTCAAGAGAATTCGGGCACTACCTTAGCGAGAGAAAAAGGCGATCGTCTTCTATAGCTACTGGTCTTCCCGCATACGGACGCGATCAGAGAACTGTGTCGGCAGAATAAAGTAGCGTCGAAAAAAAGCGGAGAATTTTCATAACGTCTTAGACCCTCCCACAGCGCTCTTTATATCCAGTGGTGGTGATAGGTNAGCGGAGAATTTTCATAACGTCTTAGACCCTCCCACAGCGCTCTTTATATCCAGTGGTGGTGATAGGCAGGCGTACCTAAATATCACATATCCCTCTTCCCTGGAAAGTTCATGGCCGAGCCTTATCGAGCGTTGCCGTGCAGACGGAACGGAGTTAAAAAAGGGAAGCGCGCCATTATGTTAATGAGCGCCCCGTATTAACGACCCCGCGTGCGTGTTTTTTCGTGCCGGTAATTAATTAGCCGAATAAAAGGCGTTATGGCTTTCATACATCCGCCGCGGGTGGAAGCCTCCTTACGGCCCATTTGTTAATATAGCGCCCGGGTGGGGCGGGGCGCGACGCGGTGCCCGAGATCTGTTCTTTTATGTTAATACGGCGGTCGACAAGAGCGCATCCGCGTTGAGATTAAGGCCCTTCAGCTCGCCTGCCGCTGCTCGCTCCAGAATCTTAGGTTCGTACTCCTGCTACATATGCAATGCGCGAAATAACCTGTTCCGTCGCCTATCCAGAGGCGCGCCTGTGTACTGTACTATTAATTTTGTGAGTAATTTATTACTGCCATCACAAAGCACAACGAACGTTTTTATCCATAACCCCAGTTTCACCGATGGCGCCTTTAACTCCGAGAAATGGCCAGTGAGCAATGACGCTCTTATAAAATAAACAGATCAAAGGACCAATAGGTTAACGGCCCTGCCTACCAAGCCGGCAGCCGTGAACTTCAAATGGGGAATCAATGTTAAACGAAATTCCTTCACATTGCGTCAATTTTAAAGATAACTATTTCAAACAAAAACATTGCTATATAAAATTATGTTTTAAAATAATATACATTTTCTGAATGTTAATTCCAATATTACACTTGGGAAAAGAATATATTAAACAAAACAATTTTCAAGAAGTCTTATATTCCTTAAGAAATTTCACGTAGTAAAATTGTTTGAAAAAGTTATCTTAAACTAAATTCCTTCTCATTGCGTCAATTTTTAACATTGATTCCCCATTTGAAGTTCGGGGCTGCCGGCTTAGTAGGCAGGGTCGTTAAGGCAGGCGATGGCGTGAAATTATTAGAAGTTTCAACTCATGAGAAACTTGTCATAGCAAATTAAATCGCTAGTCAAGTCTTCAAAAAGTCAACCATGACGTATCGTTGTAGAGCAGTAACTACGGCTAGAAAACTCCAGAGCACAGACAAAAAGCACCGAGAAACTGAATTTACGTTTTTTAACGCAGTCTATAAGGTTCCTGTGGAGCGGGGCACTTTCCACCGAGAACGTACCCCCTACCAGACTTCGTCGGCTCACTTTTCGAATCAAACTTTTGAAGAATCAGCCCATGTATGGCGTGATTGGTTGTTTCCTAAATATCCTACCACAAACATTAATGATTTGAGGAACTTTGGCGCATTGGGGGCTTGACTTGGAGCGTCGGAGCTGTTCATGCTCTTGTCATTCCGGTCGACTGGGGGCCATATTGTCCATGTGACCTTTGACCCGTAAAAAAACACACACCCACACATCGTAAAAAACACACACTCACACATCGTAAAAAACACACACACTCACACATCGTAAAAACACACACACTCACACATCGTAAAANCGGAGCTGTTCATGCTCTTGTCATTCCGGTCGACTGGGGGCCATATTGTCCATGTGACCTTTGACCCGTAAAAAAAAACACACCCACACATCGTAAAAACACACACACACACACACACACACTCACACACACATCGTAAAAAACACACTCACACATCGTAAAACACACACACTCACACATCGTAAAACACACACACTCACACATCGTAAAAAACACTTTGAATTCAGTGGGCTTTGCCAGGTTCAAGAGATGGAGGTCTTAATAAAATAAAAGAGTTAATTATAATTTCCTCAAGAAAATGCCCGGCTCTGCAGGGGTGACCCACCACGGTCCTTCCCTCCCTCAAGGCAGACTGGCTCACTGTTCAGTCACCCGGCAGCCGGGGAATAAACCAGCCAACCTGGTTTGTTCTTTCCCTTGTCAGAAGAGTCTACTATTTGAGGATGAGCAATAATATTCTGGTAATGTTTACACTCTGCGCAACGCGTCATTTGGAAAAATGTTTAGACTACGGCCGACGACACTAAATACCACCGCAGCTGGAGGGTTTCACAGTATCTGTAAAATCCATCTGGCTGAAGTGCGGTTATCTGGAATGTCAGGTGATGTGAAGAACATCAGCGTTGAATGCTGACGACGGCGGAGGATACGAGAAGACGGCAGATAGTGTTTCTACGGCGTGGACCAACGAGAGGACGTGGTACACTACTAGTTTAAGGTTACTGTGCATGAGGGTGCTCAGATCTCTAGCACGTTTTGGACTTGTGGAAGCTGGAATGAACTAAGGTGAAATTGTATGACCATGTGATCCAGACTTTATTGTAGATATTGGAACTTTCAAATATGGACATAATTTATAAAATAATCCAATAGGTTTTAATACATTGTTTATTACGACAGATTTTATTCCTTGACGGGATTGTAAATTGTATTTATTAATTANTAATACATTGTTTATTACGACAGATTTTATTCCTTGACGGGATTGTAAATTGTATTTATTAATTATAAATAACTGATAGCATTTTATTGTGAACTGTTGCGTTAATTATAATATTGCATGAAAACGCCTTTGATACAAGTCATATTTAGGAAATAAACATTTCATTCGTGGGGTTATTTTTCAAAGCTTTGATTTGTAAAGTATGAATATAATGGAAATATACTATAGTCACTTTTGTCACTGTCTCATTGTTGCATAACTGTAAAAACTAAGATGTTCCCGCAGTGCATTTTTTTTCTGAGCTCGTCTCTATGATAGCTTCTGCTTGCTCGTGGCGCCATTGTGCCGGGAATAGAGTAACTTGATGCTGCCCATCAATCCTCCTAAGAGTGTGACATACGCGCAAACACGGTGTGCCATGATAAGAAGCGATGACCAACTTAAGTTATTTCGCTCTGTAAATGAAGCTTAACAAAGGTTTGGGCCTTAACTGGCTTACCAACTATTCCAAAATAGAATACATAATTACAGAACTACATATTTGAAAAATACACGAAGTGACAATAAAATCAGCAGAAACTAGTTATTACGTAAAATTTTTCAATGAAAACTAATTAGTACATTTTTATAATTAAAAATTTCCGAAATTTTGACAACTTTGTTTTTTATTTTCTTTAAGTTTTAGGAAAATTAAAAGAAAATTTACCGGGACATTTTTGTCGCTGCTGAATATTAATTTTGCTTACCTCGACGTTGAATTGAATGAACCTATTCCTAAGTAAAAAGAGTGGTAGAATCGTTTCTTAGGTTTGCGGAGTTCCGCGCATCTTAGTAGAATTTTTACGAGCGCGTGGTAAATGAGTAAATACCAAGGACGTTAATTAAATATACATCTTTTAAAACCAATACGAATAAACGAGAAATGTCCACGCTGGGTAACAAGATATTTTGTATGGTTGATGCATTTACGTCGAGCAGTTTCTTGCACCGTATATTTTTTACAATGTTATTGCGATAGTAAGCAATATGTGTTATTGGCAGGAAGCAAGCTACGAAGCTTCGTAGCGCCCAGGGAGCGTACTTTGCGTCTTTAGTGGGGAAGGCAGGTAGGCAAGGCTTTACGTCTTGTCAGAGAAAGTCTTTCAGAGATCAGAGAAGCAGCTCCTCCCAGCAGAAGCAGCAAACCCAGCTCCTCCCGAATGCGAGCCCGAATGTTTACCGCTGTGCCATAAATATTGTCCTTTAAAATTTATGTTCCGCCTGTATTGATAATCATTAGACCGTTTGACAGTTTGACAGTTTTAGTAAAATGATCCCATCGAGGGTGACCCGTACAAACTTACACGAATGCACCCCATGCCTTGAACGCGACTAACATTGAACCCCTCAGACAGTAAACTGGCGTGTAACTACGCTACTGGGGGGCGGATTATCTCTCTGTGGGTAGGCAAGGACTGTCACGACCGAAATTGAGGTCATGTCACCTCCAGGTGGAAAACTAACTAATTTAGTCCACTGAACGGGGAAATAGAAAAATAATGGCTGTGAGAGCGAGAGACTAAAAGATAAAAGACTCAATAAAACCTTCCGATAATCTTTCACAGTCTACAACCCCTGTGTAGTTATGGACTGCTCATCAAGTCTGAAATTATAGAGTTCAACTGCGGAATCTAATTTAAAGAAATTGTTTTAGATGCGTCAATTTCAAAGACACAACAGTTTCGAACAAAATATATTCAACGCAACTTTCTCAGAAAATGCTGACACGTTAAAAGATTGATTTTTTTTAAAATGTAAATTTTAATGTAAACTTTTAGAAAAAAATATTGAACACAAAAGTTGGCAAGATATAGAAACTTGACAGTCTTCCTAAATAAATGTCACGTAGAATAATTTTTGTTTGAAACAGTTCTCTTTAAAATTAATGCACTGAACAGGAATTTCTTCAACATTGATTCCCTTTTCAAACTATGTGGCTGGATGCTTTGTAGGCATTTCCTTTAATTCATGAATTTCCTGACACTATGTGATAAGATTGACAAGAAGATTTTCGTTTAAAATCATGCCGAATTCGAGCGTTCACATGTCTCCGTGATATGATACAATTCTTAAGATATTCCAAGAGAAACTAAACCATTCACCAAAGTAATAAAAATAAAGGAAGACATTACGCTATCTCCGCGAGGGGCCTTTAGTCACCCCATGGATACCGATTAGGGCACCACTCTAAAAACCGCCATCTTGGCTCTGATAAGGGGGATTGGATTTAGAATTTCTGTTTCAGAGTATATATATAAATTTTTGCCGCGACATAACCCAGACAGTAGTCATTCAAACTTCAATTTGTTGCAGCTTCGATGCCTTCATTACTAGTAACAGCTGAGGAGAAAGACGTTACTATTTTATTCGAACGACTTCAGAGGAGAGAAAACATACCATAGATTTATCAGGAAGTGTGCAAAGTTATACCCTATGCTCTGTCGGCATGCAAAATGTAAAACAAGTTCTCTAATGCCACATCTCCTAACGCGATGGATTTTTTGTATAATGTAAGGAGTGTCATTTAAAAAAAATACAGCAGTGTTTTAATAAAACAAAACTACAAAGAAATTAATATTTGTTGAGTATAATAGACTATGTTCTGCACGCAAAACTAAAGAGTTTAGATAGAATAATATTCACAAATAAAAGGGAACTCTGGAGCGTTAATGTGCCACACTTACCTATTATGGTAGAGATTGGGACCGTGCCTAACGGTGAGCACCAGTGAGTGTGAGGCGAGATATAGATTGAGCTGTATCGAAATTAGAGGTATGAAAAATTACCGCAATGAAACATGGCGGTCAATGTCCACGTGCACAGTTTGTCACTTAGGGCATAGAGAATTGGTTTCGCATCTTGCATGCCAACGGACGAAAATAGCTTAGAAATGGTGCGGGATGACAAGGGTGGTTGTAGAGTCCAGTATCAGAGTCCGCATGACAGGCACAGATGTAAAGAGGTTGTTTAATACTGTACTTTGTGCACAATAGGACGATCTTTACTTGGCATGATTTGACATGGTCGACAGTAGTTATAAATTTTATATTCTGGGACACCTAGCATCCTGGCGGGGACGAGCCGACCGCCATATTGGATGACCTGAAGCAACATACTGCTCTGTCATTCCTTGCCGACATCGGCCATGTTAGATTTAAACTTCCGCTTTCATTCCTGGCAAACGACGGCCATCTTGGATGTATCTATTTCATGCTCTTATTACATGTGGAGGGTTTTCTCCTTGCTATCCCTCCATGCCAGCACCATCCATGTTGCCTGAAGAATGTTAAAAGTACATTGGCCCATCGTGCAACATCTCATCATGCTCTGCCATTCCACCATGGTTTCCTTTTATTCCTTCTGGTCTCCTTTCAGTTGGTGACCTGGTGGGGACGAGTCTCATCCTCTGTCATTCCACCTGCACGACACTGAGCGAAGCCTGCCGAAGAATGCTAGCCTAGTCTCACTGTGCGCACGCATCAAGTACGCCCTAACCTCACTTATAAGCATAGTTGGCTATCATCTCAGAGCCATTTAAGATACAGCTACCAACTTCATAATAGACATCACTTCCGACGACGAGAAGGACCGCAGGGTCAAGTACACCTTAGGACTTCGTGTAAGCATAGTTGGCCACCATTTCCCACCCACAGAAGCCATAGTCACCAAATTAATATCATAGGCCTCACCTTTGGATGACAAACAGGGTGGTAGGGACAAGTACACCATAAGCCCTCTTATAATAAGCATATTTTCCAGACATTTTCCACCATCCGAAGCTACGACCTACAAATTCATATCAGTCATCTCTTCCAACTGCAATCAAGGAGATAAGGGCAAACTCAGGCCTTAAGCCCTGTTACAAGCATAGTTGGTCAGCATCTCCAAACCTTTGAAGTTCGGGAAAATGTAAACCATCCACGCGTGTAAAAAAAATAAAGGTGTACATACAGGCACGTTGCAAAGTTACCGTTGTATGCAGGAATGTAGTGTTTAAAATAAGCACACATACATTTTCCTGCATGCACTCTTCTAGCAAATAGGCTCATACTGATTTCGTTCTACCCCACTACAGAGAATTAAAACAGTTTCGTATTCGACTGGTTGGATGGTGATATAAATTATTGCAACCCTATAAAATTGACTGGTTATTAAACATAACTACTCGACGTCGGTACTGCATGAAGGCGGCGCAGAGGGGTCGGCAGTGCGAAATAGACTGATGTGTACGACTAACACCAACAGTACAACACAAGGGCCAGCAGCCCGAGTAATCTTTAGCCTGGGTAACCCTTAAAAACCAGTAATTTTGAAAAATAAAGCGGTATACAACTGTACCGATAACAAGACATGCGTAGTTTCAGGTTACACTAAAAGATTTATGCTATAATATAACTAAACATCAGCCTAGCGCAAGGGAAACAAGAGTAAAATATATGAAACTGCCCTGTTGGTGAAAAAAAAAAATCAGTCCTAACACACAATAAAGGACTGGCATATATGCAAGTACATCACGAGAGTGATGTTCTAACGAGTCACAATATATAACACCATACCAGATGGAGCTGCAGTCCATCATATTGATATCAGTGTTGCTATCATGCCAAGAAGTTTAGTAAAAACTAGAACGCACGACGATATGAGAAAGAACGAATGACAACAAGGGCCAACCGCAAAAATTACAATGCATCATGTGTGACACACATTAAACAACTTTCGAAGAGAGTTTTCCTTTGTTTACCACAAATCAACATACATTTAAACCATTAGTCGCGCAAAAGAGATGTCACTGCTACACGCAAATGCAAACAGATAAAAATAATTATAAAAGCAAATGGTTACAGCATTAGACTATATATATATTTTTATTTATTTATTTATTTATTTATTTGTTTATTTATTGAGCATCTAGCACTGTACGTTATGTTGAAAAAATTTCCATTGTGAAGTGTGGGAACGATAAGGTCAACACTGCTACACTAATGCAAACTGATATAACTATTTTCCTTTACATTTTATTTTAATAAGAACTTGCCAACCATTGCAATCTCACATTACACAAGCATCGGGTGCTATATGCTGCTTTAGAAGATGCTAAAACGACTTGACCGTCCTGGTAAGTACAACAGAATATCAAACATCTCCCATACGAACAGAGTGAACCGAAACAGTAAAATTCAGAGTACAGCCAACACACACTAGCAGCAGAACGCGTCCGACCCGACCGATGCCGTGCGATCAACTAACATCGTGGGAATCTGTAAGGCAGCCCAGGCGGTCGACCGGCGACGCGAGCACCATGCAGGTCTCAGCAAGTCTAAGGATGGTGCATAATATCCGAGAGAGCAGAGTCGGGCTCCAGGGTGGCAGACCAGCCGAGTCTCACATGCACTTTTTTACTTTAGGAAATCAGTTTTACAGTAGTACAGGATAGCAATTTATTTCTTTGAATGCATAAAACTGAAAATATTAGCACGTGTCTAAAATGTCGCTTCAAATAAACTGTTGGTAGGTGATCTCGCTTCTGTCCACCCTAGAGGTTAAACTGGCTACACACCGGGACTGTAGCCATCTAACAGAAAGCCGAGACTCGAAAACGCATACATAGGACTGCAGAGTCTAGCCTAAAAGTCATTTAAAAAGAAGTTTTTATGTCCCGATAGATAATGACAGACACGAAATAACTTGGAGATTCCTTTCGATGTGGGCAACACACACACACACACACACACACACACATACACATACACATATACATACACATATACATACACATATACATACACATACACATATACATACACATATACATACACATATACATACACATACACATATACATACACATATACATACACATACACATATACATACACATATACATACACATATACATACACATATACATATACATACACATATACATACACATATACATACACATATACATACACATACATATATATTCCCCGATTGACTGCACGAGGCTCTAAAAGGGGCCTTGTGTGATTAACTGCTGCATGCTGCCAGAAATTGCTCTCGCCATCTTAATTTCTCCAGTCGACTGCTAGAATGCACGACCATAGTCCAGCAGTCCTGGATATTTAATTTTGTCCCAAATAGCAGCAATAAAATAAAGTATTTGAAAAAGTAATTAAATATAAATTATTTGCTAATTTGCGATTACAAGGAATGCACTGCAGACAATTCTCAGATGTTTCTTAGAATGTTCCCAACGATAAATCTGAAGGAGTTTATATTTCTGCATGAAGATAGGTAGGTTGATAGAACTATACGTCTCGTCTACAGTGAGGTCATTACAGAGTTGCTCAGAGAAACAGGAATGGGGAAGGAATCGGCCATGTCCTGTAGCAAGGAACATTCCCAGCATTCACCTGTAGTGATTTCGGGAAAGTATGGTGAACCGAAATCAGGATGGCCGGGCCGGGGTTCGAACCCAGGTCCTCCCGAGTGAGTCCAAATCCTACATCAAGAAATTAAATTTACACACTTCAATAAAATCACAAAGGCTGCAGAAAAATCACAAAGGCTGCAGACGAAAATACTATGCAGACATGCACTTACACGAGGCAACGGTTTTGTATATGAAGTATAGAAAGCACTACTGGAGCACTTGGGGCCACGGTGGTGTAGAGGTTAGGCTACTCGCCTCCCACCTAAGCGAACCGAATTAGATTGCCGGTGGGGTCGCTCCCTGGTTTTCGTGAGAGGGAATCGTGCCGGACGATGCTGCTGGTCTGAGGGTTTTCTCGGCGATCTCTCGTTTCCCCCACCCTTGCATTCCGGCGCTGCTCCATACTCACTTCACCCTCATTGGCTCTAAATACTTTGATCTTATGGGGGATTAGACCGGCCATCTTGGATTGTTATAATTTTCGCAAAAACCTGCATTACATATTTTGTATTTAATTTTACGGAACGACAGGACACAGAACAATCCTTTGTACATTTTCCGAAGTTGGCATTGCTAGACTACAGTGGCTAGTTTAACTGCTGTAGTCGCCCGCAAGGAAAATTCATTTACTTCTTCCCAGCTGTCGCTAGTTAAAAATTAACCAAAACATTGAAAAAATAACTTTATAAGGCGTGAGACGGTATTACTTATGCTGTCTCTTGCGAACAATTTCGTTAACCCAACTTAAATGTAAGTTATGACGAAAAATGGGTAAATTCAAGATAGCACTGATCTCCCTTAAGAGCTTCTAAAATATCTCTACACTCCACTGGAGCATTTGAACAGCCTTAATCGGGCGACTGGCGTTAACTACGTGCCAAGGGCGGGGCTGCTTGTTGTCACTCGGGCGCAGTCTTTCCCACGGCAGGACCTCCTGGTCGGCTCCCAGGGACCCTCCCCCCTCCCCAGGCGTCATACTATAACCCCGCGGTAACCCTCACACTTTACTGACCCGCTCCGCCATTCCACCGTGTACGATCATGACCGCCGCTTACGTCGTAGACACTAGAGCACAAATGCTGAAGACGAGGTATAGGCAGTTCGCGGATCGGTTGGCAGCTGCAAAACTTTTATAGGAAATCCCGTGTTAAGGAAATTTCGCCTCATTGCGTTAGTTTTAAAAATAGGAGTTTCAAATAAAATTTATTCTTAGCGAATTTTTTTTAGAAGAACCATACGGGCGTATTTTTTCAATATATATACCACAGTAAGCACCTCTATTTTTGTAAAATATAAATTTTAAAAATTCCCTCCAAACGGACTATACACGTTATGTAAACATCTCCGCCGTAGGGAACTACTACTAAAAAATTCGCGAAGAATACATTTTTTAAAACGCCTATCTTTTAAATTAACGCACCGAGGCGAAATTTCCTTAACATGGGATTTCCTTTTTAATTTCGCAGCTGTGATGGAAGGCAGGGCCCTTAAGGGACGACCATAGATGTTATGTGGGTTTTATTGTAAGCAATTGTGTCAATTTTAATTTTTTTTTTAACTATGCAATATTTTAATGAAAATATTTTTTCCACGACAGAAATGAAAGCCAATATTTTGTTGCCAGTCCATAAATATGGTTATTGCAAAATAAACGCGGTCGTTCAAAAGTGTTCTAAGTCAGGAAAAATCGCTTCGAGTTGCTATCAGTTCCCGTAGGAATACGCATAATGTTGGGAACACTGCACGCGCCAGTTTGAGCTTTGCGCGTAGCGGCGATGGCGCACTTTATGCGCGTGGCAGTGTCGCCCTTATGGTTCGTGCACTTCTGAGCCTGAAACTTACAAATAGCCCCAAACAGAGGCTCACATTAAAGGGAATCCCTTGTAAACAATATAAAATGACTCAAGGGCACATCCGGCAACATAGAAATATTGGGACGGCGATGGGAAACAGCATAAAAAAGTTTCTCGTGTCTCCTGTTTCCTCATAATTTTAAGCGGTGACTATACGATTTTAATACATCCATCTGTTCATAAAAAAACAACGTTGTTGCTGTATACTAGAACACTTTTATAGTAGAATAAAAATGGTAATCAATGGTACACCTACAGCGATTTCTGCTGAATGAGACATTTTCAACGACCACGTGTATGTTTCAGTAACCAAATTTATGAATGGACAACGAAATAGACTTTCATTTCCGTCTTAAAAATGATTTACACTGACATATTCAATAGCTTTTTTAAATTAGAATAGACAAATGCTTAAAATGCTACCCATGTGGCACCTAAGAAGGCACCTTAAGAGGCTGTATCATCGCTTATACAAAAACTAGCGAACCGGCCCGGCTTCGCCCGGTAACAATTTAGTTTTTACAGAGATACTCTGCAAGACTAAAATGTTACTGTGGGTGATCCTTAAAAGATAAACATATGCTGTCGTGGACTTTTATGTAAAACCTTTTTTGAGAGCAACAATTCTGTAGTACATTAATTTGATGAATCTCTTATGGTTTAGTCAGCGCAAGCCATGTAAGTACCCTAAAAGCTGTTTTTTTTAAACGAGTATTACAAACGGTTCAACATTTCCCCACTATCCTTACATTAAATATAAATGTTTTATACACCAAGCCCTTTCTTAAGAAATTTTCTAAATGATGTTGAAAACCGCATAAAAATCCATCAAGTAGTTTAGAAGTACTAAGCGAATACACAGACAGACTTTGATAAGCGACTGTTTTATACCATTCAGAGATTATAATTGTAGTGTCATAAGAAGAGTCCGTGTCATTACTGAAAATGTTTAATTATAGAAGAATTACATTTTATGGTTCTGCGCAAATTTTTGTACCAGCTTGTTGATAGGTGTTCCCTGGTTGCCATTAAAAAGTAAAAAATTAATATATATAATTTAAAAAAAAGTAATTGCTTCATACATGTGCACAAGTAGTTCATATATTTTGTCCGCAATGATGGGTAAGGTAATTAGGTAAGCTTATGTTAACGCATTATTCAATAAATACTCTTGAATTTGAAACGGGAAGAAATAAATAAAACAGTAAATATGGCAGGTGACTCAGGCTCTTACAGTATGTTTTTGTTCGCTTTGTACGCCACCGCCATATGTTGTGTAAATAGTGCCAAGAACCTGATCGCTTTATTCTTACATCGAGCTAGTGAAACTGAAATTAATGGGAACGTTGATATGCGAATTTTCTTTGTAAGATTTTTCTTTTTGATATTATATAGAGAAATTAAATTTTCAGTGACAATAGTTAGCTCTAGATATAATCGCACGCTTCAGTAAAGATGCATTTTTCAATTGTCCATAGTATTTTCTTAGATAATTTCCCAGATATTAATCAAGAGTGAAATTTAAACAGATTTATACAAAACGTGATACCAGAGAGTTCAGTTTTACTTTACAGAGAAACTTTAATGTATATGAAAAATTATTACAAAATATGGAGTGTGTACTTACGTCCAAACTTTTAGTTTACTTTACTGAGTAAGTACGAATTTGTTAAAATTATTTTAACAATCAAACAATATTTACTATCTTATTTTTTAATTTAAGTTTTAAATGCTTCTCTATATATCCCGCTGTTTGAAGAGTTTCTGTAAAAATTATTCAAAGATATATACCATTTCCGCATGTTAACCGAAAACGCGAACACTAATAAAGATAATGCTTTATTGCGACTGTAATGAATACAAAAATCTTAGGAAAATAGGCCGAGTATTTTGAAACTTTTGCGAGCTTTCAAAAATAATTTTTATGAAATATTTCTGTTAATGCACACATTGTTTTCAGTTGAATTTTTCCTTAATAAATTAAGTTTTCCTTATAGTAGCACTAATTTATCCGCTATTAAACGGATACTTCTTGTTTTAAGTATTAAGTTAATTAATTTTAAAATCCAGGTACCACTTAAATACTAATTTGAATGTTAGACGTATGTAACAAAAGCGCTACCCAAGGAACAATAATAAAGGTGATTAAGTATCGCAAACTCAGAATATGATTAGTAAGACATTTTCTAATCCGTAAAAATCATTAAAACATTGCCACTCAAATTACCCAGAGATATTTGCTTATTTACATTTAATAAGACTGCTTAAAATCTCTTGTTTTACGTGCTTCATTATACTGTAATATTCGGAATATGGAAAATAATGAAATCTCTAGTTTGACTAATGCGACTCTCAGAAACAGCAAGTAAAAGTGAAGGTATACTGCATCGCGAGTCGATAAAAATCGACTGATGCGACGCGACGGAAGTCTGAGCTATCTCGCACGCAATTCTTGGCTAGCCGAATAAGGACCGTCAACAAAGACGCAGCTGTGTGCGACCACCAGAGACAAAGAGCCCTCCAACATGTGAGGTTATGTCGCTGTCAACGTCGTGTGCATGTATTGTCCGAGCCGCAACATAAATCTTCCTGTGGCAACGTGTATGTTCGCGAGTCCGCCTTGCTCGGTGTCGTATCGATGAGGTCGACGACACACCAGGCACTGTCGCTTGACATTGCTTGCAGCAGCTGTGGTGCTCGGGGGAATCCACGGTGAACAATAGTAAACACACCAACGTCTCATCCGGCCGCACAGAAGCAGTGCGACGGCAATGGAAAATAACAAGCTTCCAGTATGTTCTGTCTCCTTGGAATTTAGACCGGTGAATATAGGATTTTAACAAAGAAATCTGTTCAAAAAAGATACAGCATTGTCGCTATAGTTTGAAGAGTTGTTTTAAAGAATCAATATTTTAAACAGAGGGCTACTTACAGCAGTTTCTGCTGGGCTTCACACTTTTCAACGACCACATTTGTCTTTCGATAATCAAATTTATGAATTGGCAACAGAATATACACTAATTTCTGTCGTAAAAAAAATATGTACATTGAAACACTGCACAGTCAGTTGTAAATTAGAATGGACAACAGTTTGCAATGAGACCCACGTGACAAGTTGGCAACTGGCGATGCTCAACCCACAAATACAGAATGCCCAGAAATATGAAACCCGCGCTAATATTTCAGTTACGGAAAATTTACCAGAAAAAGATGCAGGAACCTGTTCAAACCCAGTGAGAAAAAAATAGCTAAGAACTAACATGTTTTTTCTCCTGCAATGAAAACAAAATCGAATTTGATGATAAATTCAAGTTTGGAATCAAAATTTTTGTCTGATGTGATAACATTTGCGGAACTCTCATCCGAAACCCAATACAAATTTTGAAAATTAATACCTACATGCGTATATCTTATCAGCTTGACTTCTTTCCAGTGGTTTTAAAATTACATTTAAATGATAATAAACAAATATGTTTCATTACTCTTGCACAGTAAGATCAAATTGCTGTCGCACTCCAGGGAAAAAAGACAACTTCGTATTAATGAGTACTTTGTATCAAAGACGTTTTAGTTATAAGATTTCACTGTATCTAAGATTTTAATTTATTTTTAGTTGTCCAGTACTAGCTTCATAATATCTGTAGGCTTCAGTTAACAAGTTTAGCATTAACCACTTAACGTACACAATTTTTAATTTCAGACATCGGAAAAGAGTAAACTTACGGCGCGAAAAGTACTTTTGAATGTCTTATACCAACTGACATTTTGGAACTTATGGAACAGGTTTCGGTAGATCCACGGAACAAGACCCATACAATTGTCAACCAGTAGGAATAGCCACGGAAAGACTGTGTGTAA
>NQII01004964.1:0-11578 GCA_002778355.1 Clitarchus hookeri | reverse complement strand
GGTAATTAAAAAAACTGCCGAGAACACCGCTTGCGAAATCAGCTTAGCGATGTCGCGGTCACTGCGCGAATCGTGCGACCCGGATCTGAAGTTGGGACAACCGCGGGTTGGCATTTCTGACGCGTGGCTTGCTCTCAACGGCGCGAAAGACAAGAAGGCACTTATCGCGCCCTCCATTTAAGGGGGGTCAGTCCCTGTCGAATTATTTTTTTTATAGATTTTTCCGCCACCAATTCGATTTCAGGAGGAGCATTACAATTGTTGGCACGACAAAGCATGAATAATACCTTCCTTAAAGTTCATGAAATTGTTACCAGCTTCTCTGCATTTGATATTTTCTAACTCGCAACAGCCGAGGAAAAATACTTTATTATTTAGTGGGCGCGACGACTACAGAGGTCATAATAGCTACGGCAGTCGAACAGAACAGATTTCAGAAATCGCATTGAGTTATACCCTGTGTCAGGTCATCAGAAAAAAATTCCATCCAAAATCCACGTTTGCGGGTATAAGCCAAAAATTAAAAAAATACAACATAGTGAGGCCTGATCTCCCTTAAGGCGGTCGCCTAGTTAAGTTGAGTTGAGAAAAATTTAGGCGGCTCTTAACAACGAGGTCTTGAGAGCCGAAGAGGGTGAAATGAGGTGGGGATGGAGCAGCGCTGGAATGCAAAAGGCGCGGGGGAGGGGGACGGGAGATCTCCGAGAAAATCCGCCAACCAGCGGCATCGTCCGGCACGATTCCCACTTGCGAAACGGTCGCCTAGTGAGTGAGTGGTAGATTTGTGTGAGGCAAAAATCGACAAAGCGCTAAGGACGACGCAGACCNGAGTGGTAGATTTGTGTGAGGCAAAAATCGACAAAGCGCTAAGGACGACGCAGACCGGCGTATGTATGGGGGTATCGCCTCTACGGACATGGCGCTCAACTTGCGTGAAGTCTTTCCGTCGGCGACTCGACTGAACGTGACTTTAAGCTGCGAGCCTATAATTTTATTGGACGCTAATCTGTAGCAAAGTCCAGTGCATGCATGCCTTTGTCGTAGATTCGCATGTGTCCGGTTCGTGTGTTTTGAGATATAGCAGTGTGAAAAAGGCGTTTTTAGCTACGTTGAAAGGCGTGAACACGATGTTTCCAGTCTGCGTAATTTCATGAAAGTCCCATTCCACCATCGTTTGGAATGACCTTTCTTTTCGTAGGTAAGCCTATTGGAGTACCTTTAACAGTTTTCGTCAACAAACTTATTTTTCAAACAGCCGAACCTTAAGGCTCGGCTTCACCTTTTCAGAAATTCTTCGTTTTCGCGTCATCATTCCGTATTCACAGTAATTATTAAAAAAGAGTGCGATTATAGTACATTTACATTTTACTAGTTGTTTTATTTTTTTGTACGTAATTTTAATTTTGTGCTATTTGCTTGTTGTAAAAATCAGGAACATATTTATATTTCATCAACAGGTTTTTGCCTTTTGGCAAGCAGGAAATGACACACAGTGAAAATTAGATACAAAATCAATAAACAACTAGTAAATTTTTAATTTTGAATAATCAAACATATCCAATAATACCTCTGAAATTTAAATTATGACACGAAAATGAAAAATTTCTGCATTATAGGTGAAGTCGAGTCTTAGGTAATATGCACATTCCGGGAATTCACAATACCGTAAATTACCAATTAAAATTTAAAATAATATATCTAGCATTTTTTTTCTTTTCGCAGGATTCTCACAATTCATAAAACTCTAAGACCCAAAACTCCCAAGTGGTCTTATTAAGTATACAATACAGTAATTGCGTGGCGAGAAAAGGCAGTCAAATAGGTAAAGTAGATGTTAACGTGTCGTCGACAGTGAGGTCATAGAGATGGAGTAAGTTGCTGAGATAGGCAGGACCGGTGCAGGAATCGTCCGTGTAGTGGCCTGTAGAAAGGAACCATCACAGCATTCACCCAGAGAAGGTTTTTGCGGGAACGTGGAACATCGAAATCAGGATGGTCGGACGGGTACTCGAACCCGGGTCCTCCCGAATGCGACTCCAGTCAGTGGCGTGGACATACATTTATTTCCGCGAGTAAGGGGGGNGGGGGGGGGGTACCGGCACCTATAAAACCTTCTTGTGCTGAAGAACAACATATGTCGATACCTGTATTTTTTATTTTACTTATTTCTACTGTGTTTTATACCGTTTTTTTCCTAATTTCTCATTTTAATGATAGCTAAATATATTTATTAATTTTTTTATATCTCGGGTGAAGAAAGTAGAACCCTGTTCCCACCCTCCCACCTCCCTCCGCAACCATGTCTACGGCCTTGAGTCCTGTGGTTTGTCACTTAGCGTAAATAGTTGGCAATTTATTGTAAGCAAAAACAAGAAGTATTTTCAGCTGCAATATTACACGCTGTAGCAACATTATCACACATACTAATGACAGTGCAAATTCTCTCGCCGAGTATGTGGAAAATATCACATCAAAATATCAAATATCAAAAGCCAAGCTCATAATCATTTCAACAACTGCAAAGTGGTTAAAGTACACGTTCGTGCCAACGTCTGGTTTTCCGTTATCATTCGTTCTCGCTTTCAAAAGAGGACTTTTATAGCCAAAAAGCGAGGTGTCGAAGTGGAAAAACAATTGAATGCGTTCACGGATATAGTCTGGTCGCGGTATCATTACACTTTTTGAATCAAACCTTTGAAAAAAAAAACACCCCATGTATAACGTGATTGGTTGTTTCCTGTATCTGTCAAGTATTACAAGAGTTTTATACTTCTGTTAAAATAAAGGTGTCATATTTTTTGTTAAATTGAACGTTTAATTATATTTTATATATAAATCATAATATTATATTTATAACGAGTATGAACAAATACAGAGAGAAAATAGGTGTGTTGGTAATGCCTACCATGAAATACTTCCTGCGCAAAATATTTTCAAACTAAGTGCGTACGAATGCGGTGCGTTGTCCCTTTGGAGTAATTTTCTGGACTAAAGCCCAGCGCACACCGGACGATTTTTCCTGCGAGTTTCGGTCGCTAAGATATTATTTGGGAGTTAAGCAAAGAGCTATGTTGCTTGGTTACTCGCGGGGTTCGTCACTGGTCTTGCCGCACACGGTATGGGTTTCCTTGCAAGCTACGTATTCTGTTAACTAGTAACGCCGGCAGCCATAACAACATTTACCAGCTGGAGAAAATAATAAACAACGAACTTTCTACGGCGAAGAAAGATTGCTGTAATTACACTTCTTTCAGTTTTGGATCATGAAAAATAAAAACTGCAGAAGAAATAAACGACTGTGGACAAGAGAGTGGTTAACCTGGAGGAACGAAAACTGGCAATGCTTTTCGAAGAATTTTCGGGCGAGTACACAGATAACCTCAAAACCGCACACAATGTTTCTTCTATGCATTTATTAACACTGCCAAAANATTTTCGGGCGAGTACACAGATAACCTCAAAACCGCACACAATGTTTCTTCTATGCATTTATTAACACTGCCAAAACAATAATTTTGCCATGTGAATAAAGTAACGTGACACATTTCCTTGCTCTCATTGGCTGAGATCGGAAACTAGAAAAGGAAAAACGCAGAGAAAATAGCACCATTCCAATTACCGGGAAATAGCAGACTAGTCAGCAGAACTGCACAGAGGCATATATATTTCCAGAGGACGAGCACGCCCAGCGGAAGGCAAGACTCCACGCATGCGATATCGTAAGGAAACCCGTTCCGTGTGAGGCGGGCTTTAGTCGAGCTTTGTTTGCATGAAGCGGATGGATATACTGAAAATAGAATTTAACCAGGGCATGAGAAAAGTCGGAAATAATCGTGAATGGACTACAACGTTCGAGAGAACGTAAGACATCTGGTTAACTCCCAACTCTTCCGTTCTCGTGAATCAGTGTCGCCAAGTGGTTCGATTGTCCTCATTTTTTGTAGCTGTTGTGGTTTACAAGAAAATAACGGCCAGGATTTGGGATGAGTATTGTCATTTTTATTTTGAAGAACACACGTGCTTGGTTTGGCGGTAGTAAGGTTTGAACATTAAACATTAAATATGTATATGTTGAAAATCAGGTGCTTACTATATGATAATTAGCAAGATTTTTTTTCTAAGATTGCATTACGTGTCTGTGTATTGTGAGATAGCTGAAACCCATTTCGATTCGTCGGATCGTTTAGTTTACGTGTCTCGTGTCCGTTTTGTTACGAATTTCATGCACATGTCTTATAGCTTCTTTCCGTGTATAGTATTATTTATCTTCAATGGTGAGATTGCTTAGAACACACATAAGAATACTTATCAGAATTAGCACTATGAATTTGAAAGTTAATTTGCAGATAACACTGAACTGGAATATAATAAATATTGCACGATAATCTTGGCCGATGGTACAATGGGGTGCACATAATAAACTAGCGTAATTTACATTTGAAAACAACCTACGTATTTATGTCTTGCACAAGATCGATCTTCGGAGCTTCATAGTACGAAGGTGACTTATCGACCTTGTCCATAAAAATCGCCGTTGAACATTTAAAAAAATTATATTTTTCGATTGCCATAACTTGTTTGCCATATTAAAAACATCAAAGGGGAAATAAAAATATTCTGCAGGGAATTCATTCTGCAAGATTGATCTGTGGCCACCAAAAAATTATTTGTTAGTGGCCGCAATAGTAGAGTGGTGATAAGCAAAAAATGTTGTGTTCAGAACAAAAATAATAGTCAAAATGATTTCTCATGAAAAATTTTGTGACTTCCACAACATAGGCTGTTCACAGTTAACTGAGCAAATTTGAAAACAACCTTTGAAAAATGTCACCGTCCCTACCTGCATGAATTTTAACGGGAACGCCAAGTGGCATGCGCCCAGTAAAGTTGGTCACGACGGAGGAAAAATATTCCCAAGTCTTAACGTTGAATTAAAAGAGCCAAGTAAACATTTGTGAATATTCAAATAATTAATTTTGCTGTCTGTTATTTTTAATGCACGTGAGCGTAAGGATTGACATATTAGTAAAATGTTAACTTTTATGTTAATTTCTCAGTTTCACTTGACCCGACGCATGTACAAAGTGATTAGATGCATGGCAATGTTAATTTCCCATATGGGGGAAGAATGCACAATGTGCATACAAGTAGATCTTAAGCAGGGTTTTCGGAAGTGCTCAGTTTACCGTGAACAGCCTTTATATTATACTGTATATATATATATATATATATATACATATATTTGCCCCTTGGCGTTAATATCTTGTCCACGGAGTGCGGAAAAAATTAGTTTAGAGTTAAAAACCTCGCGTTTAATTAATCTGAAATGTAGTGACCGCGAGCACTTATGTACTGTGATATCACTCGTGTTTTCCGTATAGTGTTATTTGTTCTTAACGGCAAGTCCTATAAATCGGTACTTAGTTGCTACCCGTAACCAAATGAATCAGAGACGAGAATTTCGAAATTCTTGAAATGATACCATTTTTAACGTGTAGTTATTTATTGACTTTCAGTAAATTCGTAACAGAATCTATTACAAACGTACATTTTTGTTGAGCTATGCCTTCCACTGAAACAATTCTGTTGTCTCGAGGAATACAGAACAACTTCAAGAGACCATCTGGGTGAAAGTACTATAACCAACGAAGTTCTTTTGACCCACAAGAGAGTTTGAAAGCCGGGATCACGGGAGGTCAGGGCACAAACGTGGTCAACTTTTACAATTACCAAGTTTGGGAGGAAACCTACCTTTCCCTCGTACCTTGTTCGTCAAGGTAAGTTCTTGCTTTATAGTTAATCCGACCTGATCAACTCGACATAATGGAACAACGCTTTTACCAACAGAAATACAATCTTTCCTTGCGGGTTTTTATGAGCCATACGAGCATACGAAACCAAAATAAGCGGGCTTCTTAGATTTTCGCTTACAAAAAAAAGCCTATGTCTTAAAGTTTTAGCGCTAAGAGCGCCCTGGTTATAAGTATATGAGCATAAAACCTAGTGTTTCTACGGCATGTATAAATGCTGGGTATTTTTACATCTACGAGCCAGTAAAATCAAAAATTTTCTAAGACTTCTAATTTACACATATTGATTTAAATAATTGTGCCATAAGTTGTTATTACATGCTCAATTTTAAATCAGATACAATATTCTGTTAGGTTACTACTAAATACTACTACTTACGGTTAGGAAAATAATGTCTCAGTTATACGTGGTATACCATGTATAGCATTAAAAGTGAACGAACTAATTAAAAACTTTAATTGATTTAATACTTACGGTAATTAGAAGTTTGCTAGCTCCGATTCTATCTGCACTTGTTCGTACATTTTTGTGTTATCTGGAGAGAGTTTCTAGTGCTTTCTTCGGAGTCATAAGCCAGATAAATAGCAGAATTCAAATTGTTGTCGCCGAGGGGACGGGACAGTTCATTTCCAGGGAATTACTCAAAGTGCAAGAACCACAAATGAAGGATTGCCAACTGCGTTTGTCCACGGAGAATCTACCACACAGTCAAGACTCGTAGCATTTTTTTCCCCCGACACACCGGTCAATTAGACAGTTTAAATTAATCGATTAAAGAGATAATAACGAATATAAATTTTTCTACTGCTTTCCGAAGCAAAAAAAAAATCGGTTGGATGAAGTTTAAAAAGGATGAAGAATGGAAGGAAGGGGGAGCGAAAGGGACGAGATTTTTTGAATCGCAAAGCTCTAGTGACGCACACGAGAGACTGGCGGAATTTATAGCAGACGAAGGATGTACTTAGAGCTGAAGACACTGCGACGTAAGTCCAGGGACGGGAATGCGTGTCCCCACGCCGCTGATCTCATATTTACCTCGCGATCTGCGGAGAAGACGTGCTCCGCTGACTTCCAACAGATCGCTGCACGGGGACGTTTTCTTTCCCCTCCCTTCCCCGGCCCAAACCTATTTCCACATCGCCGACGACGTGCCCGAGCCGACGGAAGTCGAGAGGTCCCGCTCGATAGCCATCGTCGGGTTGGTCATTTAGAGCACGCGCGCGCGCTCTAGAGCTGGGGGAACACGTGTTCGGCATGTGTCGGTGACGACCAACCGAGGCCCGTCCTGACCTAAGATTTCTGCCCCCCTTCTCTTACCGCTGCGGTGTCAGAGGTCGCTTAAAAAAAAAAAAAAAAACAGAGCCGTTGAAATTTTTTTTGACGTTACATACTGTTAAATGCTTCCGTATGTTCGTAGCGCAAATTTGTGGGACTACAAGTAATTGTAGACTATTCGCGGTTTCCTCATACTTTTTGAATCAAACATTTGAAAAATGGCCCCATGTTTGACGTATTTGGTTGTTTTCTACATGTCATGCGTTATAAGATTTTTATTCTTTGTCAAAATAAGAGNGCCCCATGTTTGACGTATTTGGTTGTTTTCTACATGTCATGCGTTATAAGATTTTTATTCTTTGTCAAAATAAGAGTGTCTTATTTTTACCTGTATTTTACCTATAAATTACAAAACTTCCTTAATAATAAATTAGAATACAAACGGGGAGAAAATACAAGGTGTTTTTGAATAACATGTCGAAATTCCGATCACAGCATCTCTGGATTAATATAAACAAAAAACCCTAATAGCAAAATGTTTGGAAAGGTTATCTAGTATTTTTTTTCTTAATTTAAGTTGAAGTTAGGCAAAACAAGGCAGTAGAACTTCAGCAGGGTCTCAGAAAAGTTGGAAGTAACTGTGAATAGACCATAACGCCGTGTCCTGCCTGCGCGGGATGTCAGATGCGCGCGCAACTTCACGCTTCNGAAGTAACTGTGAATAGACCATAACGCCGTGTCCTGCCTGCGCGGGATGTCAGATGCGCGCGCAACTTCACGCTTCATGTGTCCCACGCAGGAGCTGCAATTTCCAGAATCACGTAACACCATTCTGCCTCAACATGGTGTCCCCGAAAGCTCAGGAAATTTCGCTGTCGGAAAGCATCAGCTGCAAACTGAAATTGAGCGCACAAGAAAATAAATACACGAAAACTTATCGCCGAAGATATGGTTTTGGTNGAAGTAACTGTGAATAGACCATAACGCCGTGTCCTGCCTGCGCGGGATGTCAGATGCGCGCGCAACTTCACGCTTCGAGTGTCCCACGTAGGTACTGCAATTTCCAGAATCACGTCACGCCATTCTGCCTCAACATGGTGTCCCCGAAAGCTCAGGAAATTTCGCTGTCGGAAAGTATCAGCTGCAAACTGAAATTGAGCGCACAAGAAAATAAATACACGAAAACTTATCGCCGAAGATATGGTTTTGGTNCATCAGCTGCAAACTGAAATTGAGCGCACAAGAAAATAAATACACGAAAACTTATCGCCGAAGATATGGTTTTGGTTGATTTTGTCATTTGTACTGGCAGTTGCGGGAAATTTCAAACAAGTGTTTTGAGTACACGAGGATGTCAGTTATGATGATTTTTTGTCTGTCGTGTCTAACACCCGTCTATTACGAACGTCTTCGGTAAACAACCCACAACAATCATTCCAACTCTCAGTTTTCAGTGCTGCTCTGACCTTGACGCTAGTGAATCCTGTAAACGCGCGAAGAATCTCGAATCATTCGAGATTCTTTATTGCCGCTCGTTGCAGCTGGTTCAGGCTACCGCGCGCGTGATGTCCTCAGCCTCTCGCGCAGGACACTGCCATTGCTGGGGCCACGGTGGCTGAGCGGTCAGACTGCTCGCCTCCCACCAAGGTGAACCGGGTTCAATCCCCGGTTGGGTTACCAAAGGATTTTCGGAAGTGAGAATCGTGCCGGACGATGCCGCTGGTCGGCAGGTTTTTCTCGGGGGTCTCCCGTTTCCCCCGTCCTTGCATTCCGACGCTGTTCCATTTTCACCCCCCATTTCACCATCATCGGCACTCAAGATCTCGATGTTAACAGCCACCCAGATCTCTCAACAACTGCCATTGCTCACAACTTATAGTTTACTTACTGTTACTTCACAGAACGAAACACGTAACTTTCATCGCTGGCAAACAGCTTCCTTGGCCGGCCTGATCGTGGTTTATTTCTGAGCAAACGTTACGTTTTATGTTTCGTTATTATAAAACAAACAGGAGAAGGCGCCTTCCTGACAATGCTGCCAATTTCTTGGTAATTATTACATCATAATACAGTTTCTCCACTTTTCTTCCACTTTCGTTTTGATGCGTTAATGAGATGTGTACTGATTCATCGCACTGCCTGGATTGCCCTCAGTGGCTCTAGTAAGCACAAGACCACATATTGCATTCGTCAAAAGGTTTGAACAGGGCTGTCCAAATACTTATTTTGCGCAATGTTAAACTCTATTTAAATATAAAGTTTGATGAAAGGAAACCACAAAGGTGGTGTATGAAAAGCATACCAACGTCATCAACATAAGGGGAAGGTTCCCTACTTTGAACACATTTTACGTATGATATATGCAGGCATGTTTCTCTCTTCGCTGGACGTGCCCAAATACTTTTTTTACTCACTGTATTTAGGTTCCTAACAATTTCGCGTTTTAACGTGACTGGCGCATGAATAACGTCATGAGGACCATAGCAATATTAATTTTACATTCGGTGGAAATAAACAAAATGAGGAGAGAAGTAGAGTCTAAGCGGGGCTTTCAAAAGTGCCCAATTGACCACGAACGACCTATATNATAAACAAAATGAGGAGAGAAGTAGAGTCTAAGCGGGGCTTTCAAAAGTGCCCAATTGACCACGAACGACCTATATCAAACAGCATTATTCCTTACCGGGTGTTGGCTACGTTGAGCTGTATATTTGTTCATCTAGTCGGTTAATTATCGCCATTCCTAGTTTCCACTTTGTAGAATTCAACAAATTGCTGAAGTAGAAAACCAACGCGAATTCNATAAACAAAATGAGGAGAGAAGTAGAGTCTAAGCGGGGCTTTCAAAAGTGCCCAATTGACCACGAACGACCTATATAAAACAGCATTATTCCTTACCGGGTGTTGGCTACGTTGAGCTGTATATTTGTTCATCTAGTCTGTTAATTATCGCCATTCCTAGTTTCCACTTTGTAGAATTCAACAAATTGCTGAAGTAGAAAACCAACGCGAATTCGNGTTAATTATCGCCATTCCTAGTTTCCACTTTGTAGAATTCAACAAATTGCTGAAGTAGAAAACCAACGCGAATTCGCTCGAACACAATGGGTAAGATTTCCGTGACTGTGCGGTGATAGTCTGGGGGTCCTTCGTAGAATTATTCATATACCTTCGCTGGGCCGGACTGTGGTCCCATTGTTCTTGCTGTCAACTTGTTTATCTTGCTACAGCCCTTCCCTGCCATTTGCGCGGTCGTCATTAACTTCCTGGGATGCTATTGCTTTCTCTCTCTGTTAATTTTAAGTATGACTATTGTTCAGAAATGTATCTAGTTAGTGTGGGAGCTATCTATAGAGTGGCTACGTAATGACAATTCGCGACATATAATACGTAAGTTATAGAAATACAATAATTATATTGTAATTAATAATAATAATAAATTAACCTTCGTGAAAAATGCAACACCAAAATGTATACATGTGATTGAAATGAACTTTATACCGCAGATTAGGCACATATCAATACGCAATTGATTAGGATTACAGAACTGTACATGATCTCTGTCCTTGAGAATTCAGCATGGTGTGAAGCCCCCANAATACGCAATTGATTAGGATTACAGAACTGTACATGATCTCTGTCCTTGAGAATTCAGCATGGTGTGAAGCCCCCACGTACTGCAATCAGAGCCCCTAAACGTCGTGGCATGGAATCAAAGAGGACCTGGATATGTTCCTGGGGAATCTCCCTCNAATACGCAATTGATTAGGATTACAGAACTGTACATGATCTCTGTCCTTGAGAATTCAGCATGGTGTGAAGCCCCCATGTACTGCAATCAGAGCCCCTAAACGTCGTGGCATGGAATCAAAGAGGACCTGGATATGTTCCTGGGGAATCTCTCTCCACGCGGTTTGTATGCGAGTCCACAAAGCATTAACAGTGGCTGCTGGAGGACCGTGACGAACAAGTCGTTGANTCTCCACGCGGTTTGTATGCGAGTCCACAAAGCATTAACAGTGGCTGCTGGAGGACCGTGACGAACAAGTCGTTGACCAACCATATCCCAAACATGATCGATGGGCGACATGTCAGGGGAACGTGCAGGCCAGAGAAGCAGTGGTACCCGTCGTTCATTGAAGAAGGCTTGCACATTCATCCCCACATGTGGTCGGGCATTGTCCTGCTGAAATATGGCATGTGGAGTTGCCTGAAGGAGGGGCTCTAAAACCTCCCTGATGTAGCGGTTGCTGTTTAGATTGCCCTCAATACGCAGGAGTCGAGATCGCATGTCTTATCCAATGGCCACCCAAATCATCACATTTGGCGTTTGCCCACTGTGCCGCTTCACAATGCAAGCTGCCAGATTGCAGTCAACACGGTAGCGTAATACGTATTCGGCCATCACTGTAGGACAGGTTGAAGCGGGACTCGTCCGAAAATACTACATTTTACCACTCAGCACGCCAGAGAAGGCGTTCACGTGCCCATT
>NQII01004963.1:158162-184968 GCA_002778355.1 Clitarchus hookeri | reverse complement strand
AAAAAGTTCCAGGTAGACGGAGGCCTTAAGTTTAAAGCATGTGCAAGATAAAACTACAGATGATTATGGCCGAAATGTTTATTTTTCTTTTTTAACCACGAAAAGGTGGAATACATAGCTGTTTCGAAGACATAATTTATCTTCTGTATGCAGATATAGAGGAGGGGAAAAAATTAGGTTACAACAGAGTGACCTCACGCACTGGGTCATNGGAAAAAATTAGGTTACAACAGAGTGACCTCACGCACTGGGTCATGTAAAAAGCAGGCGCTCTTATGTAAACTGCGTTGCCAACGGAATGAGACTATTTCAAATCACAACATTAACAGTGGTTTTCAACTTTGACATAGAGCGATGCTCTACGTGTGTGTTTGCGGGGTTACACGCACAGTCCCGTATTTCGAGCAAAATACTCCTCTAAATATCAGTTGTGACGAGAGGTCGCGTCATTTGTGTACTAAATCCAGTGTAATCATTGAGTAAAGACAGTCCGGCCGTCTGGGGAGAGGGCGGGCACCTGACAAAATCTGACAACATCGCTGAAGGCTGCTGGGGAGAGAATGTGCTTTCTGCTCGCACGTCGTTGTCTGCTGAAGCTGGGATTACAATAGAAACATTAAGCGCTAAACTGTGCGTTATGAAGTGTACAGAAGAACTAAAAACATGTAGTCTTATGTACGGGTTTCCAGTGAAACTTAGTAGGTAGGTCATATATCTTAAGTGAAACTTTTAAGACGACGACCAATCAGAACAGAGCTGTGTGTTGTTGGCGGGAAACTGTTATTTACAGTAACGTTAGCACAAAAATATTAAAAAGGTATATATTTACGATTGTATTTGGTCACAAAAAAATCTGTTATTTACAGTAACGTTAGCACAAAAATATTAAAAAGGTATATATTTACGATTGTATTTGGTCACAAAAAAAGCGTCTCTGATATAAAATATCGGCTTTGAAGTATTCTCGGTTTAAATACGCTTGTGTCATACAAGGTTNCAAAAAAAGCGTCTCTGATATAAAATATCGGCTTTGAAGTATTCTCGGTTTAAATACGCTTGTGTCATACAAGGTTGGGTTAGGAACAAAAGCAAACAGGACGACTTGTCGCAAGCTGACATTGAGTGGACTTAAGAATCATCAGGTGAGTTGTGGATAGTAAACCCAAAATACGTAGTTCCGTGTGCGAGAACCGTGGTTACCGCATGATGTTGTTATTGTAAACCCAGCTTGAACCTGTCCGTGCGCTGAGAAGTTGCACCGTCCCTCTCTCAGAGAACTGCTTAACTACGAAAAACTGGCTGAATTCTCCCCTTTGTCACGTTCCCCCTAGCTTGCCTTTGCTCGGTGGTGTGGCTGAAGCTAGGAAACGAGGCGGAACTGGAAGAACCTCGCCGGAGATAAAGGCGTGGTTGGTTGGGGCCGGGAACAGACGGAAGGCGCGGCGTAGAGGTGGAACTAGGTCCTGACCCACATCGCCGAGGTCCTCCCAGAAGCGACCCCAATACGAGTGCTCGTAGGGGCGAGTATCGCCGGATACGTGCGCAGGCGCGTCGCCTGCGCGCTATCGCCTCGATACCGCCGTANTTGCCGGCGGGTTTTCTTGGGGTACTCCCGTTTCCCCCGCCCTTGCATTCCAGTGCCGCTCCATTCTAGGGTTTCACTTCTATCATGCCCGGAGATGACGCTCACCTACGGGTCCCAGCTGGAAAGACCGTCACTCGGAGGGTGTCGCCTTGCCCTGGGTGCACTCCCCACACGCCATTTTATCAGTATTAAAGCTACCAACGTTACGGAAAACAGGTCTTGAACAAATTCTCTTTCTGAAGTGTCGTGCTCGACCCACGGTCGCTGTGACATTAATTCAGGTCACAGGATTTTATATACAGCGCAGCATAAACTAGTAAATGTTAACTTCACGGCAA
The DNA here is from genome assembly GCA_002778355.1 of Clitarchus hookeri. NCBI lineage: Eukaryota > Metazoa > Arthropoda > Insecta > Phasmatodea > Phasmatidae > Clitarchus > Clitarchus hookeri. The sequence continues at coordinate 183,045 of NQII01004963.1, read as the reverse complement.
CGCTCCGTAACTCTAGGCGTTGCTGCAAAACCCATATATTAAACTACGACTGTACTGTTTTATTTTTCTCCTACATATTAGAGAAACTGCGCAGGGAAGCTCAAAAAATGCTATTTTTGACAATTTTCACCATTTTGTTTTGTCTTAGAATAAACTTGATATTATAACAAGTAGTTACTCATAACTAATGAGCCTACTTTCCTCTACATGGGTGCAAATAAATTTTAGCGCTCAAAAGCTTTGATGGCAGGTAGGCGTTGACTTCTATTTGACAGCAACATCATTAGAGATGAAACAAGAAACATGTGGAACAGTATCAAGACAAAATACACGAGAGACTTACCCGGGATTTTGGTTCAGAAAAACTCGTGAAATTGTGATAGCGTGCAATCAACTGTACCACGGAAGTCGGGTCCGGAGCATCAATTTGGATGTACGCCTTATTAGTCTAATATTTTGAAGTGTCTGAGCCATTAAAAATACATAGTTTACATGGCCTAACATAACGCCACAGTACAGATTATTTGGTGTAAATCGGTAGATTGGTCTCCAAGATATGGCATGTCATCGTAAATTTTAATATGGCTGCCATTTTTAAAGTGCCTGGCTTGGTTGAAAATTATAAAAGACAGGTGTTCTCACTTAGTACTATATGTGTAATGAGTTTGGTTAAATTCGGTTCACCCGTTCAAAAATTGAAAGTAGAGACACACGTACCCGCACAGATTCACACACAGAGTCACACGCATAAACACACACAGACACACACATATACTTACACAAACACACAACATACTTACACACATACATACTTATACACACATACACGCGCATTCTTACACACACACATATTTACACATTCACATATATTTATACACACAGACAGTAAAGTGATCTCATAAGCCTTTCTTTCCTTCGGAAAGTAGCCTAAAAACAATACTGTACGGGCTTAGGTGATTGTTCTCTTTATATTTTCTAGCAAAAGTCGTATTCTTGGGATATTTATGTTCTTAGCTACGCGTAAACGCGCAAACAACAAATGTACAGAAAACATGTCCTGACTACTAACTGTGAAGCCTCCCAGAGAGCGCTCTCTCGTGCTCTCACTCTCGCTCTCGCGAACACGTCATAATGACGTCACAGAGAACGCTCTTTGGTCGTTTAAATTTGTCTGAAAGAGTTCGAAAGAGCAAGAGCACACAGAGAGAGCACGAAGTTGTGCACTCGCTGGCGCTCTCTCTCACTCTCTGACCACGTGCCATATTTCTTTAAGGTGTTCCAGAGTTTGACTGAGCTTATAGAAGCTTTCCGGACCAAAACCGTGTCACCAAAACCTCTAGGCGAATAACTGTAACTGTTTCAGTCTTAGAAATAATTTACATAATATGTACGTATTTATAAATATATAGATAGGGATTTCTGACAAATTATGCCGGTTTTACAGTGCGGTTTTTGTCGCGTTTGTATTGTGTGCACATTCAATTGCTGTAATACGGTGGAAACGCATAAAAAAAAAAAGTATTTCATGCCCTTACACTTATTCCGGTAGTGCTATAATTATTTGTTACTGTGAAACTTTTTGAACATATATAAAGTACTTCCCATAGATAAGCAATGGCCGTGATTTTAGCCTAGCTCGATTTCATGACTTGGCATTGGCGGTCTACGTGACGTCAGAGAGAGTGGTTGTCCGAATTTATCAGAGAGACAGAGAGAGAGAATGAAAAGAAGAGAGAGAGCGCAAAGCAGTGCTCTTGCCAGGTTCTACGAAAGAGCGCTGTCTCGAAAGAGTATTCTTTAAATTGAGACGTGGCCATAGAGTAGGTAACTACACAGAGACGAAATGGCGTGGTGGTTTCTTTGATGTGGACGGACCTGTTCTCTGATTGGCTGTTCGAGGCTCTGGGAACGGGGGCCTTGCGTCTTATATACTACTGCGTGCTGGGAAAGGTACCTTATTGGTTGGGCTGCTGGCTGGAGAGTATGTTGCCAGGTGCTGATCGGCGAACACCCTTCCGACATTTTACTGGCTGTAAGAACATCGATAAGTGAAGTGGAGTGGAGATATTTAGGCGGGTCTTAACATCGAAGTCTTGACAGCCGATGAGGGGCGAAGCGAGGTGAGTATGGAACAGCACCAGAATACTAGGGCGGGGGAAATGTGATATCCCCGAGAAAACTAGCATCATCCGGCACGATTCCTACATGCGAACATCCGGGTGATCCCACCGGGAATAGAATCCGGTTTACCTCGGTGGGAGGCGAGCAGTCTGACCACTATACCACCGCGGCCCCCAAGAATCTCGATAAGAATACACAATGTGTATACAAGTAGGTCATAAGCAGAGCTTTCGAAATAAATGTAGATACACACTGTGTGTACAGAATACCACGCTAGACCTGGCGAATGTACGAATGTCCAGCCTGGCCGCGGTGGTGTAGTGGTCAGACCACTCGCCTCCCACCAAGGTGAGCCGGATTCAATTCCCGGCGGATTCGCTCTCGGATTTCCGCATGTTGGAATCGTGCCGGACGATGCCGCTGGTCGACGGGTTTTCTCGGAGATATCCCCTTTCTCCCGCCGCTGCATTCTAGAGCTTCTCCATTCCACTACTTTCCCAGCGAACATCCTTCGCGTGCAACCAATCACAGATGGTGCAAAACTTTTTTGAGGTGCGTAAATAAGNTTACTGGCAGCAGGTGTTTATGCGACAACAGAATATTGTCTGGACAACTAATGCTGTATCCCACACACGTGGGACATACGTTATTGCTAGAGATCTGAAAAATTCGCAAGTTCATTGACCTTCAGACTAGACTCTACAGTTTTATGTACAAATTTGTCAATATCAACTACACATTGGTTGTCTGCTGCCACAGTGCAAGGCTACTATTGGGCCAGCCTTCTTCAGGAGGTGTCAAACACCGCGTGGACCAATGGCTGAAGTTATATAAACACACGTGTTTTGAATTCTATCTTGTCCCAAAATGAATCCGCGAATTCTTCAGGTCTCTGGTTATTGCACACTGTCTTCTGCTATCACTTTCTGTGCCCCGAGTTTATACGTATAATATGTCAACAACCATGCTTTAAGGCACAGAGTAGGTAACTACACAGATACGAAATGGGGTGGCGGTTCCTTTGATGTGCGCAAATGCGTTCTCTGATAGGGTAGGCGAGGGTCTGGAAGCGTGTCTCGCGTCTGATTGGCTACTGCGTGCTGAGGAAGGTTCGCTGTTGTCTGGTCCGCCGCGCCGCCTGGAAAATAACTTACGAAGCGCTAATTGGTGTTCTGAAGTGTAAGGTGGCAAGTGACGCCATTTTGCTGGCGTGTGCTGCTGGAGTTTGAGGAAATAGCGGCTGCTTCACCTCTGTATTCTTAAGTGCTCTGTGCTCAGGGCTACATTTATGTAGAACATTACTTTGCTTTTCAAAAGACAAAACTCACACTTTTACAGTTCTACTGTTTCACTGGACTTTATCGGAATAAAAAGAAATTACAACTTCTCAGCCTTTTAATTTGTAAGAATGAAAATGTTTTTTTTAAATTATTTCTTAAATTACTGCGATGCGTTGTAAAACTTGTTGCCTCTGTTGCATCACATAAGTTGGTATGGTCCATTCGCAGTTCCTTCGCACTTTTTCAATCAAACCTTTAAAAATACCCCATGTATGACGTGATTGGTTGTTTCCTCAATATGGCGACTATCACAAGCAATTTATACTTGTGTTAACATAAAAGTATCTTATTTCTAGTTAAATGTAACGTTCGCTTATGGTTTGTCTATAAATTATACTTTTTTTTTCATTTATAACTAATGCGAATAAAGACAGGGACAAAATGGGTGTTTTGGTATTTCCTAGTAAGAAATAGTTTTTATGCTAAATATTATTACACTGAGTGCGCACGTGCGACGAATGTGGTGCCCTCTGGTGTAATTTTATGTAGCTTTGTTTGCATGAGGTGGAGGAATATTCTGGAAGTAGAACTTGAGCAGGGCTTCAGAAAAGTTGGAAGTAACCGTGAATGGAGTATACAGTCTCAACGCGCGACTTCATTGGCAGATGGCCAGCCAATAGTAAATGTTGTAGAGCACAGTAGGCGTGTCCGGTGCAGCCAGGACCAACAGGACGACGGTAAGTGGAGACACAGAGACAGACGCAGCTGATATTACTGTAGTGGAGGACAGAGGCAGCTCACTTCGACATTGCTCTCAGTGTCAGTGTATTAGCGCCGTCCTCGGAGGGCTAGAGCGCCTGGACCGGGACTTGAACCCGGGACACGAGCAGGCGGGAAGCAGATGGACGCCAGGCCACGTCCATCACGGCTATCTTTACAGCCTCGGCCCATCAGAGCTGCGAGTGGAATTGCGTGTACTTGTCAAACTGCCCGGGCCTATCTTATCGACGCCGGCCCCCCGTGGACACCTCGGTTGGTAAACACACCCCCCACGTCATTTTTTTTTCCCTTCAGCGCCTAATCATCCCGGGAGGGTGGTTTCTCGTCGCCGTACTTTATCGACCGCCTCCCGTCGTCGCTACAATTGAACTAATTTTGTTTACTCTGGCTGCTGTTTGATCCAGCTGTTGGCGTTTCCCACTTCGCGTGTGCGATGCGTTATCGAGGCCACCGTAATAGATAGTTACGTTCTACTGTTGGGGGTCGGCGTAATGAGTTTGTCCAGAAGGTTGTTTTGGTGGCATTTTTATTAATATTGCAATTTCGAAATATTCGTCAATAACGTTTACAGGTTTGTTGATGATATTAACGTGTTTGATCTTCTTGGCGGTTATCGCAATAACTAAGTTAATTAGTATGAAATAAAAAAACAGACAAATAGAGCTAGCAAATTGGCGTCACCAGCCAGTAGCGTTTCGGAACGCCGTTCGACTATAAGCGCCTGTTAGTTTGCTTGTTAGTCGAAAGCCCGGCCAATGGGGAATCTTCCACAGCACGCTGTAGCCAATCAGACAAAAGTCCTTTCCGAAGTCTCACGCTACCAGTCAGCATATGTGTGCGCATTAAATTAACTGCCACGCAATTTCACCTCTGTGGAGTAGAGAGATCTGGGTGACTCTTAGGGCTGTTGCCTGGTTCAGAATTTGCTATAGGGAAATACATGCTAATGAAATTCGGTTTTTTTTCGCGTTCATGTTAAAGATATGTATATCCCGCCCGGGACTTTTTTGAGCAGAAAAATACGTGCTTCTTTTCTATCGAAGCCTTTTGTTACATAAGTGTTTAGCCTGTTTCCTGGAAATATCAGAAAACTTAAGAATTAAATAAAAAAAGAATTACTAAAAAAACAAATTTTTGTATATGTCTGTATACAGAGCTGGAGAGTGTAATTTCTCACACATAGGTTTTTGTTTCGAGTTTTCTCGGGGATCTCCCGTTTCCTCGCCCTTTCATTCCGGCGCTGCTCCATGCTCACCTCACTTCACCCTCGTCGGGCTCTCAAGACCTCGATGTTAAGAGCCGCCCACATATCTTCATACAGCACTGCAAGTCGTGAGGTAAAATGTTTTAATATCGGGAATAGCTCGAGATCATTGGAATTTGCTCATGAGTGAACGCTACCACACAGTAACATGACACAGAAACATCACCGAGAATTGCAACAGAGACAAGTTTTCTGAGCCAACAAAATAATTGTTTGTGTACGACCAAACAAATGAACATATTTCAATCAAAACAAATATTTTGTTTCCCTCGCCAGATTTTGTGGATACGACAAAGGGATGTAATCAGATCAAGCATTTATTGTGTTGCACAAACAAAATACATTTTCTTACATTAAGAACTTTGTTCGTTCAACTTTTCCAGAAACTACATACAGTATTTGCGTGGCTGTTTGTATTAACTCGAACAGTCTATACAGTGAGACTGGTTCACGCTCATGCCACGGCTGTTTATGCTGAATTCCAAGAATGCCGTGCTTGGAGTCTCTGGTTCCCAGATGGTTTCAACTTATTAAGGCGCCAGTCTACCTGGATCTTTTTCCCAGGTTTAGGCCGAGAAGTGCGGGAGTGAGAAGGGCGACACTGCCACGCGCATCAAGTACGCCATCGCCGCTAAGCGCAAGGCTCTGAACTGGCGTGCAGTGTTCTCGTCGTGCTGCGTGTACCTATGAGACTTTCAGCGGTTACCATATTATTTTATTAGTGTGAAGTCTTTAGGAAGGTTCAGTGCAGGCCCCTACAGTAGTTTTGTATGTATCTGATGCGTGCATTTTGAGCTACAGCGCCTTGGAAAGGCCGTTTNGAAAAGGCCGTTTTTTTAGCGGTTTTGGAGTACTCTGAATTGATGTTTCTAACGGACGTGATATTTTGAACATACTTAACAGCTCTCGTCTGAAGTGTGTGTTCTTTTCGTAGATAAGTACATTGGACGCACGCTTAATAGTTTCGTTGAAAAACGTGTATTTGGAACACTCTGCAACGCAGTTCAAGCGCCAGGTAGACGGGCGCCTTAACGAGTAGCTAGCAACTTAAGCTGCAGTGTCGAGGGAATGTCTGGTAAAGTACAAATCCCAGCTACAGTTGCTACTTCCAACACTGAGCATCCTCCTGCCCGACAATGGTTGCGAAGACAATGAGGGCAGGACTCGTGTTTTGTGTGCTGTTTACATCAAGGCCAATGATGCATGAAAGCGGTATGCTTAACAATTTTTTTACTAATTTTTTAGAGTTTTTTAATTTTTATTTTTGGCACAGGACATAAATACTCTGCAGAGCCAAAAAAACTGGTATAGGCGTGCGTATACAAATAACAGAGGTATGGAACTAATCATAGTAACGCTATGCGGTCGGCAGCTAGATCGGTTACTGCTGCTACAATGGCAGGTTATCAAGATTTAAGTGAGTTTGGACGTGGTGTTATAGTCGGCGCAAGAGAGATGGGACATAGCATCTCCGAGGTAGCGATAACATTTGGATGTTGGCGTACGACCATTTCTCGAGTGTACCGTGAATATCACATCTTCGACATCGCTGCGATCGAAAAAAAATCGTAAATGAACGGGACAAACGACGACTGACGAGAATCATTAAACGTGACAGACGTGCAACCCTTTCTGAAATTGGCGCAGATTGAATTTGTGGACTACCCTGCAGGATTCATGGTGTGAATTGCCTCCTGCATACCTTCAGACATTAGTCGAGTCCATGCCACGTCGTCTTGCGGCACTTCTGCGTGCTCGGGGGGCCCTACACGATACTAGGGCAGGTGTACCAGTTTTTTTGGCTCTTCAGTGTACCAATTTTTAACACCTTAGATTGTTAGATATTCACCATCTTTATTATTACGTGACTTGCCTACCAAGCTTGTAGCCAGATAGTTTAAATGGGGAATCCATGTTAATGAAGTTCCTTCTTCAATGCATTAATTTTAAAGAAAACTGTTCCAAACAAAAAATGTTCTAACTGAGATTTCTGAAGGAATTCTTATACATTAAAAAATCTAGCTTATTTTTCGGTTTAATATTTTTCTTCTAAAATGTTACGTTAATATTTACACTCTCCAAAAAAAGACGAATAAACTTTCATTATTTGGCAACATTCTTGGAGAAAGATGCGTTGAATACGTTTATGTTCGAAAGTTATTTTTAAAACTAATGCATTGAGAAGGAATTTCTTTAACACTGATTTCCCATTAAGTCTGTGTGGCTGCAGGCTTGGTAGGCAGGGCCCTTAAACGTGCTTTGAAATATTTATGCACTTCAATGTAACCAATCATATTCGAGATGAGCAAATTTAATTTTTAAAGTCCACGCGTGACGTGAAACACCAGACACAAATGGACGTAGATGTTTGTGTTTCAGCACTTCATGAGCTGGTGTTGGGGACACGCATAGAAAACAAAAGAAAGTCTACTTATTCAGCTTCTATGAATAATTATCTGCGAAATAAAATGCAAAGTACTATTTAACAGTCACTAATATTTATTTGTGATTAAAAAAAAAATTCCGGAACAACATAAAAACGTATTGTATAACGTGTACCTAATATGTGTTAATAAAACCTCTAAAAAAGCGATGCGTTGTAAATAGTTGTTTTTTTAACATTAATATAGCAATTTATACGTATGGCTGAGAGGCGAATTGATTACATGAGTGATATATGTATGTTTTAAATTAAAATAGAGAGATATGTAAAAGGAAAATATTATTATATATTTGTAAATATATGGGTTTAAGGCTAGAAAAATGAACTCAAAAGTAAACGAAATGAAAAATGTTTTGCAGTCAAACCTGTCATAAAATAATAGCAGAAATTCTTTAGCAGAGTTCTATTCGCCTNCAGCTTCTATGAATAATTATCTGCGAAATAAAATGCAAAGTACTATTTAACAGTCACTAATATTTATTTGTGATTAGAAAAAAAAATTCCGGAACAACATAAAAACGTATTGTATAACGTGTACCTAAATGTGTTAATAAAACCTCTAAAAAAGCAATGCGTTGTAAATAGTTTGGTTTTTTTAACATTAATATAGCAATTTATACGTATGGCTGAGAGGCGAATTGATTACATGAGTGATATATCTATGTTTTAAATTAAAATAGAGAGATATGTAAAAGGAAAATATTATTATATATTTGTAAATATATGGGTTTAAGGCTAGAAAAATGAACTCAAAAGTAAATGAAATGAAAAATGTTTTGCAGTCAAACCTGTCATAAAATAATAGCAGAAATTCTTTAGCAGAGTTCTATTCGCCTAGCATTCTCATGTATAGTCTGTTCACGGAAAAATGAGCATTTTTCAAGGACGTGCTTAAAACTTTCTTTCAGCTTTTTTGTATCCTTTCGCCAATTGTTAATGTAGAAATTTCCACGTGACCAATAAATACAGTTTTAATATTTTACTGCAGTCAAAAGTTAATGTCTGAGACCACAATGAAATACCATTTTTTTGTTATTATTAAAGGTAGTGATTTTTCGCGGAAAAAAATACGAGTACACGGTAGACTTCAATACTATAAGNTTAAAAGTTAATGTCTGAGACCACAATGAAATACCATTTTTTTTGTTATTATTAAAGGTAGTGATTTTTCGCGGAAAAAAATACGAGTACACGGTAGACTTCAATACTATAAGCACCCAACATCAGTTTGTATATCTCCATTGGTTGCTGTCAGCTTGAGAAGGCATTTTCATATTTGAACGGGCCACTCAGAATTCGGCAACATCGGCACGTCTCCTACGTGATTCGTGTGCAGATAGTTACCACATATCAAAAAGTAATTCAGCCAATCATGTGTTTTTAAATATCACTTGTTTTGAAATTATTTCGCAAATTTTACTACCCCTAGTTATTATGCTTGCTAGGAGGGCGTTAAAAAGTGCTCACTTTACCGTGACTAGTATATAAATAACAATATATTAAGGCACCGCGATGTATCAGTTATTGCTAAATAAGCTGTAGTTTAAGTTGTCTTACCGCCCTCGTGTTTGCGTGCTGCAGTTGTGCTGAGTGCCTGCGTCTTCTTCTGTTCGCAGCATTCATCATTTACTTCTCCTTCCTGGCGAGTTTCTTCTGGCTGAACGTGATGTGCTTCGACATCTGGTGGACGTTCAGGTGAGTGAGTTCCTCACCTCACCTACAATATGTTGTCGACCCGTTGTCGAGGCGTGGGCGACTCTCGATGTATTACACATGTCGACTCTCATGCAGTCCTCCCCTGGCTCGTATCTCTGTGACCCCAACTGATTAGTAGAGACTACGGCGACCAACTTTCTCAGACTTGCCGTAAGTGACACTCGAGACATCTCACCCCAATGAAAAAGATCAAGAGTGAGTGAGTGACGATATTTGGGAGGCTCTCAAGAGCGAGGTCTTGAGAGCTGACGAGTGCGATTGAGGTGAGCGTGGAGCAGCGTCGGAACGAAAGGGCGGGGGAAACTGGAGATCCCCGAGAAAACCCGCTGACCAGTGCATCGTCCGGCACGATTCCCACTCGCGAAAATCTGGGAGTGACCTGGCCGGGGATTGAACCCGGTTCGCCTTGGTGGGGAGGCGAGCAGGCTAACCACCCAGCCACCTCGGCCCGAGGGGCACTTTCGGCGACTCGACTCATCTCCCTGCGATGAAAACGATTAACCCTTTCATGCCCATTGCAGCCAACTGCCTATTTGTTGCACAGGAAGTTGGCAACAGGAGTACAGGCACTGTACTCTACGAAGCTCAGTGTCCAATGATCTCCCCTTGTAGTAAGTGATTCTTAAACCGTGCCACTGCTTTACGTTACGACTGGTTCATGTGACTTACCGCTGAAGACAACGCCTACGGCTTATTGGTTGTGACCAAAATCAACTTCTTAACCAACTTAAGTACTGCACGTGTCAAAAATTGTCCCTTCTGTGACGCCAGAAACCATAAATTAATGTGGAAATGAAAGGGTTTAGAAAAATTGTTATAAACACACCAGTTTTAAATACTATATTTAACCCATTCAGTCCGGAATCCATTTACGACCTCAAGTGTTGCAAACTTTTAAAAAATTTTAGGCGTGCTCTACCCGTGTTGAGAGTGCTTCTCGTAACCAGCGAACAACGTACAGCGGTGATGGTTGGTGTCAACTTTAACCATTCACAAATGAGAGGTGCAGAAAATTCTAAAAATCATATTACAAGGAAGACGATCAAAATACTGGCCACTAATACATTGATGTGTACAGCACCAACCATGAATAGCCTTCATGTGCAACATGTCCTCAACCACGGACACAGGGTCTGAACGGGTTAACACTTTCGTGGTTTCCAGTGTTGCAGATAAGACATTTTTTGATGCGCGCTGTACTTAAACTGGCACATAAATCGTTCTGTTATCACAGCTTCGTGTTCGGTGAGCAGTGGCATGGTTTACAATCCAGTTACNATCAGTGGCAGCAGAGCAGTGGCATGGTTTACAATCCAGTTACACACAAGGAAGATCATTGGTCGGGGCAGTAATATTTCGCGAAGAGATTTCATAACAAGATACAGTTCAATGCCCTGTAGGTTCGCCCAGCTTTTTTTATTTGGTTGAAACACGTTCTGTACCACGTTAACTATTTGCGTACGGATCGCGAAGGGCCAGTGTCGAAGTTACAGGAACCTGAGTGGCTCGGTGAAACGTGAAAACGACACCAGCAGCCAATGGCGGTACGAAAACAGCTGGGGCGTGTACATAGCATTGAAGTCTGCTGTAAGCTCCGATTTTTACGCTAAAAAATACAGGCCCTAATTATTGAACAGTGATCTTTGCAGTGTACAATACCGTCAAAATACAAACTTACTGGGCGGTATTTAGAGAATCGTCTGCAATAGACGTGAAAGGAATGATGTGCAAAAAGTCAGTATTATACATAAGTAGAGACCTGAAAAATTCGCGGATTCATTTCGTGACAAGCTAGAATTCAAAACACGTGTGTTAATAAAATGTCAACCATTGGTCCACGCAGTGTTTGACACCTCATGGAGAAGACTGACCCAATCTTTGCCTTCCGCTGTGACGGCAGACAACCAACGTGCAGTTTATATCCGCATATATGTACATAAGACTATAAAGTCATATGTACATAAGCCAATATTTTCTCTAAAGATATACTGTTACAAAATATTTGTTGCGACAATAGTCATTGAGTTTCTGATTCATTTTGTTTTTAAAATAGACGACACCGACACACACTGAAATAAAATATACTGTACACATCTCGGCAAGCGCTACTTACACACACGTACTTGTTGACGAATGCCAAATGTTGACGTCAGTTGTAACTACCTGTGTTTATTGGGCCGGAACACCATAGTAAACGTACTTGCAGTCGCGGAAGTGGTACAATATTGAAGCGGCGTTTCTTAGTACTCAGTTTATTTTCGAAGAAGTCTGAGATAAGNGCAGTCGCGGAAGTGGTACAATATTGAAGCGGCGTTTCTTAGTACTCAGTTTATTTTCGAAGAAGTCTGAGATAAGCGATTTCTGACGTCCCGCCTATTGTACATACGGGATAATTCTTTCCGCTCCAGGATACGGCAAGTTCCGTACAGTACGGGACAGTCGGCGACCCTAGTAGAGACCTTGTTGTTTCGCCTTATTCCTTTCATGTCCGTTGTAGCCAACTGTCTGTGTGTTGCANAGCGACCCTAGTAGAGACCTTGTTGTTTCGCCTTATTCCTTTCATGTCCGTTGTAGCCAACTGTCTGTGTGTTGCACAGGAAGGTAATATTTGACCGGAACTGTACTCTACGAATGATTTTCCCCCGGGAGTAACTGATTCGCACACCGTGCCACTCCTCCACGTTACGACTGTTTCATATCACTAGAGACCTGAAAAATTCGNGGAGTAACTGATTCGCACACCGTGCCACTCCTCCACGTTACGACTGTTTCATATCACTAGAGACCTGAAAAATTCGTGAGTTCAGTGACCTGCAGGCTAGGCCCTACAGTCTTATGTACAGACATGCCGATGTCAACTGTGTATTGGTTGCCNTGAGTTCAGTGACCTGCAGGCTAGGCCCTACAGTCTTATGTACAGACATGCCGATGTCAACTGTGTATTGGTTGCCTGCTGTCACTGTGGAAGGCGCCGATTGGGCCACCGTTCTTCAGGAGGTGTCGAACATCATGTGGACCAATGGATAACGTTATACCAGACACACGTGTGTTGAATTCTAGCTTGTCCCAAAATGAATCCGCGAATATTTCAGGTCTCTACNTAACGTTATACCAGACACACGTGTGTTGAATTCTAGCTTGTCCCAAAATGAATCCGCGAATATTTCAGGTCTCTACGTATCACTCATTGCTGAACGCAACGCCTACAGCTTCTTGGCTGTTGACAAAGAAACAAGTTCTTAACCAACTTAAGTGCAGCACGTGCCAAACATGTTATTATTTGCNTAACGTTATACCAGACACACGTGTGTTGAATTCTAGCTTGTCCCAAAATGAATCCGCGAATATTTCAGGTCTCTACATATCACTCATCGCTGAACGCAATGCCTACAGCTTCTTGGCTGTTGACAAAGAAACAAGTTCTTAACCAACTTAAGTGCAGCACGTGCCAAACATGTTCTTATTTGCAACAACAGAAACCGTAAATAGGGCCAGTGACTTTTCGCGTAAAAATCGGAGCACACAGTAGACTTAAATACTACACACACACCTCAACTGTTGTTATACATCCATTGGCTGCTGGTGCCGTGTCCGTCTTTGACCAAGCCACTCAGGACTAAGTAACTCCATCGTTGCCAACTTTATTGGGTGCATGCCAGTCAGTGTGCCCGTTACAATGTGCAGATATATATGTTGTTCACGATACACTGAGTACTTTTTAAATCAACTTTTGAAAAATGTCGCTATCCCTATCTGCACATATTTTAACAGGCAAACTGATGGCCATGATCGAAGTACAGTTGGTAATAACGGAGGGAAAGTAGTTCCAAGTTTCAACGTCGAACTAGTGTGGTGTTAGGTAAACACTTATTATTATTGAAATTATTTCTTTCTCTTAGTGTTTTATTCAACGCATATAAGTGTAACATAGAGCAAATTTGTAACATTTTTACCTCCTAAATAAACTGGCAGTTTCCCTTGACCGACGGATGAATTAAGTGACAAGGCCCAAGGCAATATTAATAGTACGTATGGTGGAAGTACACCGTAAACATTTTTGTATTTGTACAAGATATTCCATTGGACATTATTTGCCAAATACATTTTTGTAATACAACAAATAAAGTATACTTAATTTCGGAGTGTATAAAACTAATGTTGAATTTTAACAAGCAAGTTTTGTAGACTGCAAGTTCATTTTACACATTGAACTACATAAAAAGTTTTACATGTTTTCTAAAATAACGTGTTGTAAATATGGAATATTTCATCTGTATAATTACAAGAAAATTTTGGCAACTGAGTTTCCAAATTATTCTTTGTAGTAACTACAGGAATTTTTACACTCGGTGTACACAACGTGGGTACATGTGAATCTTAGGAAGAACTTTCAAAAAGTGCTCAATTCACCGTGAACAGCCTTTGAGCACCAGTGACATTTTCCGAGGTTCATTTGGAAAGTGCTGAAAACAACGGAGAACGTGAGTTTCGCGAGTCGCTGGTAATTCGGCTGGCGTGCGAAGGCGGTGCGGGGCTCCAGTCAATTACGTAGATACGACCACGCCCTGCAACCGCCGCCCTTGCCGCCACATGTGTATCGGTGTAGGGACGCACGAGGGTGTCTCCCTTGTTTGCGTGCGACCCCATTAGCCCGGGCAAACACCACAGCAGCGCGAGCGAGGCCCGCTGGGGAGTCGTCACTCTCCAGTAGCTACTCCGACCTCGACAACGTCATGCACCTCACCCCTTCACCGCGGGGGGAGGCGCACGACCCCTGTGGATGGTTCTTCTCCTCCTACTGGTCAATCGCGAGCAGGGACCGGTGTTTCTGGGCGAAAAGATTCCAAGACCAGTTGGAACTCCAAAACACTTTAGTCCATATGCACTTGGTTATTATTCTCCTACTAGTCAATCGCGAGCAGGAACAGGTGTTTCTGGGCGAAAACATTCCAAGACCAGTTGGAACTCCAAAAACACTTTAGTCCATATGCACTTGGTTCTTCTTCTCCTACTGGTCAATCGCGAGCAGGGACAGGTGTCTCTGGGCGAAAAGATTCCAAGACCAGTTGGAACTCCAAAACACTTTAGTCCATATGCACTTGGTTCTTCTTCTCCTACTGGTCAATCGCGAGCAGGGACAGGTGTCTCTGGGCGAAAAGATTCCAAGACCAGTTGGAACTCCAAAACACTTTAGTCCATATGCACTTGGTTCTTCTTCTCCTACTAGTCATTCGCGAGCAGGGACCAGTGTTTCTGGGCGAAAAGATTCAAATACCAGCTGGAACTCCAAAATACTTTAGTCCATATGCACTTGGTCCTTCCTCTCCTACTAGTCAATCGCGAGCAGGGACCGGTGTTACTGGGCGAAAAGATTCCAAGACCAGTTGGAACTCCAAAAACACTTTAGTCCATATGCACTTGGTTCTTCTTCTCCTACTGGTCAATCGCGAGCAGGGACCAGTGTTTCTGGGCGAAAAGATTCCAAGACCAGTTGGAACTCCTTTTGTGAAATCAGGTATACGTGAACCAAGAAGATCTCCTACTGGTCAATCGCGAGTAGGGAAAGGTGTTTCTGGGCGAAAAGATTCCAAGACCAGTTGGAAATCCAAAAACACTTTAGTCCATATGCACTTGGTTCTTCTTCTCCTACTGGTCAATCGCGAGTAGGGAAAGGTGTTTCTGGGCGAAAAGATTCCAAGACCAGTTGGAAATCCAAAAACACTTTAGTCCATATGCACTTGGTTCTTCCTCTCCTACTAGTAAATCGCGAGTAGGGACAGGTGTTTCTGGGCGAACAGATTCCAAGACCAGTTGGAACTCCAAAACACTTTAGTCCATATGCACTTGGTTCTTCTTCTCCTACTAGTCAATCGCGAATAGGAACAGGTGTTTCTGGGGCGAAAAGATTCCAAGACCAGTTGGAACTCTAAAACACTAGTCCATATGCACTTGGTTCTTCTTCTCCTGCTAGTCAATCGCGAGTAGGGACAGATGTTTCTGGGGCGAAAAGATTCCAAGACCAGTTGGAACTCCAAAAACACTTTAGTCCATATGCACTTTCGTGGTTGGATTATTCTTAAATATCACCCGCCTCAAGTGTCTTCCCGCGAATCACGGACGTTCAGTATCGGAGTACTTTATTACGATTGGCCAACTCAAATAAGAACGTGTCTTCTCACGTAGACAAGCGGCCAATAACCAAAGGAAATTGGGGTTTTGGACGTAGGATATTGAAGTCTAGCGTGACCATAAAACACCTGCTGTCCCTGCTCGTTCATGAGTAGAGAGCCGGAAATTTCGCGAATTCATTTGAGGGCAAGTTAAACTTCAACAACATGCACATTTGAGTTCTCTCTCGATTGGACCACAGTTTTTTAGGCACGCGCTGGAGTCTGCTTTCGACCAATAACGAACTTGCAAGGGAAACAATACCAGAATACCGTGATACCTGCCCTGGAGTTAAATTGGACCAATGAACAAGTGTAACTGATTCTCGAGTACACAAGATATTGTGGTGTCTAACTTGCTGCCGAATGAATCCGCTCAAAACACCAGCCACTGAATCATTGTGTACAATGCCTACCATAAATATCCTTAATTTGCAACATGCCCTCTATTATAGACAAGGCTACTTGGTGGGTTAATTCTGATTGGCCTAGTAATGTCTTATCACGAAGGTACATGACCAACATCCTTACGAGTTGATATGAGGTGAGGCGTCCTGGAGGGGCTGGGCTGTCCCGGGTAAAAACTTAGTGTGCATGTCTGAAAATTGTGGGTACCCAGGGGATCAGTGTGAAAGCCCCGGCTTCGGCCATGCTGATCGCGGGTCATACTCTGAGTGGCTTTGGTTGATCCTTCTGCTTAGAAGGAGATCTGGAGGTGTGTGTTTGCCTGGAGGGCTGGGCCTGAGTGCCGGTAGAGTCAGTAGCAGCTGCCGTGGAACGTAAGCGTACTGGCTCGCCTCAGGTTCTGGTTTCGAAGGGTTGATGCTCACTAACAAAAGGTCTACGGTCTGGTCCACCTAGTAAGAGGACTCGTTTACGAAGCGGGTTCGTAGAGGGGGGATAGCTCTCGGCCCCATCAAGGTGGCATGTGCAGATACAACTCTGTATAATGCTGTTGACAGGTGAGGTGGAACCACCCTCGGGTGTAAAACATCTACCCACTGCGATTGGAAAGGGCGTAATCTCTTTCTATTGTGAGCATTCAACTGCTTCCAATTCAGGAGTTCATGATCTAACTCCAAAACTGACGTGTGCTGGCATGAAAAGCCTGGCCGAGTGCACCTCCACGTTATGATACCTGACGTGAATATGTCTGAAGTGACAAACTATATATCTGCAAAGTCCTGAATCCTGAGGTGCACTCTTAATATAGAGCTCTGAATGGTGTCTCCTGTTATGCCGTATCGGATCAGGCACAGGAGGGTGAGCTTTTGATCAAGCTGTAATAGATTACAGAACACACGAGGTGAGAATGGAGCAGGCCGGAATGCAAGGGCATTGTCCGGCATGATTCCCACTTGCGAAAATCCGGGAGTGCCCCGGTCGGGGATTGAACCCGGTTCTCCTTGGTGGGAGGCGAGCAGTATAACCGCTCGGTTACCGTGGCCCCAACAACCATACGAAAACTGCAGGCGTGCTCTTGGGTATTGTATCCTGCGTGGGTAAATAGTTTAGTGGAAATCGGTTGCCCCTACGAATCAACAAAATAGAAACACCGCAGAGAAATTTAGTGTTAAATTGGGGCGTAGTTTCAACCTAACGCGTTTGGAGTGATGTTTTCGGGGTGATATTTTTTTAAGGGTAAGATAGGAACGTGGAATGCTGCGGCGTTTGCCGTGACGAGTTACTGTTTGAAGAAGGAAGCACGGGTGTTGTGTTTGGGCGTGTGCACGAGTGCCGGGCGCGGAAACGGTTTGTTCAACGCTCGCACGCCCGCTGCGTGGAGGCTGCGAACGCAGCGCAAGGCTCACGCCCGCTGCGTGGAGGCTGCGAACGCAGCGCAAGGCTCACGCACGCCGCGGTTGTCCGCGTTGAATTATGGGCGGGCTCTTGAGGCCGACCTCGGCACGAGGATCCTCTCAGCCTTCCGCCTTATTTAACTTGCAGTCGCCTAGAGCGCAGGCGCGGAGTACGTGCACGACCAGGAGTTACGTGGCGTCGCGGCTCCTTTGACGCAGATTGGCTGGGCGAGGCTCTGGAACGGGCCTTGTGCCTGATTGGCTACTGCGTGCTGCGGAAGGCTCTCTATCGGTCGGGCTGCTGGCTGGCGAATACACCGAGAGAACAGCCAACGAAATATTTGCTTGTATAGGGTCAAAAATATATTTAGTTGCCACAGCAAAATATTTTGTTCAGTGAACAAAATTTGATAAACAACAAAATTAATTTAGTTAATATATCAAAATACAAGCTTGAATAAACTAAACCTCTGTGTTGGGCGAAAATGAATTATATCGTCAACAAAATATTGTTTTTAATTAACTGTAGCCTATATATTTTTTGGCCACTCATTCGATTACCTTCGTTCTGAAATGCATCTCAAGAGTTTGTTTGCCTTGTTTGTGACAATTAGGAGAGTAACCGTGTTTGTNATTACCTTCGTTCTGAAATGCATCTCAAGAGTTTGTTTGCCTTGTTTGTGACAATTAGGAGAGTAACCGTGTTTGTAAGTGAATTTATTGATACTTTATAGTATTATAAACGCTCTAACCAAACAAGTTCAACAGGAAACTAAAAAGTAACGCTGTAAAACTTGAAAATATGAATTTGCGCACGTTGTCCGGCATTTAAAACAAATGTATTTAGAAACAACCCGATTTTATTAGTGGTCACTTTAGCTGACCTTGCTAGGGCGTAGCTCTCGGGCGCAAGAGATCTATATTCGTATCTAAATACAGCTTCCAATTTGTGTTTATGTTATCCGAAACTGTTTAATGTGCGCAGGGCCAAACAAATCTTTAGTTGCACCAACAAAATCTTTGTTTGGGGGAACCAAATAAGAGCAACGAAACAATTTGATTTCATCAACAAAATATTTAGTTGGCCCTATACAAACAATTAATTCGGTTGTGCCAACAAACTTTGTTTCATTAACGTATTATCCCGAGTTTACTCTTTCACGTATTACATGTTGCAGAATAGGTAAAATCATGGTCGGTACTGTACAAGTCCAGAAGTTAGCACCGCCTTTCCCTGGGCATTGCTATTGGCTGTTGCTGACGTATCAACTGTTTGATAATAGATTGCTTCTTGTGCAGTGGATCTACTGAAACCCTTTCCATGTCAGATGCCTATGAATAAACAACTGTTGGCCGAGTATGGGAACAACTGAGAAGTATTTGACTGCTTCCAAATGAATTCTCGAATTTCACGTGTAGTTAGGGGCAGTGATATTTCGCGAAAAGATTTCGAGACAAGATACAGTCCAAAGCACTGTAGAGTCGTCCAGCTTCTATGATTGGTTAAAAAATGTTCTGGCCCTTGTTAACCGTTTGCGCATGAATCACGAAGGTTCAGTGTTGGAGTTACTTAGTCCTGAGTGGCTTGGTCAAAGACTGACATGGCACCAGCAGCCAATGGAGGTATAACAACAGCTGAGGTGTGTATATAGTATTGAAGTCTACTGTGTGCTGCGATGTTTACGTGGAAAGTCACTGGCCCTACGTATAGTCAATTCATGGTAACTTCAGACTTTTCTGAAGCCCTTCTAATGTTCTACTTTCTCCTGATTCTTCGGCCTCAAGCAAAAAAAGCTTAAATAAGTCTAGAAAACTTCACCTTACGCAATCAATTTAATACTATTTTGCATGAGAATTATTTCTTACTAGGCAATACCAACTCACCTATTTTCTCTCTGGTTTTATTTATATTAATTCAAAAGGAAATATTATAATTGATAGGTAAAATAAAAATAAAAATTAAGTTAACATAAAAGTATATAATTTGTTGGGTTGGCAGACGTGTAAAACGCTTCTGATACATGACATACTTAGGAAACAACCAAACACGTCGTGAATGGAATGATTTTTCAAAAGTTTGAATCAAAAAGTGTGAAGAAACTGAGAGACTATACCTCTTAAGTATAACCTTCTGTCATAAGTCGGGACCAATAAAAGTGCGTTCGTGTTTATTTTGATTGGTAGCAGAGACTGTGGAATATAGTCTCAACAGCTAATGATGTCTCCCACAACGTGAGAAACTTCCATTATCGAACTATGTTTTCTGTGTGCAACAGCGTATAATATGGGTATTATAGGAAGTAGCTGTTGAGGAGGATGAAGTGAAGAATAAGACGAGAAATAGGAACATAGGAGGAAGGAATAGAAATATACAAATAATGGAAATAAATAAGAATATGGAGAAGAAGGATAGAAGAAGAAGTTGTTAAGGAAGAGGATGAAGAGAAGAAGAAGAAAAAAGAAAACAAGAATAAGAAGTAAGATGGTCAAAAGATAAAAGGGTATGAAGAATAATAAAAAAGAAGAAAGGATAATAAAAAGACGATGAAGAATCTATAAAAAAGAAAAATATGAAGAAGAAGAATAAAAGGAACGTGTGGAATTAAGGAAAAAGAAAAGGGAAGGAAGAAGAAGATTCCCAAGCCCAATAAGATTCCTTGGCAGGGGAAGTAGCAAGAATGATTATAATGAATAGAAGATTAATAATCAAAAACCTCGGATGGCCTTTGGCTAAGAGAGGTGAGGTAGAAAGGAAAATTTTATTTTTTATATAACAGCGTACATCAAAAACCACTTGCAACGTTACCACACGTCTGGGCTGCCATGTTTGTAACGTGGCAGCCTTCAGAAGTGGCGGTTGGAAATTACAGCTCGGTTTGCTCAATCGGTAGACACATTAAACTTAAAAAAAAAAAAGTGCAAAATAAATATAAAATATATTAAAGTCACGGATTTTTTGCTCTTTACTTTTATTTATCATTCACATTAAACGGTTCACATACAATCTTCAAGTATGCAGAGTCACGAACAGTTAGTTTCACCAGACAAGCAAACAAAGAACAGCGCCGCAGTAGTTAATTAATTATGTATTATTAATCACGTCATTTAAAGCTTGCTTCGCAGGAGGAAAATTCAAAGGCAGCTACCTCCCACACCGGCGGTAATAATTCAGCAGGATAAAGTTTGCCGGTGTGGGGGATACTTGCCACCTCGACGCGTCCTTTCCGAGAACTGGTTGACTTCTGATCCTGTATACCTTTCTGCTCCATTAGCGGGCGGGAGACACACTGGGTTAGGCGTGGGTGTTATTTCACGTCACTAGTTACAATAACTAGCTACGCGGAAAATAACCGAATCACTAGTTTCGAGTCAAATGACAAGTAGTGATTCTTATAAATGCGTTATTATACTGTCAACTGTGATTGTTTGTAGACTAGTTTCGTTACGTTTCTTGAAAATGACGTAACGACCCACGTCTACACTGGGTATTAGTCAACCCCGTGTCCACCACCACTCCTCGCCCCCGGGTGCCGAAAACGTGACCATATAAGGGCATGGCGTGGGTCGGAATACCTCCCCACGTCATGCAAAACTGCTCAGAAGTAACATTATAATCAATGTTCTAGAACCTTCTAGAAGGAAAAAATGTCTACCGAAGGTGGAAATTTTCTATCTACTAATGCTGAGGCGAACAAAAACTAAGATTTCTGAAAATGAAAACGTATGCCTGATAAACAAACTACCACGGCTTTAACTTCGAATCCTGATAAAATATTACGAAGCCTCGCAAAACGAAAGAAAATGAAAGACGTATCCCGATAATTATTATAATTGCGCCATTACTCACTTCTTATGCAAATTCTTATGAATGGGTAAGGTTTGTTCTACTCAAGTTGGGAAGCTCAATGCTTTTANCACTCCTCGCCCCCGGGTGCCGAAAACGTGACCATATAAGGGCATGGCGTGGGTCGGAATACCTCCCCACGTCATGAAACACTGCTTAGAAGTAACATTATAATCAATGTCCTAGATCCTTCTAGAAGGAAAAAATGTCTACCGAAGGTGGAAATTTTCTATATACTAATGCTGACGCGAACAAAAAATAAGATTTCTGAAAATGCAACCGTATGCCCGATAAACAAACTTACCACGGCAATAACTTCGAATCCTGATAAAATATTACGAAGCCTCGCAAAACGAAAGAAAATGAAACACGTATCCCGATAATTATTATAATTGCGTCGTTACTCACTTCTTATGCAAATTCTTATGAATGGGTAAGGTTTGTTCTACTCAAGTTGGGAAGCTCAATGCTTTTANCACTCCTCGCCCCCGGGTGCCGAAAACGTGACCATATAAGGGCATGGCGTGGGTCGGAATACCTCCCCACGTCATGCAAAACTGCTCAGAAGTAACATTATAATCAATGTTCTAGAACCTTCTAGAAGGAAAAAATGTCTACCGAAGGTGGAAATTTTCTATCTACTAATGCTGAGGCGAACAAAAACTAAGATTTCTGAAAATGAAAACGTATGCCTGATAAACAAACTACCACGGCTTTAACTTCGAATCCTGATAAAATATTACGAAGCCTCGCAAAACGAAAGAAAATGAAAGACGTATCCCGATAATTATTATAATTGCGCCATTACTCACTTCTTATGCAAATTCTTATGAATGGGTAAGGTTTGTTCTACTCAAGTTGGGAAGCTCAATGCTTTTAGTTTCGAAATTAAATTTTTCGCCGCTAGGGTGCACTGATGTAGCATGTGCAGAGGATTTTCACGTCTTGTATGTAAGTAAATGAGGATATTTGCAATTTTTCACAAAATAAATATAATTCTGTAAAATGTTCCTATTATATTGTTTTTAGAACGTACAAAAAGAATAAGCTTTGCTCTTCGTACTAGAGTGTGAATATAACTAAATATGTCCACTTGCTGTTTAATATTCTGCCTCGTAAAACTGGATTTAGCAAAACGTGGCTTCCACAACGTTGCTTGAATTTGCTAACAGAATAAAAAAAAGTGGAAGAAAAAAAACCTTTCAGGCTTTTTCTTTGCAGTTTCCTTAAGGGAATTTAGAAAAGTACACAGTTTCTCTTGTTGATGGCTACATTTTATTTCGCGTTTCAATTCATAATGTTTTTTTCATTTAATTAAGCTTACTCACGAACGCCCAATGCCAAAAACACTTGTAATTTTACTGTTTTATCTCGTAAACACGATTTGAGGGCGTGAATAATAGTTACAAAATGAAGCCAAAAGTTAAAACTTTGGTTGGGGCAAGTATATATCACACTTCGAGCTAAACACGAACTTTTATACACAAATAACGACTGCTCACGGTAAAGTAAGCACTTTAGAAATCAACCGTTGAAAAAAAAGACACTGCTCCAACCTGCATATATGATAACGGCAGCAGAGTGACATGCGCCCAGTAAAGTTGGTAACGATGGAAGGAAAGTAGTTCCATATCTTAACGTTCAATAAAAAAAGTTAGGTAACTATTTGTGATCACTTAAATTATTTCTTTCACTTTCTGTTTTCTTTTTTGTGCATCGAAGTGTAAAAATGAGCAGATTATTAAAACAAGTTAATATTTTTTACAAATTTCACAGTTTCACTTGGCCAACGCATGAATAAAGCGATCAGACCCCTGGCACTATTAATGTTACGTACAGCGGAAAGTATACACAATGTGCATACGTGTTTTCTGTTATCTTATACAGCGATTGTGTTCACAGTGCTGGCCCTCTCGTACCTGATACCGGAGGTACAACGGGAGATATTCACCAGAGACGTTATTTTAAGAGCGCAGATCAGATTATTATCCGGGCAAATATTGCCACTCAGGCTGTTATATTCTCACACCAGGCTGTATGATGCGTGTGCGCTCTTGACAGACTTTATCGCTTCAGAAACATGTGTTATTTGAGCCTTGAACAAGGGCTCTAATTGGAAGCAGTTGAATGCTGTCAATAGAAAGAGATCACGCTCTTTCCAATCTCAGTGGGTGGATGTTCTCCACCCGAGGGTGGTTCTACCTCACCTGTCAACAGCATTAAGAATTCAAGCAGTGCTTTCAGAAGTGGTAAGTTTACCGGTTTACAGTGAACAGCCTACAAATAGAATTTCTCCATTTACCGCCAGCATGAAAGCGACATCCGGAACAGAAGCGCGCCTTGAGGCGGAAATTTCTCCTATCCCAAACTCTCCCATAAGAAATTCCGTTCTTTTTTTTACTGACGTTAGTCCACCCAGGCAAACCGGGTTGGATTCCCGACGGGGTCACTCCCAGATTTTCGCATGTGGGAATCGTACCGGACGATGCCGCTGGTCAGCGGGTTTTCTCGGGGATCTCTAGTTTCCCGCGCCCTTGCATTCCGGCGCTGCTCCATACTCACCTCGCTTCACCGTCATTGGCTCTCAAGACCTCGATGTTAAGAGCCCGCCCAAATCTCCGCACTCACTCGCCCTAACGATAGTAGAATAAACCTTAAGGCTTGTTCGCTGTAAAGTGAGCGCTTTGGAAACTAACATTTGAAAAATGTGATTGCCCCTACCTGTGAACGTTTTAACGCGCAGAATGTCTGACATGCGCCCTGTTAAGTTGGTATCGACGGAGAATGCAGTTCCATGCCTTCGCTTTGTACTACAAGTGATGGGTAAACATTTGCGAATACTGAAATTATTTCTTTTGCGTTCTATTTTTTAAATGTATGTAACTGTAAGAATCAGCAAAATTGTAACATATTTAATTAGCTTATAACTAGCGCCAGTGATATTTCGCGTAAAAATCGGAGAACACAGTAAACTTCAATACTATATAAACACCTCAGCTGTTGTTATACCTCCATTGGCTGCTGGTGCCGTGTCCGTCTTTGACCAAGCCACTCAGGTTTCTGTAACTCCGACACTGAACTTTCGTGATCCGTGCGCAAACAATTAACACGTACCAGAACATTTTTCAGCCAATCAAAAAAGCTGGGTGACCCTACAGTGCTTTCAATTGTACCTTGTCTCGAAATATTTTCGCGAAATATCAGTGCGCCTAGTTATAATATTACAGTTTCATTTGACCGACACATGTACAAAGTGATCAGGCGCATGGCTGTGTTAAGTGTACATATTATGGAAGAATACACAGTGTGCATACAAAGAGATCTTAATCAGGCTTTTCAAAAGTGCTCACTTTACCGTGAACAGCCTTTGGTATGGGATACCGACAGGAAGGTTCAGCCAGCAAGTAGCCGGAACATAGGCATCCCAGGAACATCCGGAGGAACACTGGCGAAACTCCCTGCTCCGGAA
>NQII01004963.1:81548-153095 GCA_002778355.1 Clitarchus hookeri | reverse complement strand
GGTTTTTTATTTCTGGAAGACCACCGAGGCGCCGGTACAGCGCGGGCGACATCTGGTGATCTGCTGAAGAACTAAAGTGCCCGCACCGCCTCAGCTGTCCAGCAGTCGTGAGTCCGCACTTCGCAGATGTCACGCCTCGGAGTAGGCAAGGGAGCCGCGGTGGCTGAGCGGGTAGACTTCTCGCCTCCCCCACCAAGGCGAACCGGGTTCAGTCCCCGGCCGGCTCACTCCCGGATTTTCGCAAGTGGGAATCGTGCCAGACGATGCCGCTGGTCGGCGGGTTTTCTCGGAGATCTTCCGTTATCCCCACCCTTGCGTTCCGGCGCTGCTCCGTCCTCATCTCATTCCACCCTCATCGCCTAAATCTCTTCACTCACTTGATGGTGCCGGAACCTTGTTGGAGGCTGAGCGATAGTAAAAACCGCGTCTTACCGGAGACTGGGCTTGAACCAACATCATCCTCGCCACTTGAGCGTGCGTAGGGGATAAAGTGCAGAGTGCGCGCGGCAGTTGCGCAATAATGATCTCCGTGTTCCAGCATTGTGAACTGCTTTTCTGGCTACACATCTGTCAAAACCACGTGTATGTTATCACACTGTTTATTAAAATAATAACAATACTTTTGTAACGCAACTAGGATTCAAACAGTTTACGCAAAATGATATTACTTTCTGGAAAAGCACGTGTTTGTTGTAAAACCAGTAGTAAACAAACGGAAGATGGTTGTCCGAACTCGTGATCGTGGCCAGTTCTTGTGGCAGTTCTTGAGACAAAGTTGGGGACATGCACATCAGACGCGAAGCCAGTCCACCTGACCTTCAGCGCCTGGAAGTAGGATTGACAGAAGGCGGGTCAAGGTCACTACGGCCACCTGGCAGCTGTAAAGGTGACGCTGAGTGTTCGGCGGAAGCCACACGCGGGCACACAGTGTCCTTCAGGGGCCACGCCTTCCCGCCTGGACACTCGCCAGCCAATCCCCGAGGACAGGCACCACCACAGCTCTGCACACCTATGCAGCCCAAACAGAAGAGAAATGACGAGTCGGCTCCTCTGAAGTCGGCGTGCCCATTCTCTGATTGGCTGCGCGAGCCTCTGGAAGTGGAACCTGTGTCTAATTGGCTAATACGTGCTGCGAAATGTTCCCTTATTGACTAGACTGCTGGCTTTCAAGTGACGCCATTTTGTAGGCATGTGCGACTGCAGTTTACGGCACAAGCAGCTGTTCGGCCTTTGTATTTTTTAAGTAATTATTTTTACAAGTCCAGCATTCTGTTCCTGTTTGACTCTACGCGGTTTGATGTGGCAGCGGGTTATGCACTCGAGATACTGTTGTTTGCTGATTGGTTGCTGCGATTCAGACCTTTGTACAGCACTGTTCAACACTCACTCACACTTCTGCTTCCTGATAACTACTGGCTCACAGTTAAAAACCGGGCGTATCTAAATAACTGCTGCCGCCCAATCACAGGAGTAGGAGAAAAGAAAAAAAGTGAAAGTCTACTTCGCCATCGAACGAACTCGCGAAAAACTCGCGGCTCTACAGAAGACCCGACGGGAATACTCCCAAGGCATAGGTAGAGACCTGAAAAATTCGCGAGTTCAGTGACCTGCAGGCTAGACCCTACAGTCGTGTGTACAAATATGCCGATGCCAACTGTGTATTGGTTGTCTGCTGTCACGGTGGAAGGCGCCGATCGGGTCACCGTTCTTCAGGAGATGTCGAACACCATGTGGACCAATGGATAAGGTTATACAGACACACGTGTGTTGAAATCTAGCTTGTCCCTTAAATGAATCCACGAATTTCTCAGGTGTCTAGGCATTGGATACCGATTCCTCGCTGTGTACAGTGCCGGTCATAAATACCCTTAATGTGCAGCACGTCGAGGATTGTGATGCGGTGACCGAGAGGGTTAACGGTAACGACGGCTAGGTGTAGGATGTGCGGAGCTACGGTCGCACCAGGACAAACAAGCGACGTCTGGGTAACGAGGCGGCCCACACGCGGTCCGGAGGGGGAGAGAGACTGACGGGGGTGTTTACACGGCGGCGGCGCGAACTGAGCAGGCGACGACAAGCCCACACTGAGGCAGGACATTCCTCCCCAGGAATAGCGCCCCCTGCTGACCGGGTGTCTTCCCTCCGCTGCCGGTCAGCATGCCGCAACTGGTATCTCACCTCTGTGGCCTACGTGTTGCTCAGGAAGGTAATATCTGACCGGCACTGTACTTGACGAAGCTTAGTGCCCGACAATTTTCCCTGGAAGTAATCAGTTCGTAAACCGTGCTGCAGGTCTACGTTACGACTGGTTCACACCATTAATCACTGAACACCCCGCCTAGCTTGTTGGCTGTGGTAAAGAAACAAGTTCTTAACCAACTTAAGTACTGCACATATTAAAATTTTTCTTATTTGCAACACCATAAACCATAAATTAATGTGGGAATGAAAGGGTTTAAAATACAGAGGAACTTAAGCCACTAATCCTGTGTTTGTTGAGGGGGGGGTGGTGTAGTGGTCAGATTAATCGCCTCCCACCAAGGCGAACCGGGTTCAATTCCCAGCGGGGTCGCTTNCATCCGGGAGTGACCCGGCTGGGGATTGAACCCGGTTCGCCGTGGTGGGAGGCGAGCAGGCTAACCGCTGAGCCACCGTGGTCCCTCTGGCCTCGGAGCTGGAGCAGACGCCCAGGAGGTGGGTGTGGGAGTGTGGCTAGTGTCCTCGCGGGTGTTGACGGGGACCCCCGGGTACATCGTGTCCGCCGCCACGTACACCCGCCGTCATCCTTGCCATCATCTCCTGCCTCTGCCTGAACCGCCCTCTCCTTTCTAGTCTCAAGGTCTTACGTGTTGCACAATAGGTATAATCATGGTCGGTGTTGTACAAGTCCAGAAGTTAACACCAATACAGACACCGCCTTTCCTTGGGCATTGCTATTGGCTGTTACTGACGTGTAAACTGTTTGATAAGTGATTGCTTCTTGTGCAGTCGATCTACTGAAACCCTTTCCATTGGTTCCATAGTGTCAGTTGTTTTGGAAATTCTTAAGTACTTCCACACCACTAAAGTCATTAATGCAACACCTTAAATGAAAAATTATCGCGTGCGTTAAAATTTAAGTCTCCCACCTACCCGGCGCTTTTTTCCGCAACACCATTTAAGATCTCTCCAAAATGGCTAAAAACGGATTTTTTACACAGCGTTGTATCCCAGAGTATACGCGTCAACTACATACAAAACTACTTAAGAGCCTTGCATTGAACCATCCTACATAATTTCCACCAATAAAATAGGGTCACGGCTTGAAATCGCAAAGGTAGACGCAGCACGACGAGAACCCTGCATGCCAGTTGAGAGCCTCACGCTTAGCGGCGATGGTTCACTTGACGTGCTCCTATCAGGCCTCTCTAGTTGTAAAGCGGGTCTCGCTGTAAGCAACTGTGGTTCTTCTCATTTAACCACTGGAAATATTAAACCCGAGTGTATTCTGTTATGAGCCTTACNAGTCTCCCACCTACCCGGCGCTTTTTTCCGCAACACCATTTAAGATCTCTCCAAAATGGCTAAAAACGGATTTTTTCCACAGCGTTGTATCCCAGAGTATACGCGTCAACTACATACAAAACTACTCAAGAGCCTTGCATTGAACCATCCTACATAATTTCCACCAATAAAATAGGGTCACGGCTTGAAATCGCAAAGGTAGACGCAGCACGACGAGAACCCTGCATGCCAGTTGAGAGCCTCGCGCTTAGCGGCGATGGTTCACTTGACGTGCTCCTATCAGGCCTCTCTAGTTGTAAAGCGGGTCTCTCTGTAAGCAACTGTGGTTCTTCTCATTTAACCACTGGAAATATTAAACCCGAGTGTATTCTGTTATGAGCCTTACNGCTGTAAGCAACTGTGGTTCTTCTCATTTAACCACTGGAAATATTAAACCCGAGTGTATTCTGTTATGAGCCTTACCTGCTCAAACACTCTTAGGATATTAAGGGATAGAGTAAGGAATTAGGGTAAGCTCAGAAAAAGAGGAATTAGAAAGAGTTAATAGAATCTTTACTTTCCTTGAACAGTTAGTACTTATCACAGGAATATTTAATATAAGAGTCCAACGGAAGAGAGAGAGAGAGATGGAGTAAAGGAAGGATACTTAAGAGAGAGAGNTATTTAATATAAGAGTCCAACGGAAGAGAGAGAGAGAGATGGAGTAAAGGAAGGATACTTAAGAGAGAGAGAGAGAGAGATGGAGTAAAGGAAGGATACTTAAGAGAGAGAGAGAGATGGAGTAAAGGAAGGATACTTAAGAGAGAGAGTACATGATATAGAAGGAGCTGACCCTAGCCTGTTGACCCACGCAGACTGCGTGGGTCAACAAGCGAGTCAACACCAGGTCCGAGGGCGTCGTCCAACAACGAGGTCCGGGTGCGAGGCTAGGGTGAGCTCCTTCTATATCAATTAATAATCTCTCTCTTAAGTAGCCTTCCTTTATTCCATCTCTTTCTCTCTTTTCCGTTGGACTCTTATATTAAATATTCCTGTGATAAGTACTAACTGCTCAAGGAAAGTAAAGATTCCATTAACTCTTTCTAATTCCTCTTATTCTGAGCTTACCCTAATTCCCTACACTATCCCTTAATATCCTAAGAGTTTATGAGCAGGTGAGGCTCATAACAATTCGTTCACGTACGGCGTGCTGCAAAACAGGTGTAACCGTAGCCGGTGCTGTACAAGCTGGCACCAGCACACNACAATTCGTTCACGTACGGCGTGCTGCAAAACAGGTGTAACCGTAGCCGGTGCTGTACAAGCTGGCACCAGCACACACAGCGTATTTTTCCTGCTCAATGCCACAGGTTGCTTCTAAAACTTCAAAATGTAATTATTGGTTGCTGCGTGTCTTATAGACCAGTATAAATTCTTTTCGTGNCAGGTTGCTTCTAAAACTTCAAAATGTAATTATTGGTTGCTGCGTGTCTTATAGACCAGTATAAATTCTTTTCGTGTGTTTTATCGTGTAAGTTATTTCTAGGAATTCGTAAGTACTTGTCATATCAAAAATCTTCTGTTTTTTGCAACAGCCAGAATGGAAAATTAATATGTATGTAAGGAACAAAAAAAAGGTTATAGTTTTATGTTAATTTTTTTTCGGAGAGAAATTAAAATCAATATTTTTTTGCCCACTCATAACTTTGGTTATATAAATATAAATGTGGTCGTAGAAAAGTGTAAAAGTCGGTGAAGGTCGCTGTAAGTAGCGCTTTGCTTAGGNGTTATATAAATATAAATGTGGTCGTAGAAAAGTGTAAAAGTCGGTGAAGGTCGCTGTAAGTAGCGCTTTGCTTAGGTACTTATCCTTCTGTAAGAAAGTGGTTTTTACACTACGGCGACATTGCTGTAACTTTTCAAGGCAGATTGCTCTCTATTAGAATCCTATAGTTACAGCTTCCAGTCCTGAGGAAACAGAACACCTGCGAAGCTTGCTTGTGTTATTTTAGATCGACCGCGTCGCGGTGTTTCCTCGTGGCAGGATGTGACGTTTAGGAGTTCAGTATTGATTACTAGGGTGACTTAGACACTTTTCTACGGCCACGTTCATATTCCAATAACAAAGCTTATGAGTGGGCAACAAAACGTCGACTTCAGTTCTGCGCGGCGGAGTTTGCCCAGCTGCCCAGCTGCCCAGCTGCCCAGCTGCCCAGCTGCCCAGCTGCCCAGCTGCCCAGCCGTGTACACGAGAACAGCGAGCCCGGAAACTGCGTGGCTTGTCANGTTATATAAATATAAATGTGGTCGTAGAAAAGTGTAAAAGTCGGTGAAGGTCGCTGTAAGTAGCGCTTTGCTTAGGGTACTTATTCTTCTGTAAGAAAGTGTTTTTTACACTACGGCGACATTGCTGTAACTTTTCAAGGCAGATTGCTCTCTATTAGAATGCTACAGTTACCGCTTCCAGTCCTGAGGAAACAGAACACCTGCGAAACTTGCTTGTGTTATTTTAGATCGACCACGTCGCTGTGTTTCCTGATGGCCGGATGTGACGTTGAGGAGTTCAGTATTGATTACTAGGGTGACTTAAGACACTTTTCTACGGCCACGTTCATATTCCAATAACAAAGCTTATGAGTGGGCAACAAAACGTCGACTTCAGTTCTGCGCGGCGGAGTTTGCCCAGGCGCCCAGCTGCCCAGCTGCCCAGCTGCCCAGCCGTGTACACGAGAACAGCGAGCCCGGAAACTGCGTGGCTTGTCACTGATGCTTTTCTGCGCCCGTGTGTGACGGGTTCTTCTACAGCCACAACCTCCCTCCCAACCACCGCCTACCTACCGCTATCCAGGAGGAGGGACGGGGAAGGGAGGCATATATCATAAACCTTTCAAAACATATTAATTGATAGTTACTTTCTCTTGCTCACCACAATGGCTGGGTGTACACACTTTCGTTTTATATCAGTTTAATTTTGGTCCAATATTATGTTTCTTCTGACCATTTCTTTCAATTTACAAAACGAAAAACACTTTGTGTTTTCCATATACAAACATTTTGTTTACAAAACAATTTATTCACAAAACACATATAAGATTCCAATAAAACCCCTTTTAAAAACAACCAATATTTTCCAGGAAAAAAACACTCATTAACACATACCATATATATATATATAAACAACAATCTCATAGAATCAATCGCCCAGGCCTTTGGTCTCTAGAAGAAAAAGGATCCCAACCACAATCCAACTGAATTCCCTTTCTCAACACAATCATCTTTACACCAGTCCACAAACATCTGAGCCTGAGGGTATTGCCCTCACCGGTACACCCAGAGTGTAGGTAGCGGTCATTCATATCCACAACAAACACACAGTCATAAAAAACAATAACATTTATACTCTTGAGTAATTCGCGAAGCCCCTGATCACCAACACAGTCCACAAAATCTAAGTCCNAAAAACAATAACATTTATACTCTTGAGTAATTCGCGAAGCCCCTGATCACCAACACAGTCCACAAAATCTAAGTCCCGAATCCTTTCATCTCAGTGCCCAAAAACTCGCATGCACCACTTTAGAGGCTAAGTTCCACGACGGGCATCCCAACGCTAAGTCCAGTGTTCCCGCGAAACGAATACGAAATCCCCGCATGCTTCCGCCAGAAACAAAGTCCTTTTACTCTGCAGAAAATATCCTTAGTCCCGACGCACCACTGCCGGAGACTTGAGTCCTCGCACACTATTCCGCAGAACATTCCAAGTCCTGCCTCACCAGTGAGAAATGAACAGTGTTCCAACTTATACTTAACTTGTGCATCGTGGAGCGACGTTCCGGCAGCATCTCCCCATCTGCTGGTCCAAGTCACGGAGATGGTGACAGACTCCTCCCAGCCGTGCTTCCCAGGCTCCCGGAGACGATCTCCTCGATCAATTTTTTTTCTAACCTACCCTATTGCTAAGTATTAAGTGTACGTCCGAGGTAGGGACGGGAGTTTATTGAGTCCCAGGGCTAAGCCCCGTACGCCTAAAAGGGAGAGGATACGTGTATCGCGGCAGCGAGGGATTAAGGCAGCCATGGCCGCAATTGGGGCCATGAACTNCCTAAAAGGGAGAGGATACGTGTATCGCGGCAGCGAGGGATTAAGGCAGCCATGGCCGCAATTGGGGCCATGAACTACATCCCTAAGTGTACCTACAGCTGAGGCTATAGCTAGGAAGGGGGAGGAGAAAAACCGGCTTTGACAACATAAAAACCCTCCCGACAGGAAATAAGTTCAAAACTTATGCATGCAATATTGAAAATGCTATAGGAGACAACAGGTGTGGATTCCATGCTCTTTAATGTGGAGTTGAAAATTTATTGGAGAAAGGGGTAGGGCTGAGGGTGCAAGCGTCCTTTATCCTCGATCCGTAAGCCACATCCCTATTTATATTACCCAGCGGCCCCCTCCACACACACTCCCCTCTACAGAGACCCCTAGGTCCGACGTCAGCGCGTTCTATATCAACCACAATTTTAATTAGCAGAAATAGAAGAGCCAATCTCACAATTTTCAGGCAGGTGGCTTCCCTTCACACTTTGCGCTGCAACCCGCCAGACAGGCATGCGCTGCGGGTAGACGCGACGACAGGAGTCGAGCGCCATAAATGCTCAGCTGGAAAAGCAAACCACCACACAATAAAATACAACTCACATTGGTGATGGAGCACACTCCGTCACATGTGGAAGAGCGATTGTGGGAAGGGACACGTTCTTAGTTTTCCATTTCAGCTCCCACTGTCCCTTAAATTCTCCATCTATTTTGTCGGATCTAAAATTATGACATACTTGTAGAAGTAGGGGGGATAAAAAGTGTTATGGTTCACGCACAAATTAAAAAATCTAAGAAAGGAATTACATAACAGGGCACTGCAATAGTAACCACAAAAAAAAACAAAAAAAAAATAGAAACTAGGTTGAATGAATTGTATGTTTAAAAAAGTAATATCTCAGCGGAAATCGCATCTAAGAGGATGGGAAGATAAAAAAAAGTGTTAACAAACAGAAGAAGCATCTACAAATTTACCAGTTTTTACATGATTACAAACCAAAGAGGTGAAAGCAACTCAATGTTCCTTAATATTCTAGATCAGGGACCACGTGCTTTTCTGACTTCCGCAGCATCTGACTGTCGTTATGAGGCGATGTTATATGTTTACACAAAAAATATGCAGAAACTATTATAGCTTATTGTTTTCATTTAAACATACAATAAAGAAGCCCAACTGATATTGTCTAACTAAGAAAATGTGAAGTAATTGTGATTAATTCTTTTCCTTCAGCAATACCTGCCTTAAAACTACTTCGTTGAATCAATCTAGGTTGTTAATTGACAGCACTGAAATTAATACCTCGTTCAGAAAAAAACTTTTATAGTAACCATCGATTGCACACAGAAGCAGATACATATATTTAATAGTTAACTTCATGAAAGCGATTGCAAACCTTGAATGTAAGAATAGCCAGTTCATTAGTCAAGAGAACGCGTTATAAAACCTATACGTTCCCAAAGTGTTCAAGTTTCATGTATAGGCTGTGCACTGTACATTAAGCACTTTTGAAATCAGCCTTTAAAAAATGTGGCTGCCCCTCCCTACGTACATTTTACGAGCTCAATGACTGGCATGCCCGCAGTAAAGTTGGTAACGGTGGAAAGAAAGTAGCTCATTGTCTTAACGATGAATTTAAATTGTCAAGTAAATATTTGAGAATACTAATATTAGTTTCTTAGCTTTCTGTTTATTTTAATTGATATAAGCTTTAAAATTTGCAAATACGTGAAATATTAATTTTTTAAATAATTTCACCGTTTCGCTTGACCGGCGCATGAATAAAGTGCCCAGGCTCGTGGCAATGTTAATGTTACACATGGCGGAAGAATACACAATGTGCATACAAGTAGATGTTAAGCAGGACTTTCAAAAGTGATTGGTTGACCGTGAACAACCTACATAATATTTACATTTGCAGTTTAGGGAGACAATCTTCCGTGCTGCCTTTATAATAACACGAACTCAGTTTCTACGATATTTAGCTCTGTAAGTTGCCAGTTCCACATTCACTCGACGTTAACAGATCTCAAAGGTCTGTACGTTTATAAATACTGTAAAGGGAAAGCAATTGCCTGCTTTGTTATAGTAAAGCGGTTCGACGTCCAAGTATATACCTCTTTAACAACTGCGAACCGGGTTCGAACACAAATCAATATAGACCCGAATTTTTGAAGTTATACTTTGTTTGGCGCGTTGAGCGTAAAAGTTTAGTGTGCAACGGAAGTTGCGAGCGCACAGTGTAACTAAATTCGACAGTGAACATTGCAATCAAGCAGATAATACGCACTGTTACTTATCAACCAGCATTTGAGGTTATTTATGCGAGAAAATGTTATTTTAGTCTCGCCAAAGTAATATTACTTCTAACCCGCGTACATAAGTCCACGCACCCCCATTATTATTATTTTTTTTCGTGAGTTTGAAAAATCATGGACCTTACCAAAGGCGGGAAAGTTTGGTTGGGGCACTCGTCGTTTTCGCTCATGCCCTCCTCTTGTTCATGGGTCATACCTTCCGTAACATACACTGAAAATCCAAAAAAAACTGGTACACCTGCCTAATATCGTGTAGGACTCCCCGAGCACGCAGAAGTGCCGCAAGACGACGTGGCATGGACTCGACTAATGTCTGAAGGTATGCAGAAGGCAATTCACACCATGAAACCTGCAGGGCAGTCCACGAATCCAATCTGTGCCAATTTGAGAAAGGGTTGCACGCCTGTCACGTTTAATGATTCTCGTCAGTCGTCGTTTGTCCCGTTCTTTCACGATCTTTTTCCGGCNAACCTGCAGGGCAGTCCACGAATCCAATCTGTGCCAATTTGAGAAAGGGTTGCACGCCTGTCACGTTTAATGATTCTCGTCAGTCGTCGTTTGTCCCGTTCTTTCACGATCTTTTTCCGGCCGCAGCGATGTCGAAGATGTGATGTTTTACCGGATTCCCGATATTCACGGTACACTCGTGAAATGGTCGTACGCGAACATCCAAATGTTATCGCTACCTCGGAGATGCTATGTCCCATCTCTCGTGCGCCGACTATAACACCACGTTCAAACTCACTTAAATCTTGATAACCTGCCATTGTAGCAGCAGTAACCGATCAAGCTGCCGACCGCATAGCGTTACTCTGATTGGTTCCGTGCCTGTGTTATTTTCATACGCACGCCTATGCCAGTTTTTTTGGCTCTTCAGTGTACTTTCTTTTGTTATAACTAGCACAGTGCACAGCTCTTATTCGTGTAGGTAGTAGATAACGTGTGATTTCATACAGAGATTACAAGTTCTTATGGGGAACATTAAGGGTGTTGAACACCAACACATTTATTATATTATAATTTTACCAAACATTGTTAAATTTATACGCGTAATGCCATTTTCCTCTAATAAAACAATTTTACATTTTATATATTTCGAATAATTTGATGTCATTTCAGAAATTTTTCTGTTATGCTGCATCTATAACAACAAATTCTAACTAAGCTGTACAAATGAAATAATTTACAACCTAAACTAATGAAGTGAGCTACCACTTGACATATTTATAATCACCAAATAACAATTCACGCATTTTTTTAAATAATGTTAAAAATTTGCACAATTTTCTATATATTTATCTTTTTTCCATGCCTCTTATTTGGTTATTACGTATGTATCACGCGGTAGCCTATGGCATTAGGTTTCGTTGTAAATTTTTTCGTTTGTACAACGTAGTTAGTATTCGTTATTACATCTGCAGTAAAACAGAAACATTTAGATTTGGTATTAAATTATTCCATAAATATAAACTGTAATTTTTTTTTNTTACATCTGCAGTAAAACAGAAACATTTAGATTTGGTATTAAATTATTCCATAAATATAAACTGTAATTTTTTTTTAATTCTAGGAAAATGGCATTAACATGTAATGCGTACAACTTGAATAATGTTTGGTGCAAATATAAAATATTTAATTTTTTTATATCTAACTCTCTTATGGCAGTTGCCTGGTTTGAATGCAGTGAGAATTTGGCATAGGGAAATACATGTTAACGAAATTCTGTTTTTTTTTTTTGGAGTTCCTGTTTAAAATAGATACAAATGACCCAGAACTTTTTCGAGCAGAATACTGTGTGCTCCTTTTCTATTGAAGTCTTTTGCAACATTATTGTATAGCCCGTTTCCGGGAAGGATCATAAAACTTAGTAATTAAATAAAAAAAAGACTGAAAATCCAATTATTATAATTGCATCGATACAGAGCTTGAGAGTATCATTTCTCACACTTAGGTTTTTGTTTCAAGATTATGTCTTCAAAATCTGCTTCAAAAACCTATCTTCGTTAACATGTATTTTCCTATACCAAATTCTCATCGCTTTCAAACCAGGCAACTTCCTTAAGGGGCCTGTCTATCTGGGTCCACGAGGCTGAGAAGCGCGGGAGCGAAGGCCAGCACTGCCACGTGCATCATGTCAGTCAGTCTTCAGGTGTCTCTCGGACAGTGCACCTGAAGACGGAGGCAGATTGCTGTTCCCGGAACCTCGCACCTGTTGTCGCTGCAGGATGCTTGCTATTTCGTCGTCGTGTCTTCCATATTTACAACTGTTCCAATCAGTGTGCTCGTTGTTTATAACACTCTTCATATTCCACACTTGGTTGTCTGTATGGCCACCAGGCTGCGTTGTGTAGTTTCTCTGGTGTCACGTGACTACATTCCTACAATGTTACAGCAACCGCAATCAACACAAATATGTTCCTGATATGTGTTAATTGTGGTATTGTCCATCACTTGTCTTCTTTAGTTTGTTGTTTTCCGCTCGTTAGTTCAAGTTCCTATGACTGTACTAGGTTCTTCCGTATTTCTTAGTATTTTATTGGTTTATTTTCTTGTATCTGTTTTTTTTATTTTTAGGTTTTGCAACGGATAGCCTCCGAAGCATGAGACATGCGCTTGGTTTTTTTTTTCTCCAAAATACTTAGCCTTTTTAATTTTTACTTTCAGCAGAAAAAACCACCGTTAGTAGGCGGTAAACAAACCCTAAGTAAGTGTAGTGTATGAAGGAACCCCCCCCCCCCANCAAAAAAAAAAGGTTTTTCAAAAACTTTATATAATTGAGTGATTCTACAAAAAACTGTTATCTATAACCAACAAGTTAATCACATACAACTAGTATAAATTCTAAAAAAAAATTACATTTGTTTTAACAATTATTTCAAAACCCGACTAAAAACAGTTAAAACACGCAAGTATAAAAGCACAAAAGTACATCTCTTTTAAATGTTCTACCTTCTTACGTCACCCCTCCCCCGTAGCTATTTCAAAGGGAGAAAAAATTCCCCTAAATGTCTTTCCCCAAAGCCAGGTTCTCTCTGTCTTCCATAAGCTCCAAAAATGTATTTTAAACAATATTCCTGGATTATAGACGCGCTTGTTCCTTCGATTTCTTCCGATTGGTCGGTTCAAAACTGCCACCATGTCTGGTGGGCGAAAAGTCGTCTGATGGAGCAGGCGTAGGAGGTGTATGAGAAANGGGGGGGGATCGCCGCACCACATGCTGTCCGCTCGTATCAGTTCTTGGGTGACCCGCTCTCCGTCTAGTCGCGACCCTTGCTGCTCCGATGAGGGCCCCATTCCATCACCAGGTATAGTAATTTCGGCGATCAGTCTTGACATTTGAAACTCTTGTACGGGAAAATGTGACAACCCGTCACCGTTTATTTTCGGGAAATGGATGCAGTGCATTTAAATACCCCTCAGAAAGAGATTTGTCAGACGTTAACAATTGTGGTAACACCATTAAAAAATCATGTGTATCGTACTTCGCTCACGTATTTCACGAAGGTCGCCGCACACTACCCCACGGCGGTTGTGTTAACAGCTTTCGTGGCTACACGGAGGTTGTGTATGGCATTCATAATGACTAGGAAGTATGTGTCATATGTCTTAAGGTCGACCTTGCAGCTACGTCTCTCCCTCACACACGCACATACATACANACTAGGAAGTATGTGTCATATGTCTTAAGGTCGACCTTGCAGCTACGTCTCTCCCTCACACACGCACATACATACATACAGAGGTCAAGAAGGGCTTCTTGACTCACTGCTTTTTGTAGTTTGTGTAGTTGAAGACTCGCTGTGCAAGAATCTACGTGATATCCTATCCGTACGTACCTGCAAAATTCGCTCTATTATAAGTGGACAAACTATACTTCACTGCCGTATACGTGCCTGAGCACAAGCTTTTTGTTGCTAATCCAATTTGTGGAATATTCTACTCTACTTTGACATGGATGTCTAAAGACAACATCGTTGAGCACGCAGCACATTGTTCACCAATTTTAATTTAATCAAACTGCATTGCAAATTGTTCAGAGGAAGTATACAAATACCTCAAAGCACTTGTTCACTAAACAGTGTCCCAACCTCAAATCCAATCCACGCCGTTTTTGCTAGTCGTGTTGACAGAAAAGCAGGGGGTCTATTCACTAACTTTTCGAGGTGACTTAACGTCCAGTGTAAGGTCAACATCTGCGCTACTCACCTTAAGCTTTCAGGAGCTATTTACTGAGCTGTTCGATCGCCTAACGCCACTGTCCTTGGTATAATGTGTGGTATGGGAGGTGGT
Source organism: Clitarchus hookeri (assembly GCA_002778355.1). NCBI lineage: Eukaryota > Metazoa > Arthropoda > Insecta > Phasmatodea > Phasmatidae > Clitarchus > Clitarchus hookeri. The sequence goes on along the minus strand of NQII01004963.1, from coordinate 138,914 downwards.
TTTGGCTCGTTGCTGACTTTACATGTTTCGTAAAATGGCGGATATTCCTGTGATTGAGGTTAAAGCTCACGTGAAATTCGCAGAAAGGAGAATACATGTTTCTAAAAGTGGTTATTTTTAATTTTCTAATTTCTTTCTTTCCTTTTTGATGTACACAACTAACAAATAAGCAAAAGCCACGTAATAAAAAAAAATATAATCACGCCTAATAGTTTACATATAGCAACGATTAATCGCGCAAACTTTACATAAAATGAATTTTATAAAATTTGCTTTGTTTTTCTAAAATTAAAACATTACCTGTTCACTCTTAAACATATTTTATTAAATAAAATGTTTATTACACAAATGTTACTAAAATAAATAATCAGTTAATACTAAATCAAGTACATGAAAATCATTCGGTGATTATATATTAAATCAAGAGTAATTATAAAAAAATATATATATTTTGAAAGTTTTTGTCGATTATACCGTACAGTTGCTTTGCAGCTCATGCGTCACAAACGTCGATAAAATGTCATAAAATGTCGATCGATAACCTTATTTATTATATTTTATCGCCTGAGAACTTTTCAAATTCCATTGTCTGTGAAATGATAGTTCACCACGCAATTTCGTGGATTGTGTTCTACTCGTAGACTGGCAGTACGTTGAAGGCGTACGCGAATTCTTTACTTGGGCCCAGAAAACACGCACGCACTGCTTGTTCGGTAATCACGATGGTGTTGCTAGCGTGTGCGAGCTACTGACAGTGACTGCGAGAAGTTGTTGGATATACCTCCAGTTCAATGTTGGTACACAGGGACTGGTTGCGCGCAGCCAGCGAGATCGGCGTACCTCGTATTTAGTCTACGGCTGCATGCGCCCCTCTCTACTAGCACTTTTTCCTATCATTTAAAGAGCATGATTCCTACCCTCTGTCTCCTGTAGCATTTTCTGTTAAACATGATAATGCATGAAACAATTTTTTAACTCTTTCCTGTCGAAAGGGTTTTTACGGTGACTGTGCCGGTTTTTCCCTTTCTCTTCTAAATATAGTTTAGCTATAAGTACACTTAGGGAGGTTGTCCAGGCCAAAAGCAGGCCATGGCAGCGCAATCCCTCTTTGCCGTGATGCATGTCTCCTTGCATGATTCTCCCTTCCTTGTAGTATGGGGCTTAGCCCCGAGACGCACTTAACTCCCGTCCCTACCGCGGGCTCACATAACACTTAGTTTTAGAGTAGTTAGTTAAAAGAAAAGCTGCATGCGCAGAAGACGACAATCTGTCTCGTCTCGTGTCTATGAAGAGAGGTGATGCAGCGCGCGGGGTGGGGCGGGTCAGGAATGCCAACAGTGCGTCCAGGCAGGCACACCCGGGAGTTGTCAGTGGTGGCACGCCTGGGTTGCGGTCTGCCGCTGGCTGCCTGCGGTCTGGGGCTGAGATGTCTCACCGCAGTAACTGACATACTCGCAGCTGACGGCAGTTCCCACACAGCTGACGGAACCACACAGAATGGCTGCCACATCCAGGGGTGGGCACTTGCGCCACGCACCGTATTAGATTTCTAGAATCTTCGCAGAAATGTGCAGTATATATTTTGTATCGGATTTCACAGAACTGGACAGTCCTTCGTACATTTTCTGAAGTTGGTATTTCTGGACTACTGTGGTTAATTTAACTGCTGTAGTTGAGTAAAGAAAAAAAAAACATTTATTCCCAGCTGCTATTAGTTAAAAATTAATAAAGGCAGTGAAAATATAACAACTTGATAAATCATGAAAAGCTATTACATATGCTGTAACGTGAGAAACTTTTTTGTTAAATTAACTTAAATGTGAGTCATGGCAAAGCATGGATCAATCCAAGATCGTGGTGACCGGTACACCTTAAAAATTTAATATAATCCCCAGTAAGAATAATTTGTAATTAGATTACTTCATTCGTGAATAGGGAGGTCAAGTGTTTTTCGAGAAAATATTTATGGTCATGATAGACTTCAATAACCTATGTCCACAACCACAACTCTCTTTGGTTATTGGTAGGGCCAGTGACTTTTCGCGTAAAAATCGGAGCACACAGTACACTTCAATACTATATGCACACCTCAGCTGTTGTTATGCCTCCATTGCCGTGTCCGTCTTTGACCAAGTAACTCCGACACTGAACCTTCGTGATTCGTGCGCAAACGTTTAACACGGGCCAGAAAATTATTTAGCCAATCAAAGGAGTTGGACGATACTACACTGCTTTGGAATGTATCTTGTCTCGAAATATTTTCGCGAAATATCACTGCCCCTACCCATAGGTACACGCAGTGTGGCGATAACACTGAGCGTGGCAGTGTCGCCCTTATCGCTCCCGCGCTTCTCGGTCTCATACGCGGATAAATGCTCGAGGCGGGCGGGAGCCACAAGCGGATAAGGCGGAAGGCTCACGTGATCCGCGTGCGAAGGTCGACCGTACGTACAGACCGCTCGTAATTCAACACGGACAACCGCGCGAGAGGGCGGGTGTTTGTGTTGTGTTTACGACGTCCACGTGCGTGCGTGCTTCAAACAAACAGTCTACGCACTTGGCACGCACGTGCGACAACAGTTCTCTCAGCCGTCCGGAAACACTTTGATGGTTACTGTCGACGTTTCGCAGAGTGGTCGCTGTCTTGGTAGTACTATACAGGCTGATTCTAAAATCATGAGACAAACATTGAGGGATGGTAGAGCTAACTAAAACAAACAATTATTGTATAGAAATATATGGGCGGGAGTGACGCGTTGAGGCACAAAAAACATAACACATTATTCCTATACAATAATTGTTTGTTTTTGTGAGTTCTACCACCCCTCGATGTTTGTCCCATGATTTTAGAATCACTCTGTATAGTCCATTCGCGGTTGCTTTCAACTTTTCTGAAGCCCTGCTGAAGTTCTACTTTCAGGCTATTTATTCCTCCGCCGCACGCATGCAAAACTTAACGAAGTCCACAATATCACGCCGTAGAGGGACGGCGCACCGCGTTTGTGCCTTCTCTGTTAAATAACACTCCGCACTAGAACTACTTCTTACTAGGCATTACCCACACACTTATTTTCTCTCTGTTTTTACGCATATCAGTGATAAATAAAATGTTACAATGTATAGATAAAATGAAAGTAAAAATCCAGTTGAANTAAAATGTTACAATGTATAGATAAAATGAAAGTAAAAATCCAGTTGAAACCCGGGGTAAGATACTGTATATTAACATAAGCATAAAACCCTTTGTTATAAATGACAAGTTAAGGAACAACAAAACACTTCATACATGGGGTGGGTTTTTAAAGTTTGATTCAAAAAGCACTAAGCTATTGCGACAGTTCTTCAACGCCTGCTGGTTGGAAGCCACTTTCTAATAGTCTTCTTTGGTAGAACCTCCTCTAATGCAATGCGTCTTGGAGAACTCCAAGCAAGTAGGCCTAAATTAAAAAAAAAAACATATCGCCTTTACTGCTTCTAAAAGAAACAAAATACTATGTCTTATTTGCATGACAAAGAAGCATTATTTTTTTTTTAAGTTAATTTTTTTAATTTACAATTTTAATATATTTTTAAGCATTTCACAGGATATTTTCCCTGCAGTATGGCTGCTGATAAAGCAAATACGTTTTGTTTCTTCTGGTTTCTAACTCAAAGCCTGTAGGTAAACGTCTATGGCGTGCATGCATGGCAGTGCTTCGGCCACGTGGTGGCTTCGATACTTACTTACGTACAAGATCGTGCAGATATCTAAGCTCGCATCAAAAGTTAAGAAAAATTAATAGATAAAATAAACAAGACAATATATATAGGAGAGAGAGAGAGAGAGAGAGGAAACAGTGCGTAACTGTTAGAGTACAGATGACTAGAGCGGCACAGCGATAAGGGCGACAATAGCACGCGCGACCAGCGAGCCGTCGCCCCTACGCGCAAGGCGCTNATTCATTTTTCCTCTTGCGTGTGAAACAGTGGAAACATTGCGTAACTGTTAAGAGTACTGAAGCCTCGAACGGCACAGCGATAAGGGCGACAATAGCACGCGCGCCCAGCGAGCCGTCGCCCCTACGCGCAAGGCGCTGAACCAGAGTTCTGTGCGTACTTCCGTCGTCACGCTTTCCTGTGTGACTGACTGTACATCTGTAACAGTGGAACTTCACACGCGATGAAGGTCCACAGATATATCTACGACTGCACGGCTTTACTTTCATCTCGCTTCTTAAGGAAATCGCGCAAGCAAACACAAAAAATTCATTTTTTTTTCACGAATTTTTGGGGGAGGGGGCAGGATACACTTCATACGATAAAAAAAACCCACGGGCTTAGATAATACGTGTTTTTCTTTTCTGGCAAAAAGTCATATCAGGTAATTTATTTGCTGAGATACGCGTAAACACAGAACAGAGAATGTGTCCAGGCCACTAAAGCTTTATGTTGTGAATAAAGCCGTAGTTCTGGCTAAGTACATTAGTGTTTACAAAAGACGCTTCATTTCGTGACCGTCTTTTGCGTTGATTTTTTTTTTTTCGTTTTTTTTTTTCAGCCTGCTTGAGAATAGACTGACGGCCACAACCTACACAAACAGTTTTTTTTTGTCATTCGCCAACTAGCAGTGATGCTGCAGATGTGCTGGGGAGAAAGCATCCAACAACACTCGAGCAACCTTCAACCCACAGAGTAGTTTTACATGTTGCGCGTTTGTCTTGGCGGAGTTTCCTGTGAGCAAACCACCTTGTGCCGACTCAGGTACGCGGCCGCAAAAAAATTTAACGGTTGCAACACTTGATGCTCGTAAATTAATTCGTGTTTCAGTTATGAAGGTCGATATACCGGACGTTGTACTGGAGGCGCATTTCATGATGAACACCGTACACGGCAGCCAGTACGGCAAGTCCCTCGCGTGGTAGGAGACAACGTTCGTTGTTGAGGTTGTATTCCGTAGTTTCAAGAACTGCTATCGGTAGGGCCAGTGACTTTTCGCGTAAAAATCGGAGCACACAGTAGACTTCAATACTATATACACACCTCAGCCGTTGTTGTAGGTCCATTGGCTGCTGGTGCCGTGTCCGTCTTTGACCAAGCCACTCAGGACTAAGTAACTCCGACACTGAACCTTCGTGATTCGTGTGCAAACGGTTTACCCGGGCCAGAACATTTTTTAGCTAATCAAAGAAGGTGGACGACCCTACAGTGCTTTGGATTGTATCTTGTCTAGAAATCTTTTCGCGAAATATCACCACCCCTAGCTATCGGTAACATTTCACTCAAACACATTTTTATTGGTTCCGGCATATTGTAGACTGTTATACTGATACTAGTACAGTTCTGAACTAAAACAAAAAAAAAAATTGTTTGTCGGAATGGTTTACATGTAATTTGTAACCGGTTCATGCCCGGTGTAGACAGTGTTCTACATGTCGCACGGGAAGGTCGTGTCTTACCGGTACACTGCACTACGATGCTCAGAGTCCCGTGTTATCCTCCAGGGGTAACTGATCCGTGAGCCGTGCGACTGATCCACATTACGACTGGTTCATGTCACTGATCACCGAACACGAAGCCTGCAGATTATTGGTTGTGGCAACGGAACAAATTCTCTGATTGCTATTGTACCTCACGCATCAAAACATGTATTTATAACAGCAGAAACCGTAGATTAATGAGGTAATGAAAGAGTTAAATTTTAGTGAACACTGGCCGTATGAAAGTCGCGAACACTGACACTATTTCATTACATAAAATAAAAATAGTGGATTAAACTATAGGTTTATTATAACTACATACATAAAACATAGCGCAATACTTAATTGCTGAGGGGGGGGGGATAGATCACCATGAGTTGCCAATCAGCATGTTCGTTGAATCGCTTGAAATATCATATTTACGTGTGATTTAAAAGATTAATCCAACACACTGTCATGTCCAAGTGTTACAAATAGATGTTTAACCATCTCTATTTACTTTACAAAACTGTTACTCTTGATAAAGAGTTCAAAATGGCGCTGGTGGGGCAATCAACCAAAAAAAAAAGCATGCTTACGTTGTAGCGCTCGTGTACAGATGCATCAGTGTGTCGACGACTGCTGCTGCTGCTGTCAAGAAGGCGTGAACGCGGTTTTGACAACCAGTATAGGAGAGAATGAACAGTACTAACACGTAACACGTGTCTCTAGAATGCGGCAGGGCGTGCTATTTCCCACGCTGTCCTTGCTTGGCCTGGTCCTCTCACGTTCGAATTTAGGTGGATCACTGTTTGATGGCTGCTAACCCAAACGCTTCTCTATAACAAAGATCGAGGCAATCAAGCAGGTTGTTTAACTCAGTATTGCAAACAGCAGGGGGCGCGATGGCACAGTGGCTAGAGCACTCGCCAGCCACCAAGGCGAACCAGGTTCGATCCCCGGCAGGGTCGCTCCCGGGGATCTCCCATTTACCCCCGCCCTTGCATTTCGGCGCTGCTCCATGCTCACCTCGCTTCACCCTCATCGGCTGTCAATGCCGCCCAAATCTCTCCACTCCACTCCAAACTAGACACCGGTTTTTTTTCTCGAAAATATTTCTTTGCAGACTAGACTTCAACTACTTACGTGCAAGATTGCGTATTTCCTGAAGACATCTACTCGACTGGGCCAATCAGAATAAAGTTACCCTGGCACTGGTCGCCCTTGATTGGCCGGCAGACACTTCGGACACGTGCGAGTTCAAAATCATCCAACCGCGATATTGGTTCTGAACTAACGTGTTTTTGAATACAACCAGCCGTGGAATCAGATCGCCCTGGAGTATGGTAATGTTAGCGTAGCATTCTGTACCGAAAAAGGGGGAGTTGATGGGTGAATACTACTGCAGTTTACAAACATTTACAGGATTTTCGTGAACAGAATAATTTTAAAGATAGCGACGTGTGTGTTTTGTATAAACCGTGATTGTTTATAGAAACTGAAAACTTATCAGAGGATCTAAGCGGTAAGTTATGTTCGCCAATGCGGCAACTCGGGAACGCTTGAAGCGAGGCGCGTTGGCTGATATGTAATCAGAACACGACGCTCGAATGCAATATCTAATCGCAAACGTCGATACAGATAAATGCTCTGTGTAGGAATCAGGGACTGTTTGTTGCGCCCATCAACTTCAGCATCGGGAGTATGTCACTCCTCCTCCTGTAATTTCCTCAGAAACCGCGAAAAGAAAACCCTGATGGCCAAGCTCAGCCCTGTTCACTATTAGTAGAGATCTGAAAAATTCGCGAGTTCAGTGACCTGCAGGCTAGACCCTACAGTCTTATGTACAGACATGCCGATGTCAACTGTGTATTGATTGTCTGCTGTCACCGTGGAAGGCGCCATTGTACCACCGTTCTTCAGGAGGCGTCGAACACCACGTAGACCAATGGATAAGGTAATACAGACACACGTGTGTTGAATTCCAGCTTGTCCCAAAATGAATCCGCGAATTCTTCAGGTCTCTAACTATTAGCAGAGACGTGCAAAATTCGCGTTATCTTTCGGCGAGATGATAGACTGGACCACCTTGAAAACAAGTGAGCGCAGTCCGTGATTTCATTGGCCGCAGCACTTTAACGACGTCACCTACCGTCTCGATCTCCTTAAAAGAGATTGGCCACTCTACGGCCGAACTAATATTATTGGCTCAAGAGTTCTCCGAGGCTTGCCAGACCTATTTCCGGCCAGTGACCGAACGAAGTCCATCAAACGCACAGTAACTTGTGGCTCAGTATGTCCTTAAATAATTACACGAATTTCGCAGGTCTCGGAAATATTATAGATTTATAACGCGTCGTCGTTATGGACACCTGATTTTCGCGGAGAGTCCCGCGCAGGTTAGATTGCAACGTCCTGCTTGCAAACATGCAGTTATTCTTCCGTCACTGGTCGCGTATATTTGTCAGGAGACAGAGTGATACTCGAGTGGGCCAATCAGAATAAGATTACTCTGGTACCGTGAGCGCCAATGGCCGCGCGTTTGCCGTGCACGCCGAATATTTTTGTTACAGTTAGGGCCGGTTTTACCATCTCCCGTTAATCTCCCGGTCAAAACTTACCACTTAAAGTCAACGTCTAACAGCGACTTTAGCTCCCAGTTGCTGGTTACCCAGAATGGACCAGGGGCTAGTTTTTCCAACTGGAGGTCGGGGAGAAAGAAAATGGTATCATATCTGGAATGCACGGCAGAAATACAACGATAAAACTATGCAATTATTAATTTACTTGTTGATATTATAAATTCTACAATCGAGTAACATTTGACGTCACTTTTGACAACGGCATTTTCGTTTCAATAACACTGGCCAACAAAACGTAAATTTTTGTTGGTGCCGGAAAACGAAGGACTCATTTGGGATATCTTTAATGTGCTCATTCCAAAAATGCCATCAGATGTCGTCTATCAACTCTAGTTTTTGAGATACGGGCTAATTGATTTTAGTTCTGATAAAAGGCATAAGTAAAGAAATAAAAATATCTTTTGAGGTCAAAATAGAAATGTCATACCTCAAATTAAAATCAAATTAGCCAGATATACCTGGAATTGCCCATGATTTGACCGACCTGCTTATACCTTCTTCATCCCCACTCGTTAACCCTTGGCCCATGTTACCTTCTGTCTACCTCTGCCTTACCCTGCTCAGTATGTTATTGAGCTTTCGTGAGTAAAGTTGTGCTATTATTTCGTGTTGATTTGTGCCGTTCTTAAGTATTAAAACACTGAACTAAAACCATGGCATCCACAAGCAGACGTAGCTGTGTAAATCATCCAAACGTGTTTTGTTATGTGTGTGGCGAATACATTTTGAAAGAAAGTAGAAAACGTATTTCTCACTTTGTGGAAAAGGCGTATCTGGCATACTTTGGCGTCCATTTGGGAGACCAGGATGAATCTTGGGCTCCACAATTTGTATGTAGAACATGTGTTGAACATTTGCGACAGTGGACCATGGGAAAGAGACAGTGCCCAAAGTTTGGCGTACCAATGATTTGGAGGGAACCACGAAACCATCACAATAACTGTTACTTTTGTCTCGTAAGTATCAAAGGTATTAATCGGAACAATAGGCCCAAATGGACATATCCTAACCTAGGTGATTGTAGTGAAGAACAGGGAGAAAGATTCCATCAGGACATAGAAACTATGGAAGATCGATATCAAGGGCGATGGAATAGCCACATGATGGCCGACTACTGTTGGAGTCTTCAGTAAGACTGTCCAAGTAAACTACATGATAGAAAGTCGTTTAAAATACAATTTTTAAGTGATAAGTAATTAATGTGTGTATAGCTACTTCAAAAATAGAGAGCATAGCCTATCTCAAAAACTAGATCTGGTAGACGAAATCTAATGACTATTTTGGATTTTGCAACCAAAACTTGCCCAGTAACAGTTGAGAAATCGTTGGCACCAAAATGGCTGTTGACCAGTGTAATCAGTAATCGCTTTGGATATTACTGTGCTGTTATCTGCAAGTAACCGCGAACCACAGAACATGTAGCGTGGCGGTTGGACAACGAACCATAGGAGCTGCTTTTGAATAAAGAAATATTGTTCAGCCGTTGGCGAGTATTGAAATAATAAAAGGAATTCTTAACTTATCCTAACTAATATTATAAATGCGAAGGTGCGTTTGTTTGTTTGTCCTTCTTTCCAGTTGCAATGGAGCAACGGATCGACGTCATTTTTTGCACAGAGATAGTTGGAGGGCCGTGAAGTGACATAGGCTACTTTTTACCCCGAAAAAATATATCATTCCCTCAAATTTTTTTAAATTAAAAAATAGCGCTCGGGGTACGATGCTGTGCCAATGTAAATTGTTAGTGCGGGACAAAAGCACAATGTCACACAGATAAGTGACAGAGGCCCTAAACCTAACTCTACAGGATATACGAAACAATACAGACATTATGGGAGGAATAGTTGTATTACTGGCTGGTGACGTCCGCCAAACTCAGTCGGTGATTAGGAGGGGCATACCTGCAGATGAAATCAAAGCCTGTCTCAAGTCGTTAAGCTAATGGGCAAATGTCAAGAAATTCAGCTTGACGACAAATATGAGAGTGCACCTCTACAACGACGTTGATACTGGACATTATGCTAATATACTATTAAAAATTGGAGATGGGCGGTTAGAAACAGATGCCGACGGCTGTGTGTCACTAACGGGGGATTTTAATAATTCGGTGCAGAGTGATACGGAACTGATTGCTAGCGTTTACCCAGATCTACAAATGAATATAAATCATGACCAGTGGCTATGTAAAAGAGCGATTCTAGCACCAAAAATGACGTCGTTAGTGCTCTGTTTATGATCAGTGTCTGTCTACTAACAAATACCGTTATTTCTCCCTATAAGTTTGTTACTGTAACCACGCGAGCGAAGCCGCAGGTAAAAGCTGGTAACACACGTGGGAGTCGTGCCATGCGATGCCGCTAGTCAGCTGGTTTTCTCGGGGAGCTCTCGTTTCCCCCGCCCTTGCATTCCGGCACCGCTCCATACTCACCTCGCTTCACCCTCACTGGCTCTCGAGACCTAGATGCTACGAGCCATCCACTCGACTTTCCACGTATTGTATGCTGTTTCCTGCTTTGCACAGAGCAAACCACAAAACCCGCTTCCTGCGAATGCGACTGTGAGCCCGCTACCTGTATAACGTCCCATATATGTGGATTACAGCCCATTCACTGTTACTTCCAACTTTTCCGAATCCCTGCTAAAGTTCTACTTTCGGGATATACCTCCGCCTCATGCAAACAAAGCTTAACCTCTCTAGCATATTACAACAAAGGGACAAAGCCCGCCATTCGTGCGCACTCAGTGCAATAATATTTCGCACGCGAACTATTTCTTATTTGTAGGGGCATTGATATTTCACGAAAAGATTTCGAGACAAGATACAGTCCAAAGCACTGTAGGGTCGTCCAGCTTCTTTGATTGGCTAAAAAAATGTTCTGGCCCGTGTTAAACGTTTGCGCACGAATCACGAAGGTTCGGTGTCGGAGTTACTTAGTCCTGAGTGGCTTGGTCAAAGACGGACACGGCACCAGCAGCCAATGGAGGTATAACAACAGCTGAGGCGTGTGTATAGTATTGAAGTCTGCCGCGTGCTCCGATTATTACGCGAAAAGCCAGTGACCCTACTTATTAGGCATTACCAACACACCTATTTCTCCCTGTTTTTACTCACGTTCATTTAGGCTTGTAAATAAAATAAGTAAAAGTTCTATTTTACTAAAAATAAGGTACTTTAATGTTAACACAAGTATAACACGCTTTTTATATGTTCCATATTTAGGAAACGACCAGAAACGTCATAGATACGGCAATTTTTCAAATGTTCGATTCAAAACGTGTCAAGAAACCGCTAATAGACTATGCACTGCTACTGGAAGAGTTAACATTTTGTTGAAAGTCTTAGACGTGGTGCTAACCTTTCCGACTTGATTCGCAATGGAAAATTGAGAATACAGTACGGCCTATCATGATTACTAAAGAGACAGACGCAAATAGCGTCAGCCTGATTTTGACATCTGCCATTTGTGCACATTTGGTGGGTAACAGCATCGCCCGTCGCTAGGAAATTAGGGTGAGTCGTGCCATTAGCCAACAGCGTGTGTTGCCCGCGTGTTTGTCGATAGCTATAAGTAGGGCCAGTTGTCACTTACATACAGTATCTATCAATAGCAACCAACCTTATGTGTTTTATTTATATTCATTTTGTAAGTTTGTGGGGTTTTTTTTTTTTTTTTTTTATTATAACCAAATTTTCAATAAAATTTCTGCAATAATAGCCTCTGTTGGAAAAAACCATTTAAGTCTGCCACTAACCCTCTTCCCAAGACTCATTCAGAGATCACCTCTTACTTTCGTTGAACCTGCATATTCATTTAATAGTATGCATTTCGCTATTGCATTCCACAAGGGCGTAATCACACATACGTTTTTGTAAATGCGGTGCTTCCGTTAACGTGTTTCGTACATTCTGGTAGAGCCAAATGCATATTTTTAACATCAATATTAGCCCGTTCAGTCACGAATTTATTCACGAGCTCTAGTGTTGCAAACGTTAAATTTTTTGGTGAGCGCTGTACTTTGTGTCGAGCGACTTTTCGTAACCAATGAACAACGTGTTGCGTGTTCACTGACGCCGACATTAACCAACCACAAGTGAGGTATGCAGAAATATCAAAAAATCAGATTGCTCACAAGGAAAACTCTCGATATAGCTGCCCGCTGATTCCTCGTTGTGTACAGTGCAGACCATAAATATCCTTCATGTGCAACATGTCCTCGATCATGAACACGGAGGTTGCACGGTTTGAAGGTACAGCACTGTCTGTTCAGATATGACTCGCTGGATACACCTTATTGCCTGGTGGAGATATGACAGTACTCCTGCCGATGAAATAATNTCTGTTCAGATATGACTCGCTGGATACACCTTATTGCCTGGTGGAGATATGACAGTACTCCTGCCGATGAAATAATGTCGCCTAGTAAAATAACGCGTTATTTATTACGAACTCAGTATTTGAAGTTTCAATGATAAATGTAAAACCGACATCATACAATGACTGCTATTTTTAAGCTGCAATGTTTGGCGCTGTTTCTCCTTGCTTTGTCTCTCACGATGTCAGCTGAAATACCAAGGATGTGAAAGAAAAAAAAAAGCACATTCAACTTGGCTCTTTAGAACGTTTGTTGATTTGTGAAGATGAGAGTTTGGTAACTCAATGATAAAATCAGACGATATACTCCCTTCACGGGTCCGTTCGCGGTTACTTCCAACTTTTCGGAAGTCCTACTAAAGTTCTACTTCCAGGATATTCCTCCGCCTCATACAAACAAAGCTCACAAAACTACACCAAAGAGCCAACACACACTCACTGTAATAAGTTTTGCATAAGAACTACTACTTCTTACTAGGCATTACCAACACACATTTTTTTTCTCTCTGTCGTTATTCGTATAAGTTATAAATTAAATATTATAATTTATAGATGAAATGTAAGTTAAAAACTAGATTTCAACCAAAATTAGGTACTTTTAGGTAAACACAAGTATAAAACGCTTGTGATACATGACATTTAAAGAAACAACCAAACACGTCAAATATGGGGTGTTTTTTTTTTCAAAGGTTTGATTCATAAAGTGTGAAGAAACGGTGAACAGGCTATAGTTAGGGCCAGTGATATTTCGCGTAAAAATCGGAGCTCACGGTAGACTTCAATACTATATATACACTTCAACTGTTGTCGTACGTCCATTGGCTGCCGCTGTCGTTTCCGCATTTGACGAACNTGGCTGCCGCTGTCGTTTCCGCATTTGACGAACCCACTCAGGTTTCTGTAACTCCGACACTGAACCGTCGTGATCCGTGCGCAAACAATTAACACGTACCAGAACATGTTTCAGCCAATCAAAAAAGCTGGGTGGCCCTACAGTGCTTTGAACTGTACCTTGTCTCGAAATGTTTTCGCGAAATATCACTGCCCCTAGGCATAGTGTTTCAGTGTGCCTAACAAAGCCTATCTCGGCGTTGGGAAATACGAACTACCAACCCTTTCTTCCCCTTTTTTTTCACCCATGACAGTTCGGAGGTTTGCCCCAGATTTTTCTGTATTGTTCAGTCATAATAACAAAGGAAAAAAGTAGTGAATGTTTTCAAGAGAATGCGTCTCCCGAGTCCAGACCAGCAAGTACATAGCGCACTGAAGACCACAAGTGCTCGGCGACCTTGAAGTTGAGTGTTACTGACGTCTGGCAAAATACCAGAATGAGCCGAGCAAGTAGATAGCTCTTCAGAAATACGAGGCTGTGGCAACCCCAGAAATAGCTTTTACTGTCGAACAAAACAAAACATTGTGCAGAGAGCGAAATCTTGCCAGTTTTCGGTCGAGGTTTCCTGTCGTATAAAGTTGCCAAGTAACTGATACTTATTATACTAACATTTATTTCAAACAGAAATGTTCCAATGACGTCATTCCAAATTGTAATGCANTCATTCCCAATTGTAATGCGCAACAAGACCAAACACTGGCAGGAGTGAGCTTCCAGACACAGCAGTTCTGGTTTTCCTCCAATTTGGGGGAATTAGCGAACTATGCATTTGTATAGGTCCCATGGAGAAGCTCGTCAGCTATTATTTTCAGTGATTCTCAGCTTTTATGTACGTATTTGTACCACGGAATAAGCACAAGAATGAGTTTAATTTTTTAATGTGTTCAAGTCGTTTTTAACTAACGAATGCTGGATGTGGCGATCGCTTTAGGAAGTGCGGTGAAAAATTATTGTTTTTTGACACGTATGTAAATTTGCGAAGATCTACTTTCGTGTGTTCTGTNTTAGGAAGTGCGGTGAAAAATTATTGTTTTTTGACACGTATGTAAATTTGCGAAGATCTACTTTCGTGTGTTCTGTAACTGTATCACAAGCAACGAGTTGGAATATCCAACCTCGTGACGTACTGCTTTTGATAGAATCGTTAGGACGAGGGAGTTAGTCACAGCATCGTGCGTGGGTTAGTCCTTCTCCAATTACTTTTTATGTTGTTCCTTTTCAGAATACAGTATACTGCACACGAGACCATACCGACGCAATTGAGACGGAAAAATTGCCCAGTTGGTAAGCGGCCGAGCTGCGTTCTACTGGTGGGAGTGTGCACTAGCAGGCGACAGGGTACAGTACACAGCTAACGCCAGCTTACCTTGCAACACTTCACCACGCGCCATCGTCGTCCGCGGTGCGTCTCTCTGCGAGCCAATAGAAGCAAGAGTCTCCCCATCCAGTCACCGATCGTAGAAATGTTGCACATTGAAGATATTTATGGCCGGCACTGCACACAGCGAAGATTACTCAACATTTCGAGAGTCTTCCCGTCTGGTAATCTGGTTTGTGAACGTTGGGTCACTTCTCGTTTAAGAATGGCTGATGGTAACGTCTTCGAGCTCGCAGCACGTTGTTCACAGGTAGATAAAAGCACGCTAAGACACAAGTACAGAGCAGATAAAACTATTACACGATTGCAAAACCAGGCTCACAGATAAATCCGTGACCAAACTTGCTCTCGTATGAATGAGCGAAATGTTCGGGTCTCTAACCATCGTCTCTGCCAATCGTTTTTGNCCGTGACCAAACTTGCTCTCGTATGAATGAGCGAAATGTTCGGGTCTCTAACCATCGTCTCTGCCAATCGTTTTTGAAATAGGGGGGTTTTTTTTTTGTTGCGTAAATCGACTAAGTTGGCTAACTTGGTCTCGTTGGTCGGGCGAACTCTGATCTTTGAGCAGGGANTTTTTTGTTGCGTAAATCGACTAAGTTGGCTAACTTGGTCTCGTTGGTCGGGCGAACTCTGATCTTTGAGCAGGGAAGAGCTGACACCACGCCTGACAAAGGTCAGTGTTGCCACTACTCTACGAGGCCCTGATGGANATCTTTGAGCAGGGAAGAGCTGACACCACGCCTGACAAAGGTCAGTGTTGCCACTACTCTACGAGGCCCTGATGGACGGTGCGAAGAAGCACGGGCCAAATACTCCAGGGATCTCGCCGGCAATCGGCTTTCCCCCGCGGAGCAAACAGCACGTGGTAAACACGTTGGAATGAACCTCCGTCGCCAGTCACTGAAAACACTTCGACGGTGCGTTTGTCCGTCCCCGCACACACCGGGCCTCGCCGCTAGCCCTGCACACTCACAGCAACAACTTCTGATCGGCGTACACTCAGGCTGTAAACCCAACCGGTTAGTTCCAGACTTACCAGTTAGTTTCTATAAGTCTAATAGGCTTCTGCGGTAGCTGTGTTTTTAAAGTAACAAAAATTTGGCGTTTTCATCAACACCAGAACTGCTCTGAAACATATCCCCCCTCTCTCTCTCCCCCTCTCTCTCTCTCTCTCTCTTTCTCTCTCTCTCACGTAAATATTTCTGAACTAACCTGTGAAGGATTTTGTGTGTGTCTGATGCGTGTATTTTAAGATGCAGCGCTTTGGAAAAGNTGATGCGTGTATTTTAAGATGCAGCGCTTTGGAAAAGCAGTTTCTAGCAGTTTTAGAGTATGTACTCTGAAGTGGTGTTTCTAATGTACGTGACGTCTTGAAAACACTCAAGAAACCTCGTCTGAAGTGTGTGTTTTTCGTAAGTTTACGTACGTTCCAAAAACATTAATATTTTACCATTCATCCNAGAAACCTCGTCTGAAGTGTGTGTTTTTCGTAAGTTTACGTACGTTCCAAAAACATTAATATTTTACCATTCATCCTAACAGATTGCTATACTCACTATCTGTTAGTTTAAAAACGACTTGAACACATTAAAACATTTAACTCGTTAATGTGCTTATTCCGGTGTAGAACCACATAAAAGCTGAGAATCACTCAGCTCGCGAACTGATGNTATTCCGGTGTAGAACCACATAAAAGCTGAGAATCACTCAGCTCGCGAACTGATGCATGAGATCTCGGTAGCAAAATTAAGAAAATGATCCACCCAACATAGCTGACGTGATCAATTATTGCTTTTCTCCTAATTGTGTTTTCCCCTCGCATTTTCACTGAGGAAAGGGTTTTGTTGAATCAAGCAGAGTTTGTTTGGCGCAACCGAATTAATTGTTTGTATCGAAGCAATAAAATATTTTGCTGTTCTTATTGGGTTGCCCCAAAGAAAGACTTGTTTGACAATACTCTTTCGGTTAACATAAAAACAATTTTAGTTCCAACCGAGACTCGAAACTAAATCAGCTGCGTTTGGACACTACGCCTTAGCAAACTTAGCTAAGGTGACAATTGGAAAAAGATTAGAATGTTTTAAACTACATTTTAGTTTCCCGTTGAAATTGTTTTATTGGGATGTTTAAACCAGTATTAAGCATCAACAAAGGCACTAACAACTACCTTAATTGTCACAAAAAAAACTCTTGAACTGTATTTTCGAACGAAGGAATTTGATTACGTGAGGACAAACAAACATACAGGGTGATTCTAAAATCATGGGACAAACATTGAGGGGTGGTAGATCTCACTAAAACTAACAATTATTGTATAGGAATATATGGGCGNGCTCACTAAAACTAACAATTATTGTATAGGAATATATGGGCGGGAGTGACGCGTTGAGGCACAAACACAAAAAAATTACACATTAACGGAAACATAAAAATGTTCATTAGCAGCATACTTAACGAGTGATTCCGTACAGAAAATGTTAAAACAGTTGCTGGAAATGCATCCACCAACAGTCACGCATGCTTGGCGACCTCTACATACGGCGTGATTGGCTGACAAAGGAAGCGTGCGTGAAATACCTGGCGCATTTGAATCTGTTCGCCAATAACTTCACCGACGCTACCAAGCTTGCATTACTGTCGGTGGTAGCAATTTTGAGCANAGAAACCTCGTCTGAAGTGTGTGTTTTTCGTAAGTTTACGTACGTTCCAAAAACATTAATATTTTACCATTCATCCGAACAGATTGCTATACTCACTATCTGTTAGTTTAAAAACGACTTGAACACATTAAAACATTTAACTCGTTAATGTGCTTATTCCGTTGTAGATCCGCATAAAAGCTGAGAATCACTCAGCTCGCGAACTGATACATGAGATCTCGGTAGCAAAATTAAGAAAATGATCCACCCAACATAGCTGACGTGATCAATTATTGCTTTTCTCCTAATTGTGTTTTCCCCTCGCATTTTCACTGAGGAAAAGGTTTTGTTGAATCAAGCAGAGTTTGTTTGGCGCAACCGAATTAATTGTTTGTATCGAAGCAATAAAATATTTTGCTGTTCTTATTGGGTTGCTCCAAAGAAAGACTTGTTTGACAATACTCTTTCGGTTAACATAAAAGCAATTTTAGTTCCAACGGAGACTCGAACCTAAACCAGCTGCGTTTGGACGCTATGCCTTAGCAACCTCAGCCAAAGTGACAATTGGAAAAAGATTGGAATGTTTTAAACTACATTTTAGTTTCCCGTTGAACTTGTTTTATTGGGATGTTTATACCAGTATTAAGCATCAACAAATGCACTTTTACTACCTTAACTGTCACAAAAAAACTCTCGAGCTGTATTTTCGAACGAAGGAATTTGATTACGTGAGGACAAACAAATATACAGGATGATTCTAAAATCATGGGACAAACATTGAGAGGTGGTAGAGCTCACTAAAACAAACAATTATTGTATAGGAATATATGGGCGGAAGTGATGCGTTCAGGCACAAACACAAAAACATAACACATTAACGGAAACATAAAAATGTTCATTAGCAGCATACTTAACGAGTGATTCCGTACAGAAAATGTTAAAACAGTTGCTGGAAATGCATCCACCAACAGTCACGCATGCTTGGCGACCTCTACATATGGCGTGATTGGCTCACAATGGTGGCGTGCGTGAAATACCCGGCGTATTTGAATCTGTTCGCCAATCACTCCACCGACGCTACCAAGCTTGCATTACTGTCGGTGGCAGCAATTTTGAGCAATTATTATAAACATTGCTGTTAAAAGGTATTTAGCGGCGACGTTGTAAATAAACACTGTGTTGCATTTCAACACAATAAAAACACAAACACGGAGTACGCGTCACTCCCGTCCATATATTCCTATACAATAATTGTTTGTTTTAGAGAGCTCTATCACCCGTCAATGTTTGTCCCATGATTTTAGAATCATCCTGTATACTGTTGATTCAACCAAATATTTTGTTGACTGTCTAATTTGGTCCAACACAGAAGAGGTTTCGTTTAATTCAAGCGCGTATTTCGTTAGACGAACAAAGTCAATTTTGTCGCTTCTCAAGTTTTATTTACTCAACAAAGTATTTTGTCGGGGCAGGTAAATATGTTTTTGGCCGTGTACAAACAAACAGTGGTCAACGAACCAGACGACCACTTCCGGGAAGTCTAGATTGTCTAGCTTGCTGAGCGGTAAAGAGGCGAGGGGAACTCCAGATTCGCCCACAACTGGGGGGGGGAGGGGGTGGACCTCTCCAGCCTTGGTCGGCACAGCCACCTGGGAGAGGAGACTCCGGAGACAAACCCAGTCGCCCAGGGAGGGGGTCGTGCATCGGACTGGTAACCCGTTCATGGGGGAAAATATGCGAGGACTCACAAACTAGAAGAACAAATGCAAGGAGCCGGAACAGGCTGGTAGCCCTAATCCTTGAAGTCGATGATGATCACGATACAAATGAATGCTTGNTTTTGTGTTTGTGCCTCAACGCGTCACTCCCGCCCATATATTCCTATACAATAATTGTTTGTTTTAGAGAGCTCTATCACCCGTCAATGTTAGATGATTTTAGAATCATCCTGTATACTGTTGATTCAACCAAATATTTTGTTGACTGTCTAATTTGGCCCAACACAGAAGAGGTTTCGTTAATTCAAGCGCGTATTTTGTTAGACGAACAAAGTAAATTTTGTCGCTTCTCAAGTTTTATTTACTCAACGAAGTATTTTGTCGGGGCAGGTAAATATGTTTTTGGCCGTGTACAAACAAACAGTGGCCAACGAACCAGACGACCACTTCCGGGAAGTCTAGATTGTCTAGCTTGCTTAGAGGTAAGAGGCGAGGGGAACTCAAGATTCGCCCACAACTNCCAGTCGCCCAGGGAGGGGGTCGTGCATCGGACTGGTAACCCATTCATGGGGGAAAATATGCGAGGACTCACAAACTAAAAGAACAAATGCAAGGAGCGGAACAGGCTGGTAGGCCTAATCCTTGAAGTCAATGATGATTACGATAAAAACGAATACTTAGTTGGCTGTCCTCTCAGTGTGTAGCGGGATGTCGAATGAAGCCCGGCGTGTAGTGGAATGTAGCCGGGGACCTGCAGTGTATTGTGGCGTGCCTGTTGCAGCGGGTTCCGGCCTCTGCGCGGCTCGGAGAAGGAGCGCGAGCACAAGAAGTTCATCATCTACTCGATCTACGCCTGGGGCAGCTCCATGATGCTGCTGCTGGTCTGTCTGCTGATGGACCTCTTGCCCGGTCTGCCGGAGCTCGTGGTGGCCCCGCAGATCGGCAAGGACCGCTGCTGGTTCTTCAGTGAGTACACCGCTCCAGTCACTCCTACCCACCCACTTGCAACTTTCCTCAAGCCCTGCCTATGTGCTACTTCCAAGGATATCCCTCCGCCTCAAGCTTGACTAACTTAAGGTCACTTCTACTACAAGGCGGGAAGATCATTTTTAAAAGTTTGGCGAAGGAAACATCTTCGCCACTAGGTAAGCGCTAGTGTCGTATGTGTACCAGATTATCTCTATTTTCTACTTTAAAAAACAGCATAATTGCATTAATCATAAATAAAATATAAAATAACCCTGCAGCTAAGTTTTATATAATTATCTTTTACTATTCACGTAGCTTAAAATTGTAATTAAAAGTTATCTTTTGGAACACTGCGCACCTAGCGGCGGAAATTATCCCTATGCCAAACTCTCCCGAAAGAATTCTCGTTTTGTTCATATCCTGAGTAGAATAAACCTTAACTAAGTCTAGGAAATCAGACCAAATGGACAACGCACCGCATTCCTGCGCACTCACTTTAATAATATTTTGTATGAGCATTATTTATTACTAGGCATTGCCAACGCGCATATTGTATCCCTGTTTTTATTTATGTTAGTTAGGTGCAGTTCTTCATGAAATGTGAGACCGCTGAATAACCTGTTATAAGTGTCGTTACTGAAGAAGGCCTCCTATGAATAGCGACTCATTCATGCTTAATCAGTGTCAGCTCAAAAGGTTTAGAGAACAGTATTTATTTTTCTCATAGACCAATGGAAAATATTTTCTAATTAATGGATACCTCCACGCGAACTTATACTACCGGAAACTACACCCTGGCTCCCTTCAGCCCTCTCTTCCCTACAAGCAGGAGGAGCAATGGTACTCGATACTCCTTCTGTTACGGTCCAGTCTCCTCAGCCATCGTACACCCTGCCAATCGCGTGCATCGACCGCACGAGAACTGGAACACATTTGCTTCTTGCACTGGCGTGACGGCTCGTGTTTGGTAAAAGGTAACAGGGCTTCAGAGGTGTCCTTCGTTGATTTCGGCATCCATCTAAAAGCTGAGTGTATTTTGAGTAGGCGCAGTATTGTTAAGCTTCGTGTATTACGTGCAGTTCCATCAAACTTCGTGTATTACGTACAGTACCATCAAACTTCGTGTATTACGTACAGTACCATCAAACTTCGTCGAATTAAGGCTCATGACTACTTAGAGTTTTTTTCCCGCCTTTGAGACCGAGAAGCGCGGGAGCGATAAGGGTGACACTGTCACGCGCATCAAGTACCCCATCGCCGCTAAGCGCAAGGCTGTGAATTGGCGTGCAGTGTTCTAGTCGCACTGTGTGTACTTATGGGACTTTCAACGGTGACTCTATTATTTTATTGATGGAAAGTCTGTAGGAAGGTTCAATGCATGGCCCTAAGAGTGGTTCTGTATGTATTGTGTTTATAATGTGCGTGACACCTTGAAAGCACTCAGCAGCCCTCGTATGATGTGCTTGTTCTTTTTGTAGATCAGCACATTGGAAGCACGTTTAGTAGTTTC
Organism: Clitarchus hookeri; assembly: GCA_002778355.1. Classification (NCBI taxonomy): domain Eukaryota; kingdom Metazoa; phylum Arthropoda; class Insecta; order Phasmatodea; family Phasmatidae; genus Clitarchus; species Clitarchus hookeri. The sequence goes on along the minus strand of NQII01004963.1, from coordinate 117,355 downwards.
GTTGGAAAACGTGTATTTGAAACACTTTGCAATGCAGTTCAAGCGCCGGGTAGACGGGGGCCTTAAGGTCCCACGTTGCTTTACATGTTGTGCAGTCGCCGACTTTATGTTCGGCCAACATAGGGTTTCCAGACATCCGGAAAGGATTTTTAAAAAGGGCATTAGAGTCATAGTAGCATTTTAGACACACCCTTAATTAATAACGTTCGTATGCACGCTTCACAGATTCTCATTTAATGATCCAGACTTAAACTGGTACATCTACAGAACAGAGCCAAAGTATCATACAGTCATTTATAAAACACTACTTGTTGTTTGAACGTGCCATAGTACGCAATTTATCTGTAAGGACGTTTTTATAAAAACCGCTACTGTTTTTATTATAAATAAAAAATTTAAGTAACTCGTGTTTCAATAAATTAACTGAACTTCTGTTTCGGTCCATTTAACGTTTATGATAACTTTTTTTATATTTAAAAATTATTATTTTTTATTTGGGGTTCTTGACGAGAGACTGCAAATAGAATTATTAGAATACAAAGAAAGTGCTTAGAAAAAAATACAAATTGTCTTCATTAGAAAATCCTGCAAATTGATATAGGCTGTTCATGGTAAAGTGAGTACTTTTGAGGCCCTAGTTACTTTTTTCCTATCTGCCATTTTTTATCCTTCTGCCACTTTTTAAAATAAATATTACCATGAAAGTAATAAACACAGTTTGTATATCCACTGTGCCGATTCATCACAAACTGAAACATTTTGCTTTGACTCGGCAGCGGACGGCAAACATCTTACGGAATAGAAAACTTCAGCATTTGAGTTGACATTTCCTTTCCCTTTGACGAAACAACCGATACACAATACATTTGTAAAGTCAAAGTTTAGACGATTGAAAATCGCTTGTGCAATCTTTGTAAAAAAAATATGCATATTGTTTTATAAATCATTTTATAATGTCCAGGAATGCATTTTAGTGTCCGTTTTAAAAATAGACTTAAGCATTTATATTAAAATTTAATTTCAAAACAAAAAATTTTTCTTGTTTACTTTAGCCGAATCTCTCATGTAAATCAACTTTTTTTTTTTCCCCCACGTTGCCTTGGAATAACCTGTAACGAGTCGTATTGGTCTCGCATTTTCACCAGTGCACTGGCGAGCAGGATCTGCATCTGTGGCTTGATTTCCAGCGAGCAATACCTGGAAGTTGATGACTCTTGTTCCCTATTTATTACTACCTCTTGGGCTGTCTGGCGAAATGTGTTGTTCCTTCTGTCTCTGCAGCTGGTTCTCACGACTGCCCTTGGAATTGGGTGTTTGGTCACCGTGTGCGTCACTTTGTGCGTCACTGTGCGTGTGCCAAGGTACGTTGCTTCTCTGAGCAGGTGCGACAGGTTCCCTATCCACACCGCCTGATGGAGTCACCGCCTCGTAGACAGTTCAAGCACAGGTTGTTATGTCTTACAAACGCTACACGTTGTTGAAATGCCGGCCTTCGCGAATTCTTCGCATTTGTGTAATGCATGCTGATCCTTGCAAAATTTGCACTGAGTATTGCTAACTACATGAGACTGTCTCTATTGTCTAACATTCTTAGTCTCCGAGGTTTCAGGTTTGGTGGCTTGTTTAAGTTGCGTCAGTTTGTGACGGTTTCTGCCGACACATACAAATATGTCTCCGTCTCTGTGAAGTGCTGTGAGATTCACTAATCAATATCAGCATTCTTGTCTCAACATCGTAATAAAGAGTTTCGAAGGATTCCTGTGTCTTCAACATGCGCCTCAATTCCTTCACTGAACTCTAATTCTTCTTGAGCTGACTCACGCTTATTCCGGACAGCAGGAAGATCTTCTAATCGTACTTAAACTGAATGCACACGTGTGCCTCTTTCCAATTGGCTTAGAAATGCAGACAGGAGTGAGACTACCCTTAGCCAGAGCTCTCATGCAAATCATTTTTTTTTTTTTTGTGATTTTCCTCCACGCTGCCTTGGAATAATGTAATAAATAGGGAAATACCAGGAAGGAAAAGGAATGCAATAGACAGAACTAAACCAGACAGAGTGTGTACTTGACTCGCTCTAGCACGGCTGCCTCCCAGGCGATTCTCAGTCTGTAGACTGGACTCCATCCTCATAGGTAGACGGGGATGACGTGTTTGCAACTGGCGACAGGNGGGCGATTCTCAGTCTGTAGACTGGACTCCATCCTCATAGGTAGACGGGGATGACGTGTTTGCAACTGGCGACAGGAAGGATTACTGTCGCTCGTCTATGAGGGGTTGGGGGGCGGTGGGTGGCTCGCTAATGACCGTCCGTTGTCCTTCACACTGGCTACTTTCTGGCACTCAAGAGTACACTACCTTCCCAATTTACTGGTGCGTCCCCCTCCCCCCACGGAATCACCGCGTAGACACACGAAGCACTCAGCTTCATTATAGATACGATTTACCATGCACAAATTCGTTCCGGAGGACCGCTGTTTTAACTGCTGCATCGAATAATTACATGGATTGTGTTCGGAATTATAGATGCGATTAAATCACCTGATTTGCACATGTTTCCAGCACTTTATTACAGAGTATCCGCATGCGAATATACAACACGTCTGTCTTCCTCCAGACTCTCGTCTCAACTGACCACGAGCTACCTCTGGCTGTTGAACAAAGAACTCGTTCTTGAGGAGGTCTCGGCCTTGCAGACCACAAACACAAGCACCAACAAGTATTGAGCTTCGACAATTATCAATCCANTCTTGAGGAGGTCTCGGCCTTGCAGACCACAAACACAAGCACCAACAAGTATTGAGCTTCGACAATTATCAATCCATATTTCCTCCTCACTTCACATCCGTTTCCATTTATTTAATTTAGACGAGATTGGTTTAATTGACCCGATATGAAAATCTCCTTACAATGGACAAATATTCACTCCTCATAACCTCTGTTAGATTCTCGGCAAAATGGCTGCTTGACTTTAACTTTAAGTTTCAACCTTTCAAAATTATAAAATCAAGAGAACTTGACTTTATTTTTGACAGCTCCATTGTGTCAAGCTCCACAGGAGACCACTTGTCGGAAAACAAACGTAAAGTCAAATGCTTAAGTTTTCAATCGTGTAAGGGGTCTTTAACTACCCTCTGTGGAAGTCATCTTTGTCACCAACACAGCAGTAGTTTGGCCTATCTGCACGACTTTCCCCTTTATGCTCTGTTTGCATCTTGCTTACTGTGCGTCGAAAACACGTTCCATTACTCTAACCAGTAAGATGAGACAATTTGAAAGTGTAAGTTTTATTCAAAAATTTTACTGGTGAAACTGGAAGATAAAAAAATTTAAATATTTTAATTAGGATCACTACAATGCTTCAGAAGAATCTAGTTAAATTTCAGAGCCATAACTTCTAAAGACAATGCCGACTATTCCCGAAGGAAAAAAAAACTGTTATTTCTATTGAGAATAAAACTACGAGCATTTTTCACAAAACAATCACAAGATTATTTTCTTTCATTTACGTGCATTCCTCCGTAACGTAATTTCCAGAGTAAATATTTCAAAACCAAGCTAGTCAAGGCATAATGAACATCTTAACAGCTATTTCTAAAGAGACTGCATCTCCTATGTTGAGTTGAGTTGAGAAATTTGGACGGCTCTTAACAACGAGGTCTTGAGAGCAGATGAGGGTGAAATGAGGCGAGAATGGGGCGGCACCGGAATTCAAGTACGGGGGAAACAGGAGATCCCTGAGAAAACCCGCCGACCAGCGTCATCGTCCGGCACGATTCCCACTTGCGNGCACCGGAATGCAAGTACGGGGGAAACAGGAGATCCCTGAGAAAACCCGCCGACCAGCGGCATCGTCCGGCACGATTCCCACTTGCGAATATCCTTTGTTCCCGTTACACATAATATAATATAACATTATAATAAATTATATAAAGCACTCATTTATGTCATGTCAAGCTTGATTTTTAATGTCAGGTCATGAAATTTAATTACGAAGTTTAAAAAAAAAAACTTCAGTATTGCTAGAATTCCTCCGCATTAAGAGGATAGATAGTATCCCCGCCATGATGGTTTTATTTTTGTTTTGCAGTAGCTTACATTTCAGATCAAATATTTGAAAGCGAGGACTGTCCGAATATAGGACATATCTTAACAGAAATTTTCAACTACACAATATTTTACCCGTGTCGTTTAAGTTTCAGCTGCAGCCGTAATAAAGATTAACTCATTAAATATTATTTTTAAGTTTCACGTGAGTAAACACACGTTTAAATTAGTCCATTATCGTTGCAGGAATTCTGTAAAGTATTGTGTATGTAAAAATTAAGGTTTAGAATTTTTATATTGTATATTAAGAGTAAGGTTAAAGTAATATATAGTCCATTCACGGTTACTTACAACTTTTTGAAGCCCTGCTAAAGTTCTACTTCCAGGATATTCNTATTAAGAGTAAGGTTAAAGTAATATATAGTCCATTCACGGTTACTTGCAACTTTTTGAAGCCCTGCTAAAGTTCTACTTCCAGGATATTCCTCCGCCTCGTGCAAACAAATCTTAACCAAGTCTAGAAAGTCACACCAAAGGGACAACGCACTGCAATGGTGCGTAATCAGTGTGATAATATTTGGCGTAAGAATTATTTCTTGCTAGGAATTACCAACACGNTCTTGAGGAGGTCTCGGCCTTGCAGACCACAAACACAAGCACCAACAAGTATTGAGCTTCGACAATTATCAATCCACATTTCCTCCTCACTTCACATCCGTTTCCATTTATTTAATTTAGACGAGATTGGTTTAATTGACCCGATATGAAAATCTCCTTACAATGGACAAATATTCACTCCACATAACCTCTGTTAGATTCTCGGCAAAATGGCTGCTTGACTTTAACTTTAAGTTTCAACCTTTCAAAATTATAAAATCAAGAGAACTTGACTTTATTTTTGACAGATCCATTGTGTCAAGCTCCACAGGAAACCACTTGTCGGAAAACAAACGTAAAGTCAAATGCTTAAGTTTTCCATCGTGTAAGGGGTCTTTAACTACCCTCTGTGGAAGTCACCTTTGTCACCATCACAGCAGTAGTTTGGCCTATCTGCACGACTTTCCTCTTTATGCTCTGTTTGCATCTTGCTTACTGTGCGTCGAAAACACGTTCCATTACTCTAACCAGTAAGATGAGACAATTTGAAAATATACGTTTTCTTCAAAAATTTTACTGGTGAAACTGGAAGATAAAAAAATTTAAATATTTTAATTAGGATCACTACAATGCTTCAGAAGAATCTAGTTAAATTTCAGAGCCATAACTTCTAAAGACAATGCCGACTATTCCCGAAGGAAAAAAAAACTGTTATTTCTATTGAGAATAAAACTACGAGCATTTTTCACAAAACAATTACAAGATTATTTTCTTTCATTTACGTGCATTCCTCCGTAACGTAATTTCCAGAGTAAATATTTCAAAACCAAGCTAGTCAAGGCATAATGAACATCTTAACAGCTATTTCTAAAGAGACTGCATCTCCTATGTTGAGTTGAGTTGAGAAATTTGGACGGCTCTTAACAACGAGGTCTTGAGAGCAGATGAGGGTGAAATGAGGCGAGAATGGGGCGGCACCGGAATGCAAGTACGGGGGAAACAGGAGATCCCTGAGAAAACCCGCCGACCAGCGGCATCGTCCGGCACGATTCCCACTTGCGAATATCCTTTGTTCCCGTTACACATAATATAATATAACATTATAATAAATTATATAAAGCACTCATTTATGTCATGTCAAGCTTGATTTTTAATGTCAGGTCATGAAATTTAATTACGAAGTTTAAAAAAAAAACTTCAGTATTGCTAGAATTCCTCCGCATTAAGAGGATAGATAGTATCCCCGCCATGATGGTTTTATTTTTGTTTTGCAGTAGCTTACATTTCAGATCAAATATTTGAAAGCGAGGACTGTCCGAATATAGGACATATCTTAACAGAAATTTTCAACTACACAATATTTTACCCGTGTCGTTTAAGTTTCAGCTGCAGCCGTAATAAAGATTAACTCATTAAATATTATTTTTAAGTTTCACGTGAGTAAACACACGTTTAAATTAGTCCATTATCGTTGCAGGAATTCTGTAAAGTATTGTGTATGTAAAAATTAAGGTTTAGAATTTTTATATTGTATATTAAGAGTAAGGTTAAAGTAATATATAGTCCATTCACGGTTACTTGCAACTTTTTGAAGCCCTGCTAAAGTTCTACTTCCAGGATATTCCTCCGCCTCGTGCAAACAAATCTTAACCAAGTCTAGAAAGTCACACCAAAGGGACAACGCACTGCAATGGTGCGTAATCAGTGTGATAATATTTGGCGTAAGAATTATTTCTTGCTAGGAATTACCAACACGGTTATTTATTTTTTATTTTTTTTATTTCGTGTGAACTGTAAATGAAATANGCTTATTTTATTTTTTATTTTTTTTATTTCGTGTGAACTGTAAATGAAATATAGTAATTTATAGATAAAATATAAATCGGAATTCAGCCTAAAATAAGGTTACTTTTATGTTGTTTTACGTTGACACTTGAGATAATGAGGAAACAAACAAACACTTCATGTATGGGGTAGTTCCTCGAAGGTTTGATCGAGAAAGTGCGAAGAAGCCATAAGACGCAGGCAGTATGGTAAGGAAAGNATTTTGTATGCTGGCAGTATCTATTTTATCCATACAAATTGTGTATACAGAGCCTCACTTCTCCGTCATTTATTACGATAGCTCGACCTTGAAAAAAAAAAAAAAGTTTTTATCTCATATCTGGGGAAACAATCAACCGATTCCTTCCCAATGTGGCGAATACGTTGTACCGTGGTAGGTCATATTTATTTATATGTTTTAAGTTTGTAAGACCCATATTTTTATAATGGCGGCTATAAAAACACTTTAGCCTATTGTGCTATATCTACGAAATTCTTTAACCGATTTGAATTTAACTTTGTACAGGCTATACTGGNTTACCGATTTGAATTTAACTTTGTACAGGCTATACTGGCAGTATCTATGGTAATAATATTTAATGCGCTAATACATAAGATTTTTTTCTCTATTTATGAGAATGGTGGAATGATAAAAAAGGATGTTTTACGCTATTGTCGAGGACCAATAAACTTATTCTCACCAAATTCTTCACACAAGTAGTGCTACCGTAGGGCATATAAACCTACGNATGATACTCCCTTCCTTGTAGGCGTGTGGGGCTTTGCCCTGAGACGCACTTAACTCCCGTCCCTACCGCGGGCTCACATAACACTTAGTTTTAGAGTAGTTAAAAAAAAANCACCTTCAAACGTGTTGGATACCAAGCGTTTTCCCTTTCTCCTCTAAACATAGTAGTTTAGCTATAAGTACACTTAGGGAGGTTCTCATGGCCAAAAGCAGGCCATGGCAGCCCAATCCCTCTTTGCCGTGATGCATGTCTCCTTGCATGATACTCCCTTCCTTGTAGGCGTGTGGGGCTTTGCCCTGAGACGCACTTAACTCCCGTCCCTACCGCGGGCTCACATAACACTTAGTTTTAGAGTAGTTAAAAAAAAAAAATACCGAACGTTTAATTATATAAAAAAAAGGTTAAAATATGCAAACATTTCTTTATATTCAACATTTGTTTCATTAAAGTCGCTTGTTTGGCGATTGCATATGTGTCACACGGTAACCCACAGTATTAGTTTACGTTTTAATTTTTTTTCATTTGTACAGCATTGTATTTGTCATTATGACTGCAGCAAAACTTATAACTTTGTATTTTACATCAAATTATTAAAATAATATAACGTATAATATATTTTTATTTGAGGTAAATAGCATCACGTATAGCGCGTGCAAGTTGAACAATGTTTGGTACAAATATAAAATAATTAATTTTTTGGTATCAAACACCTATACGGGAGCTATTTTCCGCGTCTGAGGTCGATAAGCGCAGGAGTGATAAGGGCCGTTCTACATTACACAGAAACGTAAGGTTCTGCAAGTTGTCGTATCTCGGGAAACGATTAACCGATTCCTCCGAAATTTGGCGAAGAAGTACTCCGGTAGGTGATATAAATTAGTATGTTTTAAGTGGGTCAGACATTTAATATCAAAATGGCGGCCACATAGCTATTTCATTTTGGTACGCTACATCGTCGAAACCATGTAATTAATTCCAACTTAATTTTGTATGCTGGCAGTATCTATTTTATCCATACAAATTGTGTATACAGAGCCTCACTTCTCCGTCATTTATTACNATTTTGTATGCTGGCAGTATCTATTTTATCCATACAAATTGTGTATACAGAGCCTCACTTCTCCGTCATTTATTACAATAGCTCGACCTTGAAAAAAAAAAGTTTTTATCTCATATCTGGGGAAACAATCAACCGATTCCTTCCCAATGTGGCGAATACGTTGTACCGTGGTAGGTCATATTTATTTATATGTTTTAAGTTTGTAAGACCCATATTTTTATAATGGCGGCTATAAAAACACTTTAGCCTATTGTGCTATATCTACGAAATTCTTTAACCGATTTGAATTTAACTTTGTACAGGCTATACTGGCAGTATCTATGGTAATAATATTTAATGCGCTAATACATAAGATTTCTTTCTCCATTTATGAGAATGGTGGAATGATAAAAATGGATGTTTTACGCTATATGTCGAGGACCAATAAACTTATTCTCACCAAATTCTTCACACAAGTAGTGCTACCGTAGGGCATATAAACCTACGTGTTTTGAGTGTCTCAGACACTTCTTTTAAAAATTACGGGCATACAGCTATTTTAGGTTAATGTGCACTATCATTAAAAAACATTAGACTGATTACAACCGAGGTTGATGCTCCGAATCCTAACTTCGTAATGCAGTTGATTGCACACTGTCTTGTGGTACGAGGTATTCTGGGTTACAGTCTCGGCTAAGGGTGTGTATTTGTAATCGTCTCACTATTAGTTAGTATATGAGTAATGAGGAGTGAAGAGATTTGGGCTGCTCTTAACATCGAGGTCTTGAGAGCCGACGAGGGTGAAGCGAAGTGAGTATGGAGAAGCGTCGGAATGAAAGGGCGGGGGAAATTGGAGATCCCTTAAAAACCCGCCCACCATCGGCATCGTAAGGCACGATTCCCACATGCCAAAATCCGGGAGTGACCTCGCCGGGAAACGAACCCGACTCACCTAGGTGGGAGGCGAGTAGTCTAACCACTACACCACCGCGGCATGATATTACGAGTAACTTTTTGTTCCTTCCTCTAGACGCGAGGAGTGTTTGCCTAAAGTTGTGACGTGTGTTTTTGCAACCAACTGTATAACACCATTAATAGCGTAGTTGTGTTGTTACTGGCTGTTGGCGATAAAGTGAGCACTTTTGAAATCAACCTGAAGAAAAAGCCACTGTTCCTACCTGCATGTATTTTAACGGGCGCACCGAGTAACATGCGCCCAGTGAAGTTGGTAACGACCGAGGGAAAGTAGTTCCAGGTCTTAACGTAGAATGAAAAGTGTTAGGTAACCATTTGTGATAACTAAAATTATTTCTTTCGTTTTCTGGTTTTTTTCTATGCATCGAAGTGTAAAAGTGAGCAGATTTGTAGAATATTTGCTTTTCTAATAATTTCACTTTTTCACTTGACCGACGCATGAATAAAGTAACGAGGCCCATGGCAATGTTAAGTTTGCATGCGGCGGAAGAATACACAACGTGTATATCTTAAGCAGGGCTTTCAGAAGTGTGAACTCAGTTGCCCGCGAGCAGCCCACAGAGGGACGTGATGGTGATGGTGGTCGTCTGTCGCAGGTTCGTGCTCTACCTGAAGCTGTTCGTGGTGATGGGCGTGAACTGGGGCATGGAGGTGATCTCCTTCATCGTGGGTGGACCGCAGTACCTCTGGTACATCACCGACATCGGCAACACGCTGCAAGGCGTCCTCATCTTCCTCATCTTCGTGTGGAAGGACAAGATCCGGCGCCTGCTCGCCAAGCGGCTGTGCCCGCAGCTGGCCCGCGGCTCTGGCGGGGGAGGCTCGCACGTCCGCGGCACCATGTCCAGGAGCGTCGCGACGCCCACCTCCTCCTTCTCCCTCACCAAGGCGACGACCAACGGCAGCGTCGAGACGACCCGCATGACGCGAGAGGAGAGCGACGTCGTCTGAGCGCGTACCGCCGAGCGCCCGCAGACGTGACGCCGCTGCTCGTGTCGAACCATAGAGTAGAGATGACGTAGAAGGGACTTTCCGCACCTACCCCACGCCAACACAACTGCCAAACTCACGCGGTCAACACTGATGAACGTGTGAGTTTCAGAAGACAATTAATACCTTGTCACACGAATGAATTTATTTTACCTATTCTAAATTGATGTGAATGCATCTAAAATCGGTTAGAGGAAGTACCCAAACAATAACTTTACTTAAACGGTGCTCTAACCTCAAATGCTATCCACGTGGTTTATGATACTCGTAACAGGCAGAAAGGCAGTTCAATGTTGGGACACGGTGAATGGCTACTGCGCACTCTACGTGTGAAATCGACGTTGCCATTACGTTGCGAGGAAAACTGATTTCGAATCGGGCGTGAGTCTAGGTTAACCCCTTAATTTACAAATTAATTTTTTCGTTCCAGGGGTTACAAAAAAAAAAAAAGAGATTTTTCGGTCCGACAAAAGTGATATCAAGTTCATTCAAATGAATAAGAAAGAAAACAGTCCAAATCTGCCTGGTTGTTTCCAATACGCGAACATTAAGAAGCGTTGTAACGACGTGAACTTAAAGAGTAAATCTACACCGCGATGGCTTACGTCAGAAATAGTAACACATGAGCAACAGTAAAGGCATCACACGAGTTAGTAGGGCAGTCACTGGAAGTTCTCATTCTTGCCTTGGTAACCTTACTTAAATTGTACTAGTGACAATCTCACGTCTGTGGGGCGATCTGTGTCTACTCGATCCTCCTCGCCCGTCGACCAAGGGGAACAGCTGCCCGCGCATACTGGAGGAAGGGGGAGGAGGNCACGCGACGGAGACATTGCTCCGCCACAACCAAGCCTCGGGCTTTCTCGGGCGATCGGGTCTCGCGTGTTCCGACGCCCAGTGGGAAGACCCTTCACTCGAATGATATTGCTGAAGTACAAATTACGCTATTTCTCAAGGTCGCCTCGACGCGCGATGCGAGGCGAACCTGTGCTGAATCTCTGCGCCGTGGACTGCCGCTGGAGGTGCGGGCACAGTCGGCCGTGCCCGGGCCAACGTCGGATCGACCACGCGGTCCACGTTAGGTGAAGAACTTGGCGGATGCGTTTCAACGCAGTGAAGTTTTGTTGTGGGACTGATACTTTTTAAGTTTTATTTGTACGCAGAAGTGGGTGAGCTGCTGCACTCTGAAGTTGTGCTGTCCCTTCCTCTTGCCGAAGTGCAAAGCTAGCCGTTGTATGTTGACTGCATGTGTGATCTGAGGAGACCCTACAATTTCGCGTCGTGAGACGGCGTCAAGCTAGACTTCACAGTCCTCTGCGTGCTCGAGCAGAAGTCACTTGTTCATTGGCTGCTGCCACAGACAGAACTAATTCTCTTTTTTGATCCCAGCCATTAGCGATGAAGCTATCAGAGCGCCGAGTGTTTGCTTTTGGTCGTGAGTCCTGCAAGGTGTAAGCGGAGGCTCGTTGAGTCTCGGGGAAACTAACATACGCCTGTATGCCGTCTACCTTGATGCTGAATTAAACCGCGAGATTATAGGGTCTCCAATTATAGGCTTTCCAGTGATAAACTTTATGTTAAACGAACTGCACGGTAACATGTATCCGTAAGTGACTTAGAGTGAAAACGCCGTATCACAAGAGGGCAAAAGAAGAGGCAAGAGTAACTTGGAAAAGCCCACCGGTCTTTGGTAACATCCGTCATGTTCCTCATGCCGCAATCACATAGCTCCCACTAGCACGGCATGAGAGTCAAAACTGAGCAGCCAATCAAATACAAAACGTGTCTGACGTCAGCTCGACGAATTGTCGCACTACCTGCAGATAAGACTGGAAATTAATTTTTTTTTTTTTTTTTTTCCGTGTCGTGTAGCATGACAAACAGGAAATACAGCTTTTGTAAAACGAAATAGTTCGACCGAATTTCTCCACAGTGGAAAATTGGCATCTTACAAAGGAGAACAATTATTTGCCACTGAACGGCTTAAACTCATAATTTAATCAATTGTACCTTGACATGCTTCCACATAACATATATCTAACTCCCGGTCAGCAGCTTGTGTTCCAAGTTTCCTTTCTGCTCACCGCCTTTGAAACTAATTGGCGTTTTCGTCATGTCGTGTCTTGCTCGTCGGAGCTATGTGACTCCGCCATCACTTGCAAAATCACTCATGAGTATAGACCTGAAAAATTCGCGAGTTCAGTGACCTTCAGGTTAGACCCTACAGTCTTATGTACAGACATGCCGATGTCAACTGTGTATTGATTGTCTGCTGTCACCGTGGAAGGCAGAGATTGGGCCACCGTTCTTCAGGAGGTGTCGAACACCATGTGGACCAATGGATAAGGTTATACAGACACACGTGTGTAGAATTCTAGCTTGTCCCAAAATAAATCCGCGAGTTTTTCAGGTCTCTACTCATCAGTCGATGGACCTATCGGCAGTCCTGTGCTGAGGCTGCTGGTGGGGCACGTGTGTGCACGCCACTTCCGCTTGTTTTTCTTAAGATATGCAATTTTACTGAATAAATGTAATCTTCGATAATGTTATACGAATGTTGCCACGCATTACCAAAACAGTAATGTACTACATCGTCGTTGATAATGTAAGAAGTTACCAGTTACTTATGCAAGGAGGAATTTGTATATTCCAAAGCTCAAAAATAGCAGCAGCGAGAATCTGTTAGTTTTCGGAAGTGGAGATGCATCATCGTTCATAACAAATGTTTTTCTTAGGCCGGGTACTGTGTGGGACGCAGGAGACGCGCGCCAGTTTCACGCGTCAACTCTCCGACGTGGAATCTGCAGTTCCAATACTCATGTAGCGTCAGCTTGCCTCAAGATGGCGTCCAACAATATTCAAGACGTCAAAGAAGCACATGAAATGTATCGGCAATGACAATGTTTTGGAAAACTCCATCATTCGAATTGCCAGTTGCTGGGGTCTCCGGACAAGTTTTTTCTTTCTTTTTTTTTAGTACTCGAGGACGTCAGTTACGATAGTTTTTGTCGCTCGTGCCCCATTACACCCGCTTCTTACGAACTTCTTCGGTATTCAACTCACAACAATAATTTCTATTCTCCATGTTCTTCGCTGCTGATGCCAGCGACGCCTTCTGGCCGGAGATTGTCTTCTGAAGCTCTTACAGCTGGTTGACGCCATAGCGTGCGTGCTGCCCTATGTGACTCACACAAACTCTCCCTTTCTCTGCCACGATGATCGCACCTACTGGAGACAGGAAGAACAACAGCAGGAAATACGGAGGAAAGAAGACGGGAGTGATCAGTGGGCGGTGGCAGAGAATCGCGACGAGGCCCTCGGCAAGTTGAGTGCGTCATTGCGTCAGCGGCTCAACCCGGGGAAACTCTTCCTGCCCGTCTGGATACTGGTCGTGACTTGCTTCCTACCGACATCCATGAATGTGACGGTTCGGAAAGTCTGCAGTGCTCTTTGCGCTTGGTGGGCGAGGAGGCGGGGAACAATACTGGTTTACCGTTTGTCCCCCAAATCTAAGTCCAGTCCCTCACTCGAGCGNCTGCCCGTCTGGATACTGGTCATGACTTGCTTCCTACCGACATCCATGAATGTGACGGTTCGGAAAGTCTGCAGTGCTCTTTGCGCTTGTGGGCGAGGAGGCGGGGAACAATACTGGTTTACCGTTTGTCCCCCAAATCTAAGTCCAGTCCCTCACTCGAGCGCACTGGGCCGTGTTTGTGCTAAGGATGTGCCGCCATGCTTAGTTTCACGTGAAAGAAGGACTCGCGCAGTACGCGTCAGGTATGCACGATTAAAACCACTATGTTTTCCAATTAGATTCTGTTCGGCCCGGCATGGCGGATTTCAAAAACGCAAGTTCCCGGTGTTAGCCTGCGATACAAACGAGCCGATTTAGCTTTTCGTTTGTGGGAGATTAACGTACAGTAGAAAGAAGTGCTTCTGGTATAACCTTTTAATAGGTATCGGCCACCAGGAGGGGAGGTTTGGCGAGGTCAGCGCAAGTTCCACGGGGAACTTTGTCACTCACACACGACACCACCATCGCTCTTAATGCATTTAGATTTGGCTGCTTGAAGCTGACGCCCGAAGTTGTGTCCCACGCAAAACACGGCCTTATAATTGTGCTTGATGGAAAGTACAAGCATGAATCGCCAGCTGCTGCGGAAATCGCGTAGCGCAAAAACCGCAAATTAAAGAACTGAAAAGAGGACAGCTACAACATATTCGAGTTTTTTTTCTTCATGTTGTGAGTATTCTCGTCTGTAATTTCGACTGAGTACAAAACTCGAAATGCTGCAAGGTATGTGCAAAAGTTTGTTGGGTTTGAAATACACACGGGTACTATAATCGGGTAACACGACTTACTCAGGTGTCTAGCAAACCCAGTTACACCAAACCAAAGAGTGAAATTTTGTTTCTCAAGGGAAACTCTTTAGAATCTAGCTCCCGAGTAGATACCAAAATGTAGTTCTTTCGAGCAATTTTCAAGTTCTATGTTACTACCAGTAGCATGGGGCTGAAATTAAAATAACATAATTATGTGAAAGAAAGGGTGGAAAAAAGGGTGGAGGGGATGGAGCAATTCTCAAGTGCAAGAGAAAAACCGCAATGATCTGCACCTTAATCGTGGGCCTGAAACTAATTAATTATTGTATATACATAGAGTTACTCTCGTATTTGTCGTGTTGTTTCCTTGTATTATATTGCAACAGAGAACACAACTTTGCCATTATTTGTTTTGTCTTGCAGATTTTTTTTTATCGTGAGAATGGGAGCGTTGTGTACTCTCTGCGCTGCTTCAGCGTAATTACGTATAAGTATATGTGTTTTGGCCTGTAACGTTAAGTATGTAGAGTTTATGAATGTTCAGCCTCGTGCAGATGTTAGAAGTGCGTGCAGCATGTCGTTATATTTGCTAGATTTGCTTCAGTGGCTGCAAATGGACCAGTGCGATCAAATTGTTCAGGCAAACGTACGGCATTTATTAAGATATAAAACTGTGTATGTTAAATGTGTTCTTTAGTCAGTAAGTTGTCAGTAATTAGTTCTTGGTCTTGGTTCACGATCAGTTCCGTGTAAATAAGATACGTCTGCGTAGAACGTGTGCATAACTAAGTTTCGTTCTTTATGAATGTACTCATCTTTATGTTCAATCGATCATACATCACTAGAAATTAACTTGGTTTTGGTGACGTAATGATTCATCGAATGAATGTCATAGTTCAGACGATATTTGTAAATGCATAAAAAAAATAAAATCGTAAAAAAATTTCCAGCCAAAATCTTTTAACCAGTGCAAGAAATTTCTTTCGGAATTTTGTTGGCTTTTGCGCACGACACTAAATAAAATATCGCAATTTCGTACACGTTTACACGTCGCCGTTGGCTTCCTACAGAACGCGTACACGACGAGTACGAACGGGGTTGTAAGGAATGAATATCCGCTTTCATTTTGATATGTACACGTTCATTACTCACAGGCTTTTATCGTGAAGCTCACCTTAAATGTATGACCGTTTTCCAGTGTCCGTCAGAAATGTGGGGGCGTTATGTTATTGTTGTATTCTTGCCAGATGCTGAAGGTGACATGTACTTAACTTCTTCCAAAGTCTTCATTATACCTCGTGTCGTATTTAAGGTTTTTTTTTAAATATAAAAAATTATGATGTATGTATTATAGTTGGTATGAGAATGTTACTTATTAGTTACCATTACTTATCGACATTGTTTGTAGTTAAGTTTTTTATATAAAATAGACTTTAGGTGATTTAGAGTTTATATGTCACATGATGTAATGCCAAAAAATAAACTGTTTAAAAGTAATGGTCTTTTATTAAACTGATAAATAGTTCATCTAATTTCTGCGTAGAAACATCAGTATTTGCACAATACAAGCTAAAAATTATTTTAATTATATCATTAAAATTCAAATGTGATTAAAACAGTTATTTATTATTGCACAAATCTGCGTAATACAAATTAGTCACAAATACAATTCACTTAACTTTTCTTTGCTAGTGCGATTACAGGCGTAATCAAACGTGCGACGTTTTCCTTAAGTGTTTTTTAAGAGTTCCGTTGTATAATGTCTAAACAATATCACCCTTAATTAGGACTAAATTTAGCTTCCTTGGTCTCCAAACAAGCATTTAAATTATAAATAAGATCGAAATTTGAAAATACTGTCACTTTCCTTACCTTACTAAAGACCAAAATGAGCAAACTGAAAATTAAAAGAACAAAGGGAAAAGTCAGTAGATCTCAGGCATGCTGAATAAATTAAGTTTCTAGCATACATGGGCTGTATCAGTTTTGGCAGTTTCTGAAGGATCATTTAAGAAGCACAAAATATGGAAGGCAATCGGGAAATGACACTTAAATTTGTGAAAAACATGACCTCTACAAAGTTAGTTTCAAACAAATACTTGCAGGTAATCCTGTTCTATATGACATGATGATGTACAACATTTCAACTACTTACTATTCGTACTTATATCAAGTGTGCATACTTCATATTTAACCACAATGATACGATTCCTGCAATTTTAATAGAGTAAGACAAAAAAATGGAAATGCTAGAAAAAAAGATAAAAGAATGCTTAAAATTAAAAAAATATATATAATTACTCTTAAAAACGCTTTTATTAGAAAAATGAATTTAAATAAATGACAAAGCTTCACATACAACACATTTCAATGGCCTTGTGTGGTATAAAATGAGAAAACTCTTGTATCTTCGGTGCCTTTCTTATTTGCTTGTTTTCCAATGTGTCTGTCTACCTGTGTTATCTAATCAAACCCAGGATTAAATATTAAACACTTGAAAGACTTCGGTTTAAGAATCTGGCAGCTCCATTCAAAATCATTTTTTAGATAAGCAAAGGAAATAAAAAAGAAAGTTAATTATTTATTTCCATCAATCCCAAATTTGAAATCCTTATTTAACAGGAGTGCATAAATTATACTGTAGCGAAAGTGGAGTTATTTCATTCAATCATCTGCGAAAAAAATAATTCAGTTTCTGGAGCTGTAGATCTGTTTCAACCAAAACTGAAAATATGTTTCGCATTATAAAATACTGACGTTCTTGTCAGAATATGTTTTGCCTGGCCATTACTGCATAGTTTCACTGCGACGCTAGCGCTCGCGGCGGCAGACATCTGCATCTTTTTCTACTCCATGCGCTGNGGGCGGGTTAGCTACCCCTAACCCAGACCCTAATGTTGATTACCGCCTGGGGAGACAATGGCTCTCACAGGCCTGTACTTCCCCCGCGCTGAGGGGCTTGCCCCGGCGATGACAAATCGGCGGCCCCTGCTATTCTACGCCCGGTTGTCGCCTGTACAAGTCACAGAGGAGCTGTCAAAGTTGTCCCTAGGACGTTTGCTGTGATTAGGCGCTATCCACTATATTTCGTCGCCTGAGTTGCCGTCACGTAGCAGCAACTTGAAGAGGTGAGTCGTGGACAGCGAGTTGTGTGTTAGCTGAGCTTCTTTCTAATTGTCTTCAATGTCTTCCGTGGCGTAGATGTGTTTTCCTGGGCATGCCGTAAGTTAGTGTTTTCTTTTCTTTCAAAATTGTGGTTTCGGCTTAACTAAAACCCTAGCCTTGCTGTGTGGTTGCAGTTTCAACGTGCAGTGTCTAGTTTTGTCTGCTGCCCAAGAATGTTTCAATGTTTTTTCAATATGCTTCGCGTCCACGACTCTTGCATTGGGCGTAGTAACTTTTAAAATTTGTTTGTTTATTATAATTGTAACCGCTGGAGCTTTGACAGGTCATTTGACCGTCTCCACCAATAGTGCATTTTCTAAATGGTTTTTTATTAAAGGTTTTAAGGTGTTAATTTTATAAAAGGAGGTTTTACAGGGCTTTTAAGGCTTCCCTCCTTTTTCTAATTGCTCATATTTTCCAGTCTAGTCAGCGTAACGCTTTAATTGTATTTTATTTGTAATTTGCATATCATGTTTTATATATTCTCTGTTTTACTGAGCAATTCATTGATTTATTCTACGTTTTGTAATACGTTTTGTCAAACTTAAAATATTTTGTATGGATCTGGAATCTAGTAACGTTTGTGATTATCAGCTTTAATAAATGCCAACATGTTTGTAACCATTTCTAGGGTGCTGTCTGTCAATATAAACATGTATTTGGCAAAATACAGGTATTAGATCAGTTTTGTTGTTTGTAATNTTCTAGGGTGCTGTCTGTCAATATAAACATGTATTTGGCAAAATACAGGTATTAGATCAGTTTTGTTGTTTGTAATTATTCATGCTTCGGCAAAATATGTTCTAATATCAAGACCGCGTGTGTGTGTCGGACGCATGCGCGCTCAAACACAAGGCCTACACTTTACAATCGAAACAGTTAAAACTGTTCCAAATCAGCGAATTAGACTGCAGAGCTGTTGAAACTGTTCCACTTGAACCAGTACAGTTCTACTGACAACTTTGGTTGCTGGCACTTGCTGTTCGAACAGTTATTTGTACCGGCTCCTGGTGAGTTGCTATGTACTGGCAGCAAAACCTCAGTGCTTTACAGTGATTTGCCAGTAGACAACAGCTCATTAACTAAAGATTCAGTAAAATAATTATACTAATNGCGCGCTCAAACACAAGGCCTACACTTTACAATCGAAACAGTTAAAACTGTTCCAAATCAGCGAATTAGACTGCAGAGCTGTTGAAACTGTTCCGCTTGAACCAGTACAGTTCTACTGACAACTTTGGTTGCTGGCACTTGCTGTTTGAACAGTTATTTGTACCGGCTCCTGGTGAGTTGCTATGTACTGGCAGCAAAACCTCAGTGCTTTACAGTGATTTGCCAGTAGACAACAGCTCATTAACTAAAGATTCAGTAAAATAATTATACTAATTCAGAACGCTGATTCAGATTTAAAGTGTTCTATGCACATTTTATATTTAATAAGCGAACCGACCCGTCTTCGCACGGGCACAATTGAGTTTTACAGTGATACACTAATAAATAGATTGGATAAAGACAATTATTTTATGTGAAAACAGAATTATAAAATTATACTATATTGACCTAGGTTTTAACTGATTACGGCAACCCAAAGGGAAGGAAATATTTTTTTTCCCGATAGCCAAGAAGTAGGGTATTGTTTTTGGAGTGTATCTGCGCAACTATCGCGTAGTTACCACATTTCCGTTTTCGATGTATGAAAATCAAAACGTGAGTTTCATCAAGTTGTAGTTTTAGAAATAAGTGTACCTAGGTACTACTTTTTGCGCTTGGCTGAGGGATCTTAATCGATCGCCAAAGTTAAGCAACCAGTGGCACACATTTGGATGGGTGACCGTTTAGTGGCATAACATCTGAGCGCTTCCAGGCTTCGGAGGGCACGTTAAATATTCCGTCCCGGTTGTTATCGATTGATAAAAGTCGTTAAGCCATTTCAGAGGTCCTTGGGCGGCCTGATAAACTCTGACACCAGAGGAAAAAAATATTTAGGTCACGTTCCCAGCCGTTGCAGAATTACGTTTAGTTGTTATTCCACAGGAACCGTACAATTTACCGGGATAAAAAGTATCCTTTGTCCTATTCCAGGACCTACAAGTACCTACATACCAAATTTCATCAAAATAAGTTCAGCCGTTATGGAGTTGAGTTGTAACAAACACACACACACACACACAGAATTTCGCATTTATAATATTAGTATTATTTATTTTTTTTCTTAAGCAGACTCCAAAGCCTCTCACTCATACAATGTATTCAAGACAGCTTCCAGTAATAAAAATGCATGTTGCCTGAAAGAAAACTGTTCATAGGCTGAAAATATTTTATTCGCGTTTAGCATATCACGTGACAATTAAACAAAATGACTTTAAAAAAATTATGAAACGAGTTATAGCAATTTTAAATGTCTAGTTTTTGTAGTTGTAAATCTGAAAATATTGTTCAAAATAATTGTTTATGTCATTAATATGGCACGTAGAACATTTCTCGAAAATTTGTCATGTGGCTTACACGAGTTTTAGTTTTATCTAATGAGATAAAATTTTTAGTCAAAATAGCTAAAAACAAACCTTACCGTAGGTGAAAAAAGCGTCGTATTTGAAAGAAATTCCAACACGCCATTCCCGTGTCTTCTTAGCTGAAACCAACTTTGTGTTAAAATAACTTTTAAAAAAAATTTGTATGATCTATGTTTGAATTCTCATAATTGCGTTAAAAAAAACACATAATTTAAGTTATTTTTTAAAATTATTTTGTATTTTGAAGTTATTGGTATGATGCCACGAAACTATAAAATATCAGAACCTAGAAAAAAAATTAGTATCTTAAAGATTTTCAGGATTACAGCCTACACTTCTTCTCATGTACGGTAGTGCATTCTACAGCTTCAGTGCACAACTCACAGAATGAACAATCTACAAAATCCATTTTAAAACAATGATATTGGAGTTACTACATGGGTAAAAGATGGCGTCAGTGCATCAATCTGTGCATCGTGGTGTGTAACTCGTCGGTCGTAAAATATGTTGCGTGTTTATAGTATTTGCATATTTTTGGTTCATCTACGGCCTCCAGGCAATTGCAAAGGTAACGTTAGTTTTAATCGCTAACCAGACATTTTAACGATTAAAAATTAAAAGTTTAATCAGTTTTAAAATTAACTATTAAGTTAAAAACTATCCATATTTTTAACGATTAATTTTAATCGTAAATCCCAAGTAAGAATTTTACATATGACGGGATAATACTGAATGTATATAAAAGTAGATTAAGCAGAGCTTTCAAAAGTGCTCAGTTTAAAGTGAACAGCCTATTATACAATAAACCTTAGTATAAGCAGGCTTCAGCATCTGAATTATTCTTCTACGGCAACTTCAAAGGGCGAAGAAAAGTGAGTGGAAGGCGCAAATCAATGATGCTGAACGTGAACAAGAGATTTCGAATTACAAGTAAGTGAAATACGGCAAATACATTTTGTAATTGTTTCAGTCACGAGACATGGGAATGCGCTGGGGGATGAAAATATTTAAGTTATGTGCGTTTTATGCTGTATGAAAATGTAAGGTCGAAAGTGCTATATTTTCAAACAAATGGTTGTGTAGTGTTACTCTTCACATGGCCTTGAAGAAAATACAAATAAAATGTCTTTGATGATTTATTTCTGCTTCTTTCCGTTCACTAAAACGTATATTTGAAGTAACCGATCTATAAGTATTTTAAGTAAATTTCAAAAAACAACACACACGCCTTCTGAGACAATATTTACAATATCTACCACACATTCTACAACACATCTTATTCACTGCCTTTACGGTTTCGATTCTGTAGGATCGGGAAGTACAAGCAAAATATATGTATATTTTACTTTCATTACTTCAGGTTTGTTTTGCATAGCTCAACGTGTCAGGGTTTCTAATTTATGTTCCTACACGACTCGTGAGGGGGATAAACACAACTGAAAGAAGGAATTATCTGATAGGATACCCCATCTGTCCATACCGTTTTGAGTAATATAATAAGGTACACTAATACAATGCTTCTTGCACTGCGCTATGGTGTAATGTGTCCAAATAATAGGAACAGGTGCGCGGCATATTACTTGGAAACGCTATCAGTGATAGATGGAAAACAACATCTGTCGGAAGCAAAGCTGTTAATGTCAGACGTGTTAGCCGATTAGCCATAGGAAACGAGCTTCAGAAACTGACATCACGGGTTAGAAGTACTGCGCAATTAGAGTTTTCGTCGTTTCTCGTTCTATATAAATATTTCGTGTTGTTGTTAGTTTCGTTACAGTTTCATCCCGTAGGACAACTGATTATTTTCAGCTCGGGAAGTACTAGTGTATACAGTAGTAGGCTATAGTATGTGTCAAATTCGTTTAGAACTAATACACGTAATAGGAAAAAAATAAACGCATTCATGGATAAAGATAATTTACAGTCACATTACTAAAAAAAACATTTTGTTCAACTAATTGTGCATAGGAGTGCCCGTGGCCTTGAAAAAGGTATAAGTCGTCTTTCAATAGGATTAGCTGGCATTATGGTAGATGTGTCAGTAAGAAAAATGTGTTGGAGACTATTGAAACATGCAATCTTACACTGTTCGGCGAAATGAGGATTGCATACCCTATAACTATTATTAACTGATACTTGACCCAAAGCAAAATGCTTGCTTTTGCCTATTTTTATAAAGCCATAAATTATAATTTTTGACGCAGGAAATCGGAGTTGTATGACTGATACTTTCACGATCCTCACAAGCCGGTACACAGAACATTGGAAGACGTAATGTACGCAACAAAATTTTATAGAAAAATAATCTGAGTAATTTACGCATCGTACGGAATACCAGCTTGAGTACTGTGAACGCACCAGCTCAGTAGACCTGCCAGGAATGTGGTGCTGTGGTGCGTGTGTGAGAGAGACAGGCATGTTGATAACGCCGAGCAGTAGCTGTAACCTCCGGTCTGAAAACATCACCTCGGTGCACCCACACAAGCATGGCTGCTAATGCAGACTGTCACAAGAGGTGTAATTACAAATGTGTAACCAATACAACAGTTACAGGAGTGATTGCACTCGCGTAGCTGGGTGTATATTCTTATAGCGGCGTCGCTAGTTAAGACGCTCTCGAACATTCCGGATGATCGTCATCGCTAAAAAAATTACAACTGTCACTGATGGGAGTTTCACTGTCGGTGTCGTCCTCCCCAGGTCCAATGCGAATTATGGAATTATATTGTGAATAACGTAAGCAAACTTTCGGTCTGTTTACCAATATTTCTTTGGTGTTTTTTTTTTTACATGGTAACAGTCAGGGCCAGACTTAAAGACCCAGGGTCCCTAGGCAATTACAGAGTCCGGGCCCCCTTTTTGGTAATTTAACAACATAACCTATTTTATTTTATATTTGATTTGGCTACTGTAATAATAAATAGCGCTGTCTTGTCCTGTGTCCTCTATTTATTTAATTACTGGTGTATTTTTGTACTTTCCTGTTTGATTTTCTTGATAAATAAAAAAAAACAGTTTGTCCCCTGGCCAGGACCCCCCGAGGCTAGTACCCTAGGCAGGTACCTTGTTCGCCTAGGCAGAAGTCCGGTACAGGTCACAGTATCCTCACCATTCATGTTCTGTCACCCATTCAGTTGCTGTTTCCGTGCTTTTAGTTAATGCTTGCAATGACAGGTCCCCAGTAACATTATTTTCCCTCACAAGACGCTTTACTTTAGCCCATGTAAGCTAGATCTCACGTATATGTCGGTAGGCACAATACAGAATGTACATGTGAGGTATTTAGGGGATCTTCCCGGAAACTCTTCTCAGTTGACTTGTTAGCAGCAATCATTGCGAACAGCTCTTCTTTGCGCATAGTTAAATTGCAGTACACACCTTCCGTATACAGCCAATCCAATATGTCTCGTATGAGAGCATATCGCGTGGGCACCTTGTCAGCACTTCTTCCATTTAAAGTCGATACTCTTGAGCAAGCTTCGCAATGACGACCATCTCCGTGGGAAGGGTATTGGACAGCCGAGTCGGGCGCGAAACGCTTGTCCGAAAACACAGTAATCCGTTATTGCATGAATAGTTCCAGCACTGCTATGAGTAGAGCACCTATAAAGTGAATTATTCGACCGTTAGCTAGCCAGTCGCGAAATAAAACACATGATTTAAAGTATGGGATTTTACTCATGACAACACCCTCATATAAGGCACATACAGAGTTGTGAATTAAGGCACATCACCAACCGACACTGTTATAAGTTCGGCACACAGCTTACGTGATATGTTAGGGCAGTTAAGTCCCCTACTCGAACGAGTTGGTGGAGTTGGAGGCGGCATGGTTCCCAGGCGAAACAAAAGATTTTACATTAAGTTCCTGTGTAAGTGAAGCTAGGACTATTGGAAACTAAAGCGATTGTTACAAAAGCTGAAGACCCGGGAATTATACAAGACATGTCCGCCCCCAAAGTGCATGCTGGCCAGACTGATTCAACATGGCGAGATTCGCAGAACCCTGCTAGCGATTCGCGCTAAAGGTTAAAGAAAATACAAGTACACTTTATAAAATGGAGAAAAGAACATAAACAACACTTACCCTTGATGAAGTTGCACATTGAATACCCTGCATTCAATGATGTAAACTATTAACACACATAAAGAATATATGTTGGCATTGTAATTACTTAGCAATGTAATTTCGAATAGTAACAGGGCTGTCTTTCCCAGTATATTGCCACACATTTGTGGTGTTGTGGCACTTTGCACTAATAATTACCATAGATGAAATTAAATTGCCCCCTGAATTTGGAATATTTCAATGTGGCAGCAGGGTGGCTCATAGTGGGCGAGTCCACTATTCCCCAGGATGGGTGTAGGGCAGCCATGCTCTATCACCCTAAAAACCATGATAATTAATGGTTATCTAATAATGATCGTGATTGCACTATGTCACAATAAACCACAATTTGGCCCACTTAAATAGCATACTCTCACTTCATGCACAACACATGCACTGGGATGTAAATACTGAATGAAGAGGGCACACAAAGGGTTACTGGAACATGGAAACTGCTGTCTCCCCCTCACTGCGTTCATTTCCCCAGCGGTGTATCTACTGGGGACTCTTCTAGGTGTAGTTAGTCAGCCCGAATTATCACACCTTCAAAAGTTAGCAATTGCGGGCTTGAAAGTGGGATGGTCACCTGACTCTGGTGGTGCCGTGGAAGTCGTATAGATGGGATGCACTTCCAGCATGCTGCGCTGGTGTTAGAGTCGAGGAGGGTGGCCGCCGCGTTCGTGGCGCGACTCTTTTCTAGTATATGGTACATCGTAGCTGCACAGTGGTGGCAGGAGGAACGAGCTAATGATGGAGGGATGCGGCACACATCAATCTGTATTAAAAATACATATTTTGCACCTCTTGGCTACTCGAACTAATTATAAAAGAATATGTATATCCCTTATGATTTTGGCATTTGATGACCACAAGGTGGTGTACTCACACACATGTTTGTATCTGCTGGGGGATAACAGGCCTAACACTTCTGTGTCACATGAGTAAATGTAATACTCTTGATAACCTACAGAATTAAAAAATGAAACTACAATGCATTTAATAAAATACTCATAGTGCAAAATCACTTCACATAAATGATTAGCAGGGTCGCATATATATTCACATGTCACTCGATGGCATGCAGAGTGTATAGGGATGCTGCGCAATTGAGGTTGTGCGCATATACTAAATATGAAGTAGACAGCATATTCGTCTTCTGAGCATGTACTCAACGTTGACCAACCCCAAACAAACAAAACTGCCAAAGCCACATGGTCAACAGTGATAAACGAGTTTATTTGTTTCTTAAATTAGAAAAAACAACAATTTTTATATGTATAAAAAACTTTTACCAATTTGTATTTAATCAAACTGCAATACAAATTGGTTAGAGGAATTATTCAAACATCTGAAAGCACTTGTTTACTAAACAGTGTTCTAACGTCTAATCATATCCACATCACTTTTGCTAGTCGTATTTACAGAAAAGCAGTTCAACGTTGGGCCACAGAGACTGGTTGTGCGCAGCCAGCGATATCTGTCCACCTCATCTTTAGTCTGTGTTTGTGCGCACAACACATTGGCGCACTATAGGTGATGTTGGGTGGCTCGGAACATGGTAGAGTGTGGAGGAGAGCTGTGTGGAGAGGGAGTCAACATGCACTCGAAAGGAAGAGGAGGAACAACCGACATCAATATATTTCACAAGTTCATCCAACAATATTTGTTTAAATCATATCTGCATAATTTAACATACTCATAGTATCTTCATCCTTTCTTTCTTACATTTTATCCACACCCTAACTTCCATCCACTTAACAAACTACTCATGTCGAAGGATAAAAAGAGCAATTCTTAGATAACCATTTTAGTAATTTAATTTGATTTTATTGTTTTGCAGGTTTTTTCCCCCTCAAATTTTAAACAGGAAATATTACAGCTCATATAAAAAACCATGTTACATTACAATTTAATTCTGTGGTATTAAATTAAGAAAGAAATAAATAGTACAGGTTAGCAGTATTGCCCTTATTGCCATGCCACGATATGATTGTACTTTTCTAATGTCAAATGTCCGCATTGTTTGACTGGAAAAACAATGCTTAATACATGTTGTACAATTTAGATTTATGTTGATTTAGAACCTTGAATCGATTCCATGTAACAAAAAAATTGCTACCTTTTAGCAGTTATTTTGAATATCCCGCCCACGGCCATAACTGTATACATCCAAAGCCACGATTTTAAATTAGTTTGAGGTACAACCACTGCAAGCGCTTTAAGCCTTATTTACTCTCATTATTGCGACTATACCACTGTGAAAGATCTTCATCGTCTGTGCCCCTTCTATCTAACAGTTTCTGTAACAAGCCTAGCTCTTATGAAAATAAACAAACTTTAAATTTAAATAATAAATATAATAAACAATTCATCTAATCAATGTGGGGAAATTGTAAAGGGTAGCGCTTTTGTCATCCTCACTCTACTCCAAATTTATTTTGTATTTATAGTGACCTCTGTGTGTTTTAGTCTATGGAGCGTCTAATAATTTTTTTCGTGTTTAATTGTTGTGGATTGTTCTGTGATTCCCATTTAACTTAAAATGCGATAAGATAAAGTTGCACTAGTTAAGTTAGTACGACGTCTAAGTCGTGTGCATTAGATGATTTATACTCAGCACAGTGTTGTGAGTTCACGAGAAAATGCCTCTTCCTGGTTTTCCTTACGCAACTATAGTTGGATTCGGAGTTTTAGTGGTGGCAGCAGGACTTTACATGTTATTTGCTAATCAGCAGCAAGTGCCGATTTGTCATAGCAGTTCACGAAGACGACGTTCTTCTCCACCGCCACCGACGTAAGCTCATTTGTATCAGGATCGTTACCAGTAGAAACATTTGCGTTTTGTTGTCAGGAAGAGTTGTGTGGAAACATGTAATTTTTTTGTCAGACCCACGAATATCAGAATAACTTGCATTGATTCCACACTTCCGCATTGTTCTGGAAGTGCACTAACTCCATAAATCTATATACCTATCTCCCGTATTTATTGTTGAAGGTTTTTAATGGAGGAGGCGAGTCCCTTGGTCTCCCATTTATCTTCCTATTATCATTATTATTATTATGGAAACATATTATCTATACAAACCATAAATACAATAGTGGAGGAATGATCAGGAAAATTGTGGGGTAAAATAAGTGTAAAATTTGTACGTTATCGTTATATTTTCTTATGTAAATACGTTAAATGCAAAAAGACCTAACGGAATAATACCTTACTTCACAATACGTAAATACAGGGGTACTGTTTGCAAACGCACAATACCGTATATTGGAGTGTGGCAGTTCATAGAACACCTCTCAGTTACACATCCTGAAGTATGGTTTGATTTGGTTGTATGCTACATATCAAATAGCTAAACACCCAACATCTAAACCCTTGACGACATTCTACAAAATGCAAAACTCTGTGTTATACATATGCCACACACAATAAAACGTGCCGAAACCATAATAAGTAAGCTCGCGTATCTTCAGCCACTCCTGTTATTCACTTATCGTGGAGTTAGGTTAAATATGGTTAGTTCTGCTGCTGATGGCAAAATTACATTAACACTTCAAACAGAATGAATTACAATAAAACATGCATAACAGCACTCGTACATCACAAACCTCCGCTCAGTCGAATTCACACGTTACACACTGAAGTGGTGCAAATTACCACGATAAAACTACGATGTAAACCAATTTTGATGCGCATTTGTTTCGTGCCTTGTGCATCATTGGTCACTGAATGTATTGTAATGTGTCATGGTGATACACGTCAGCTGTTTATAAACACCATCTGTCAAGTCTTTTTGTATGATCTGCTATTGTATATTTATTCTACTAGTAGTACGTTACGTAGTACAATCCTCTTATGAATATAGACAAGGGAAGGTTTGGTAATCATACAGAATTACATGATGATCTGACACTGTTTGATTGCTGTGTTTATTTACCTGTATAACCTTAGCACCTCTGCATAAATATGCCCTGTGAATGACTTTTTACATATTAGGGATTGGTTTCGAAGAGTATTCTCGCATTTAATACAATTTAGCAACCTGATATAAATATATTGGACATACATTTGATGAGTTTCACTGCATAAACACAGCAACCTTCAAAGCCCTCCCCACTATCACATTTCATGGTATATACTGCAAACGGGAAGCCCCACTAAAATTCGTATTAAATGTGATTAGTAATAACCATATTATATAACATTTGCAGGTATTATTTTCCCAATTTTCGGAAAAGTCTCTATTCTTTATAATTACCTATGCCGATTCATTTCTGCATAGGCACATTTGTGTCTTTGATTGACATCCTAAATAATCCATGGTGGTGCGAGGGCTATGAGTATCATAGAAATTATGCACCTGTGTAAATAAATTAGCAACTTTTGTATAGACTGAAACCACCATTTAAAATTCCCCCTCCCTCCCACCAGTTATTTAGAAGTCACTACGTAATTTCTCCTCCATTAAACGTCAGTATGTCAGAAGTACAATTTTTAATTCAAAATTGAGTTTATAAGTTTATCTGTTATTGGTTGTGATGTTGACTTATCCTAATTTTCATCGTCCCCTCTCATCCAATGTGAGTGCTTTATTGTGTTGACAGAGGAGGATCGTGGGGACATACCCCCGCTCGTGAGCCCAGCCGTAACCGCACCCAGGACACTGGTCGAACGTGAGTAGTAGATGTTGTGAAACATACATAAAATTAATTGCCGGAAAATTAGAATTCGTACGCAGCATTAACAGTTTAAATTCATGTTAATCAACTTATCAAATTGTTTGTATCAAAAATGTCAAATAATGTCACTTAAAATTACCAGAGATATTTCAGATGGCCAATTTTGCGACTAATTAATAACTTTCAAAATTGTGTGCCCTGAACTGTCAAGCGCTATACGATGTAGAATTCCAGCATGTTTTATCAGATTTCTAAATTTACTGCACCTTGACACTAACGAATGACATGTTATATAAATGTTCTGGTAGGGATATGAATTTTTTTGTGAAAAGATTTCAAGACCAGTTTTATTTCAAAACACTTGTTCATATGTACTTTCGTGGTTGGACGATTTTAAATGTCACATGCCTCAAGTGTCTGCCCACGAATCATAGACGTTCAGTATCGGAGTACTTTATTACGATTGGTCCAATCAAATAAGAACATTTCGTCTCATGTAGACACCTGGCCAATAACCAAAGGAAGTTGTGGTTGTGGACGTAGGATATTGAAGTCTAGCAGGGCCATAAATATTTTTGCGAAAAACACCTGCCCCTATGTATTGGTCATTTTAACAAATATTTTTATTGTAGCAAAAATAATTTTAAGATATTAACATATCCCAGACTCCCTACCCTGGTCAGAAAGTTGGCCTCCCAAGATGATTGGCATCAGTGATGGTACTAGATTAGGTGTCAGGTTGATTGTAAATATGTATTATTGTATATTCTGTATGTAAAATTATTGTATTCATAGTATTTTGTAACTTTGTGTATGTAAGGCTACCCAGATGTTAACATACACAATAAAAAACTGTCTGTGCTATATCAGTTGCATTAAAGAATTTGATTTGTTTTGAGGTTAAATGACTTATTTACCTAATTTTATTTCTTTCTTTTTAGTAATATTCTTAATGTTTACTGAACCGCACTTTTGTTTTGTAGGGCCCAAGTAATTACATAAATTTTAACTTCAGCTTATAACTAGTAATTAAATTTTGTATTGTAATTGTGTTTTACTTATATTTAAGTAGTTTTCTCATTGTAATTTTTCTTTTCTGAGTTTTTTTTGTTGTAATTTAGGATTGTTTTGGTAGTTTTTGCATTGCCTCGTGGGCATGCGAATTGTGTGCATCGTCCTTGCTGCCAGGTAGATCGCTGACCTTGATGGGAGGGATGGCAATTGAAAGTGACGGACACTGCTGCCTACAGAGATATTTGTGTCTGTAAATTCCTCGTGTCGCCATAACTGTTGATTAGTAGTTGTGATCACACCAATGTGCATTCTTAACTTCAGGAAGCCTAGACATGTGCAAGAAGATGCCAGAGAGCCTAGGGCAATATTTTAATTGTGGAATGTAGAAATTGCTAATGAAGACAATGCGGGGACAGCCATCTTGATGGGTATGGTGCTGCGATCTTAGGTGACGCCACTGCGATTATGTAGCTGGAGAGGTTAATAGAGGTCTGAACTTTANTGGGTATGGTGCTGCGATCTTAGGTGACGCCACTGCGATTATGTAGCTGGAGAGGTTAATAGAGGTCTGAACTTTAATTTGTTTGTTGCACTTCCACTCATCCTACGTAATTCTATCAGTGTTTCCTGAACCCTTAATATGTTTCACTGAGTAATTAACCCAGAGGTCTTGGGCTACTCTCCTAACTGGGGATGGCATATATTTTACAAGCTGTGCCCGCGGCTCCGCTCGCATGGACTACAGAATTATNTTACACAATTATTTACAACATGATATTGTTCCATCTTTAACGGTTTAGACAGCGTATTGCAAGAGAGCGCGCTGGCTGTAAACTTTTTTCCGACTTGATTCACTATTATCGTCGCTGCATATTCCTTTTGTTACTTTACGTAACAAAATACANCAACCACCACCACTACGGCTCTCCACGTCCGCGTACAATCAACCGACTTGCGAAAAATTACTTTTCCACAAAACTTTTGATATCTTTTAAAGTACAGGCGGGAATTTTATGCTGTATGGGGAAACAGCTTGCATTTTACATATTTATTTATTGAGAAATTAAATGGCAAAAACACGTATTAGTATTTCTCTGTTATAGCTAGGTATATGCTAGCGCTGAGTTTTTTTTTTTCAAGTATTTTTATTTTACACAATTATTTACAACATGATATTGTTCCATCTTTAACGGTTTAGACAGCGTATTGCAAGAGAGCGCGCTGGCGGTAAACTTTTTTCCGACTTGATTCACTATTATCGTCGCTGCATATTCCTTTTGTTACTTTACGTAACAAAATACATATATACTAAAACCTGGCCAGAGAACATAGCTATCAATTTAAAAAAAAACGTAAATTGGATACGTTTTTTCTGGAGTGATAAGCGCACTAACAGACTGAGAGACGTTGAGTTTTATAATATGTATGGATTAATTTTGAACTTGATCAAGACTCAGTCTAATATAATTTGGTACTGAATAATATTTTTTGCATGCATTTTTACGTAGAACAAATTAATATTTGTCCTAACTTTGAACTAAGTAATGTTTTAACTGAGCAGTGAATTTCAAAGGTAAAGGCAACATGCAATATTTTAGTAAAGACTTAATTTCTATTTTTTAATTAAAATTTGTTTTTGTTCAATTATTCTGTGTTTAATGGTATTGTCTGTATGGTCTTCTGTAAGTTTTACGTCCATAGTTACACACAAAACTAGTTACCCAGTTCTTTAATCCCGGCGCCCAACAACATCACAAAACTAAAATTAACACTTTCTGTCCTATGTATGCATTCAACCAACTCAGTCTTCTGTATTGGAAAGC
This sequence comes from Clitarchus hookeri, assembly GCA_002778355.1. NCBI lineage: Eukaryota > Metazoa > Arthropoda > Insecta > Phasmatodea > Phasmatidae > Clitarchus > Clitarchus hookeri. Next base: position 85,508 of record NQII01004963.1, on the reverse strand, counting down.
TGGCCTATAGTAATCACTGGATAGACATTCGGACTAGTAGTAGGTCATTGCTTCATACTGATTACATGTGTTATATCAAAACTAAGAAATGGAGCTTAAAATCGCCAAAACAATTAACTACAGACCGTTCACGATAAAGTAAGCACTTTTGAAATCAACCTTAGGAAAATGTCACTGTCCCTACCTGCATGTAATTCAATGGGTGCACTGAGTGATACGCACTCAGTAAAGTTGGTAACGATGGAGGGAAAGTTGTTTCGTGTCTTAACGAAGAATTAAAAGTGTTAGGTAATCATTCGTGATAACTTAAATTATTTAATTTGCTTTCTGTTTTTTTTAATGCATCGAAGTGTAAAAACTAGCAGATATGTAAAATATTGACTATTCTAATAATTTCAGAGTTTCACTTGACCAACGCGCGAATCAAGTGGTGAGGCCCCTGGCAGTGTCAATTTTACATATCGCGGAAGAACGCACAAGCATACAAGTAGATCTTAGGCAGGGCTTTCAACTATCAACTGGGGTTGTTTGGGATTATAGGGGAAGATTGGGATATCCACAGGAAATTTTTTTTGCACATGTGGCAGTTCTGGCTGTATGTAATGTGGTATAGTGTGTGATGCTCCATTTTACTTGGAGCTATCAACTGTGCAAACAAAAATCTTTTTTAAAGTGTCCCATTGTGAGGGTATTACAGCTTTGTTGATATTGTGAATTTTCTGTTAGATTACATTTTGTGCTTAATATTGTTTGTTTACATAATTTTGCAGCCCAACTCTTATAACTGCATTTGTAATATTTTTTTTATATCCTCTCTCAGAATATTTTTTTTAAAGAACATATTATAGTATTCAGTTTAGCCATACTTAAATTTATGATACTGAAGTGTTTTCTCTTAGCACCTTAATTAAGGCAGACGTGAAATTGTATTGCGGATATGAACTGCAAGCCAAGGAGGTTCAGTATGACTGAGCAAACTTTGATTTAAGTTTTATCAACTTTTGTGGTAATAAATATAAGATTTCTGGATTTTAAGGAACCTACATTTTGTTTTAAATTAACAGACACACGCTCTTTCCGGCCTGCAGATACAGCAGTCTTTCGTAATATATTAGGGACGGCTGATCAACTAGATTGATTGAAGTGATAGCCCATCCTAACATAGTTGCCACGTGGGAGAGGCGTGGCAGTTTTGCAACACCCCAGAGGCAAGGAAGAAGAGGCCCCACGCGCTAATTATCTTAGTTGTTTTTGTGTTACAATCACGCCATCACCAATGTGTTACAATCACGCCATCGCCGAAGCCTCACTGGGCAAAGTCAACCAGCAACGCCGCCCAGATGAGTCCTTTGCAAGACTGAAACAATATTATACCTCGCTCATTATTAATTGGAATTTTTTTTTTTTGTCTGAACTGAACTTGTTCTTAGGCAAGAACATACCGGAGGTATGGGATGGAAATTTGTGCTCTACTCTAGTAGCTAATCCGGGCAAATTTAGATTAAAAACAAATTCATGCAAGAGCTAATAATTATAAACATTGCTCTGTCATAATTTAATTCATTACTATGTTTGTGAGAAAGGTGATATTTCAGCTAACTTCACTTAATTCAGTCTCTTCAATCGTTGAGTCTGCATCAGTTTTTTTTTTTTTTTTTTTCACATTTCAGTTTTTTTTAATTAGTAATTTGAAGCCAAATTTTCCTTCCCTTCACACAATTGCATTACATAGTTAATTGTTACATAATAAAATTTAATAGTGCATGTGATATGTCATCATCTTTGTTATTTGTAGTATCACTATTCAATCTTATTAACTTATCGTGTTTTTGTCAGTGTCTCTTATCTATTGTACATTCCGTTGTGGTATATCTCATGATCATGCTTATGCCGACAATGATACACTCAGGTTGTTAGATTGGGTACGGTATATGACTTACCTGCTACACTCGTAGCCACTGAAATTCTATATTAAAGTAATTTGTTATAGTTGCCAGATGCTTATGCTCATAATTGTGTTAAGTCATATATTAATGGCGCTCAACCTGTCATTGCAACATTCACTTTCAACGCTGCACACTCGTTTACATTAATGTGTTTTATTTTCTCTCTGCTGAAATAATCATAGTAGAAACAAAACAGGCTTTGATCATAGTGGCATTACTTCATGTTACCCCCTGTGCCCCAAGAAACTCCAGTTGATGGTACATATTAATATTTAAATTACTTTGGCCTTTTAGTAACATTTGTGGCTATATGCTGTTCATGGTAAAGTGAGCACTTTTGAGGCCCCAGTTACTCATTTCTCTCATCCATTTTTTATCCTATAACCACGTTTTAAAATAAATGTTGCCATGTAAGTAATAAACACGGTGTGTATATTCCACCGCAGACATCTAAGGCTAAAAGTAAATATATTTTTGACTATTATTCCAAATGAGAGGGTTTTCAAAAGTGCTCACTTTACCTCGAATAGCCTATAAGAATTAATTAATTTTACAAAGTATGTTTATATTAGCAAGTTTAAAATATTTTTAGATTAATAAATGTTTATGTGACCAGTCGCAGCAGCGGGACCGAACAGAAGCGAAGGACAAGTCATGGCGGCTACTCCTGCATCATTTGCCTCGACTGTGAAGACGTCTGCCGGGTCGTCAAGTTGTTCTGCGGCCATCACTTCCACTCCAACTGCTTGAGGAAGTGGTTCGAAGTAAGTGGCATTTCTTTTACGCCAGAAGTATAGCCGACATGCATCCCAAGTGTTCATTTGGCGATGGAGTCACACTTTCCGGATATTCCTCGAAGCTTAACCAAGTCTATAAAATTACACCAAAAGGGACAACGAACCGCATTCATGCACATTCAGTTTAATAATGTTTTGCTTGAGAACTATTTTACTTACTAGGCGATACTAACACACACATTTTCTCTCTGGTTTTATTCATATTAATTAATAAATTAAACAGTATTATGTATAAATAAAAGTTCAGTTTATCCAAAAATAAGATTCTTCAACAGAAGTATAAAATGTTTGTGATATATGACATATTCAGCAAACCGCTAAACACGTCATACATGGAGTGATCATCCAAAGCTGTGATTCAAAAAAGTGTGAAGAAACTGCCAATAGACTACAGCTTCCAAGTCTTAATATAAGATAATTTCAGTGCGCAGTAAAGCATACCGGCAAACCGTATTTGATTCCCGTTTGGGGGATTCAAATATTTGCATATTGGAAATGTGTGCTGGACGTTGTCTTTGGACGGTGGGTTTTCTTGGAGCATTCGTGTTTCCGCCACGTTTGTATTCTGCTGCTCGCCCATCTTCACCTCATGTAACGCTCACCGCATTCAAGATCTCTCCACCTCCACCATCATAGCACGCACCCAAACCCTCACAGTCGTATCTCCGTAGTTCACCACCGGAACTCTAGTTTCACGAGAACACTCGCCCTGCCGTATTGCGGTGTGCCATAGCTCACTGCACTGGCCTACCAGCAAAACTTAATGATCTCACATCCACAAAAACAAATTTGTCGTCTTTCTCTTCACGTGTACTTGTTGGTGATTAGCAGCCTGGGAGTTCTTGTGCATTTGACTCGTCAGATAATGTTTGTAGTCGAGCGACCTCTTCCTCACTATTGAAGTAGGTTGAAATTTTAGTAGTTCACTGTGACCAATGAAGCGAAACGAGGCTGTGTGTAACTTTTCATAAGTGTTGAGAGTTGTACCATCAAAGTAGACGGCAGGTTTGTAGACTACAGTGAGTTGCACCAGCAAAGTAGATGGAAGGTTTGTAGATTACAGTGAGTTGCACCAGCAAAGTAGACGGCAGGTTTGTAGACTACAGTGAGTTGCACCAGCAAAGTAGACGGCAGGTTTGTAGACTACAGTGAGTTGCACCAGCAAAGTAGACGGCAGGTTTGTAGACTACAGTGAGTTGCACCAGCAAAGTAGACGG
>NQII01004963.1:58387-80759 GCA_002778355.1 Clitarchus hookeri | reverse complement strand
TTGTAGATTACAGTGAGTTGCACCAGCAAAGTAGACGGCAGATTTGTGACTACAGCACGGCTGCCACTGATCTTTCAACAAAACTCCTTTAAAATAAAATGTATGTCCATTAAAATAAATAGCGATATAAATTAAACCATTATGCACATAAAATATTGAGCTTTCTGAGCATGCTTACCATAGTTTACGTGATTACAATAAAACTGGCAAACACACACCACCGCAGGCAGGAAAATAAGAAAATTTTCTTTGATTTACAAATTAGGCAAGAATAGTACATTAGATTTGCAAGATTTTATTAAGCGTTAACTAGTTAGTAGAATGTTTTTTACTTTTGTGAATCGGGATGTTGTTAGCAACCATTTATCATACTGTAATCATTTGGGTGGTCCAAAAAATTTTTCCCCGATTTTCAATTTTGTTACCTCTACCCTATCGACGTAAAATTTCAAATTTCTATGTTTAGAGCAAGATGGTGCTCAAGGAGTGTCAATTTATGAGTTTTTTTTTTTAGAAAAACGCTAACATTAGCGTTCTTTGTTACAGGTTATGTTTACATGTTGAACTGAACTTTAGTACTGTAAAATAAAGTTTAACAGATTCTCATAAGACAGAAGTGACTTTAAGTTCCGTGAAATAGTGTACCAGTGCTTAAAAGTGGCCTCCTCTTCGAGACATAAAAATTTAATTTTTTTGATTGGTTTTTGGAAACTGGAGCCGTTATCTCCGCTGAATCAGCTTCCGACACTAAGACAAGTACTACAACGGTATCACAAGTTTTTAAAAGAAAAAAAGACGTAAGAGATTCTGCACATTTTCTTATAGANCTTAAAAGTGGCCTCCTCTTCGAGACATAAAAATTTAATTTTTTTGATTGGTTTTTGGAAACTGGAGCCGTTATCTTCGCTGAATCAGCTTCCGACACTGACAAGTACTACAACGGTATCACAAGTTTTTAAAAGAAAAAAAGACGTAAGAGATTCTGCACATTTTCTTATAGAAGAATTACTTGAGATTTGGCAAAAGTCTGGTATACCGACTAAACAGGCTATGAGTTTCGATACAACTTCCGCTAATACCGGACCCCAAAAAGGAGCATGTGCTCTCCTGGAAGCAGGCATAGGTCGGAATCTGCTATGGCTTGCCTGTCGCCATCACGTGCTGGAAATAATACTTGCTAAGGTATTTAAGTTGTGTTTTGGCCCATAAAGCTCTCCGGAGATACCTTTGTTTAAAAAAAAGGTTTAGAGAAGTTGGGCAGAACTATTCACGTGAACACTACAAAGGGCTTGATTTAGGTCCAGACACAGAGCTAGTCGCTCAGAGTACACTAGAGGTACTTGCAAAAGCTGTGGCCTGAGAAAAACAAATCCGAGAATACTACCTTGAGCTTAGAACGATGATCGTTCTAAACAAAACACCTGAAAAGATTCATTGGCGATCTCCTGGGCCAATGCATCATGCGCGTTGGATGGCAAAACTGTTGTATACAATTAAAATCTTTTGTGTTTAGAGATCAGAATGTGTTTAAGCTGACCAAAAGGGAAGAGAAAGAGCTTTCTCGGTTTGTCAATTTTGGTGCGCTGCTGTATACCAAAGCATGGGAAAGAATTGTACAAGATTATTGTTAATGCGCACCCTTAGTAGGACTGGAGGGCGGCGCCAAGGTACATCTCCCCCCCCTCCACCCTCTTCTCCCCAGGCATGGGCAACGGTGAAGCAGTGGTCACCACTCATGCAGAGTTTATCTTGCGGCCTACATTCCTGGGTTTGGCCACTTCTGTAATAGTGTGTTGTGCCTTAGCGGGCGCGCTTGCGAGCGATGGCCGAGTGGGTACCCTGGTAGGGGTGCCCACTCGTGTGACGTTACTGGGTCTGACCACCCTAGTGACGTTAGTGGGCCGAGTGAAGGTAGGCATCTTCTCTTCAGCGGCGTTTAAGACACTGGGGAAACTGCATGTGGCACGTGCCAGACCAGGTTCAAGATGGAGCAGGACATGCTGGATGCAGTCCCTCTCTGGCGAACGACCTCTTCCTTCCAGGTTGACACCTGAACCTCTACTCTCCAGGACTCCAGCCAGAGCTAACCCCTGCTTGGCTGCTTTACCCCACCTAGCCCTATGGTGAGGCATAAGGGAGGTGACAGATCAGATAGTTAGATAGTGGTGACCGAAAAGGGGAGAGTAAGGTGCTGGTTGTTGAGTAGGGTAGGCAGCGTGGACTACTGGCCTTCAGTCTAGTAGCTTGGTGAGCCGGACGATGCTGGCGGACCCAAGTACCAAACTGAGGATTACAGTATCAGGGTTAGGGGCGTCCGTTCTCGTAGCTACTTGTGGAGCGAGAAATCAGGCAGACCCAAGCATCATGTAGGAACAGGGCTCGTAGTTGGGTTGGGCCTATCGTTTCCAGCAAGTGACCAGCGAGCGAGACATCGCTGGTGGACCCAGGCATGTACTGAAGGGGCGATAGTCCTAGATGACAACTGCTGATGTTGCCCAGGAAGGCACTCTTCCCAAGCTGCACTTCGAGACAGTTCCCAAAGGGTGAGGTAGTGAACGAGGTTCCAGCTCATGACTATCCCTGCAAGAGTATTACTAGGATTGAGGAGATAGTGGGAGCAAGGTGAAGAAAGAATAAGAATGCTGGAAGAAAGAAACTACTCATTCAAGTAAGATTTACGTCTGCTCATTAAACACACACAAACCAGTCTGTACCCTGACTAGGGCCTGAAGGGCCGATTCTAGGTTGCCAACTGGTAATTGATCTGGTGTCGGAAGACTCAGCAGCACAGGGGGTGAGGGCGATCCTAAGTCAGCGGTACCCAAACTCGAGTCAACTGCAGGTGAGTTACGAGGTAGCTGGAAGCGCGGCAGGTTTCGGCGTGCTGGCGGGCAGTGAGGCGGTGTCGTGCAGAGTAGAACTCTCAACAGTGCTACGAATGACAGTGATGACTTGAAGAAGTTGGTTGACTCTCGGGGAGAGTGACATTCTGCAAAGGTAGACGTGACAATGGTGCTGCTGAACTGGCGTGAGACAGCCTCTCGGTGTGTGCTCGGGCAGAGCCACGTTCTGTGGATGACTGACACGAGACAGCCTCAAACTGAGGACAGTGAGTCCTATTTATACACTGAGCACAGGGCCAGTGTAGGGGTTGCGGGGTGTGGTGAGAGAAAACGCAGAGAGAAGAGACGTAGAGAGAGCAGCGGGGAAGATGGTCGAAGGCGGCAGCTACTACTCACGCGCTCGAAGATTGGAGGGGTAGAAAGTAGTGACATGATGCGAAGCGGGTTGTGGCACAGCTGGCTGCAACAGCTGGGCAAGTCAACCCTGGGCTTCAAGGCGTGTTGTGGCGTGTATGGTGTAACGGCTCTCCTTAGGAGAGGGCCGAGGCTAGATGAGAGAATTACATTACCTGTGGCGCGTTAACCCCCCCTCCCCTCCCCGTTTACCCTTCTGTTAGCCGGAGTCACAGGTGTGGATGAACATCCTCTCGAAGGCGGCTGGACTCTTGATGGCAACTGGAACTGGGGTTCTCTCTCTCTTTCTCTTTCTCTCAGGTGTCCGCCACATGCTTAACCCATGTGACCGGTATAAACAAATGGTGTAGGAGTGAAAATAGGTCAGCATGACCAAACAGCGTATGCTAACAGGGCGCATCTGAAGGATCCTAATACCTATCCTCGGGTATGGGACTGTGGTACAGATTAGGCTGAAGGCCTGGTTACGTACAATTATATCCCAGTTGGTCAGGTTGAAAGCTTTAAATGGGATGGGATAAGTGGTTGAAAAATTATTTTCACAGCCTGTTGCAAAGCTAGTGAAAAGTAAAATATAAAATTAGAATTACGTTGAGTCCTAGCCTTACGGGAGCAGCTAAGTTCACTGCGGAAACTAAGTTCTCTCATGGTACGCGTAGGTAAAAGAAGTTCACTGGTGCAAATCACAAACTAGTGAGAAAATGCTTATTTGGTTGGCAACTCCTACTTACTTCAAGAAAATAGAAGCTGCTACAGGGTATGAAATTCGGCTGGTCACACTTCAAAATACACAATAGAACAGTTAGGATGGAGCTATTGAATTGGTTATCTTGAGGTAAATGTCCATGTAAAATTTTGTCTTCCTTTACAGTATTGGCTCGGGTTAAAAGAGAAATTAAGTGCAAGTGGGGTGCATAGCTCCCTTAATAATCGCATCAGGGGATAAGTTGTACAGTACATACATTTTCATGTTATATTTTTGAAAGGAATTGTCTGCAGAAGTTTATCCCCATGTTTTAAAAGCACGTGATGTAGACGTTGGCACATCATTCCTTGATATTGTGGATGCGTGATGTATGTATCCTGTTGCAGGCCTCGGAGAGAGGCAAGGTGTGCCCCACGTGCAATGCTGTCGCCACGAGCCGCTAGCGAGCACCACGACACCGCAGACGGGGGAGCATCTGCTTCGCCTTCCACCTGTGGACATTGTTATGCAACTCTCAAGAGGAAATAAAGCCGTTGTATTACGGCATACTTCCCTGTTATGTGATATGCGTAGGCTAATTAACTTTTAAGCGATAACCATTGTAAATTATTGTTGTGGGTGTGTGCTGTTTTTAAATTGATCAGTTTCCAAGTTGTAATATTGGCCTGTGTTATTTCGACTCTTGTGGGTGAAATAATTGTGAGGGAAAACAAGCACAAGTATTAATTTTTTCTGTTATGTAAGCGAGCAGAAACTGTTTTGAGGGACTGATAAAACATGGTGGTCATGTTGCAAATTATGTCGTGCAAGATAGACACTTAACTGTCCACCACAGTTGCAACTTCCTAATTATGTTTTTTAATTAACTTATGGGTTTATTTGTGAATTTATATTGTCTAGTCAGGAATGTAGGCATTCCCCAGATTAACATTTTAGTTCATATTAAGCGTATTTTGGAAGCATGGTAAACTTGAAAAATAGTTGTAGCAATTTTGAATGAACTTTTTTTTTTTGTAATGAACATGCTAAGTTCAGGTTAGCTATAAGTGTTTTAATTTTTGCTGGCACAGAGTTAGTACCCTATTTATGCACACAGAAGTAAGTAAATAAGCCTGAATGTGACCTCTGCAAACTGTTCTGTTCAAACTTGAAAACTTTTACAAAAGTGCAATTCGCTGTTGAGTTGCCTACTTTACTCCCTTGCGTCCATACAGAGTCCTCAACTGTAGTGATAGCTAAGGTGCCAAGTTCGTGTGGCAGGGGGCTGTGGTGGCACAGCGGCTAGAGCACTCGGGGATCTCCCGTTTCCCCTGCCCCTGCATTCCGGCGCTGCTCCATACGTACCTCGCTACACCCTCATCCGCTCTCAAGACTGCAGCGTTACGAGTCGCCCATACCTATCTCCACTCCGTACGTAATGCAAGCAAGCCAAAGGCTGAACCTTCTGCCTGATTCAGGATTTCCAAACACAGTTTCACGCAGGCTACACCTCAGTATCCTACATACACATGCAGTTTTCTTCAAGTAATTGGTCATGTCTCTTTGTGATAAGATGTCTCGGTACTTGACCGGGTCAAAGTCAGAAATACGTTACTCGGGTACTGAAGCCTGTGATTCTCTGGTATGCATCCAAGATGCATAACAAGTAAAGCATGCATCCACAAAAGTGCATCTAAAGTACCTAAACTTGTTTGAAATACAACTAAAAGGGAACCGTTTGTTTGAAGACCAGTTATCCGTGGCTGTTAGTTACTCTGCAGAATGCGACCTGGTGTGGGACCGCGTCTGTAGTGCGTGCAGCTTGTGGGTCGTACATGCTGCAGGCTGCACACACAAGTCCGGTGCCAAGTCCTGGAATGTTTAGGCACGCCAGTGGCATTGGCCATATTCCAGGCAGATATGCGACGATCACTGTGGCCACAGGGCAGCGTGCAACAAATCTTCAGCGCTGCCATTTTGTTTAGGCTGCACGCGACTCATTTTTATTGCGCACTTTTGATATCGACATTAAATAATACCTTCCTGCCTGCAACCGTATATATTTTAACGTAAACACTCGCTGAAGTACGTCCAGTGAAGTTGGCAAGGAATTAAAAAAAAAAAACTTCTGTATCATTGACATTCTACCCAAGGATTAGTGTTGCGGTTAATGGCTTATGAATTTGGTTCCTTTTACTTATAAAAATATATATGAAAAGAATGGTGGTATTGTAATTGTTGCATGTGCTGATTTCTAGAAATGTCATGTCATCACATGATTAATGCATGGGCAACTCACGAGGTATATGGTGGTGTTGAAACTTGCACATGGCAGAAGGCTTATTTAACTGTGAATATCATATAATATATTGTATTCTGAAGTGGTGATTTGCACACACGTGTTTGACTAGTGTGATAAACTTCAGCAGCTGCAGAATTGGAACATCCTGCCCTTTCTCCCGGAGCAACTATGAAATAACTAATTCCATAGCTTCTGCAAGAGTATAGGTTTTTTTTTTTAAGCTCTGGAATGTTGGTGCGCTCCTTGTGAATGTAATTTTATTATGAGCCTTATAACTAAATGTAATTTTAAAAATTGGCTAAAACTGTAGCGATTGAAGGTGAAGATCAAAACATTTTGCGCCAGAGTAAGTTCTAGCATAAATTTTGTCAATATTTAATTAAAATAGTGATTAAATGGAAGCCATCCTGTCTGTAAAGAGGCCAGCGGTACTGAGTGGTTTTTCACTAAATGGATGAAGCCACGTCAGTGCTGTGCCAGCAAGTTTCTTTGATTATTGGAGACAGATAACGAACTTCTGTCTTGTGGGTATAACTCACTAAGTCTGCCGTCATGACATAACAGAGGGACGGGCATCTCCCACTAAGTTGCGTCGGGTTGACATCCTCTGCGACACAGTACGTACTGCATTACTGTCATTTTAATTGTTAACCGACCGTCAAAATTATTAAAAGATAAAAGGTTTAAACTATTTTTAATTTACCAAAATTTTAAACATTTAATAATAATTTTTTTAATGTTAAGCAAAAGTCACATAATGACCGTAGTTAAACTAAATGTGAGATTATGCAGCTAGTATGCTATAATACATATTGCAATAGAATCTTGATACAAAGTACACAAACGGACCTGAAATTCTATGCTGTAAGTGTTCCTGAAAAATACTTAATGCTGAACATATATGTAATGATATCAAATCTGCAGGGAATTTGAAAGCTGTACTATAAAGTGAAGTACTTCATACCAAGAATGTACTGTCTAGTATACATTATAATAGTTGCTGTATTATTGTCTTCGCGTAGCAACAAGACTATATACAATAGTTCAGTTCCCATGCCCTCGAGCTACCAAGGTACACCAAAACGTTTGCAGATGAAGCAAGTATGTATCATATTTTTGAGCTCTTGTGTCGGTTTTACTGCATGGTAAATGCTTTAGTACACAGGGTTATCCAGTGTAATGTTACATTTTCTAATAAATATTTTTCTATTTGAAATTGTTTTTATTCTTTGATTTGAAGAAGAAAATACTGGGAGAATGTTTTTGAAGTGTTACGGTATCACCGTGCCAAATGTAGCCACATAAGTGGCTAGAAGGTGGTGTTTCATTTCAGTGATCTGCACTGTCATTTTGCATTAAAAATAATTAAGTACAGGGCTGTGCTATAGAAAAACTGCAGTTTATCAATTTTGTGAACTAGGAAAACTTAAGAGGGTCGAGTAGTGTTTATAGACAATGTGCAAATTTAAGTTAAGTTATTAAATGGGGAAAATATTTAAAAGTGTGTTACTTTACTTATTTATGCAGTGTAAATATGTTATGCATTAAATTTTTCATTGTCGGTGCACTGTAAATTTTAGTAAAACTCTCTTAAGAAGATTAAAGGACTGTCAAATTTAGGTTTTTTAACCAGTCAGGTTTTGCAAATACCTGGTATATCGAAACGAAAATCCTCAATTTCAATGAATATTTGAGTGTTGAATGAATATTTCTTAAGTAAACTAGCAAAGAAAATTATTGTCTGTAAATCATTTTGCTGGTTTTCATTATTTTATAACGACGTAAAATAGAAATTTAAATGTTGTCAAGAGAAGCCCTGTGATAAATACTTTATATTCTACTTTCTTTTTTCAAGAATTTGTCATAATGAATAATTTGTTCAACTTTCACTAAGACTAAGCTGTTATGAAATTATTTATTTTTGTTTCAGTTTTACGAAAGTCCATAACTAATTATTTGTTTTCGTTATGTGAGGAAGGAGTTGGTACATTCGTATAGCTCTATTGACCAGTAAACTTCTTAAGAGGGTTATAGTGTTACGTTGGTTTTTACAGACCAGGTGACAAATTATGTAAACTCATTAGGTAGGAAAAATTTGTAATTTTTGACTCGTGGATGTTTAGTCGTATTATAAATCCCATTGCTACACATACATACGACCACTCAGCTCTGTTGCATACGGCAGTCCTCGCTGCTCCTCAGTCGCTCTTAATAGTTCCAACGGAAAGAGGAAGAAAGTGTGTTGGGAATTTGAAATTACCAGGACTTGGAGATTGTACTACTGCTCTCAATTGATATAATTAAAACTGAGGCTGCAAGTTTTTGGCCACTTATGAAAAAAATAGTTCCTGCTAGTAATGTCACAATGTGTGTGTGGAATTAACAGTTGCAAATATGTTGAAGTTGCAAGTGTGCATGCGTGTGCGAGAATGAATGAGTTTTGTACAATTTACATGTTAAAAAGCTTCGCAATACGACGTGTGTATTACTTCTGAAGCTACTGTCTGTTCACATGTTATATTTAGGTAATTGTGGCGGTAAGTGCATTCATAAAACATTTTTAGAGAAGAGCTTTGGCTTGGGCTGTTGGGATTTCTAATAGATTACACATCTTGCTGGTATGTTTGTAAGCAAATTGCAGTGTCTGCCAGTAATCTGCCTCCATGGCCTGCCTAGTGGGTTGTACTGTTGCCTCTACGAGGGATCCTGGCTCCAGTCCTTGTAATCTGGCAAGCAATTTGTGTCGAGCTGATGAGTATATTATGGGCAGTGGAAATTTTTGCTGTTTGCCTGCTGATAGAATACTCTTGGATGTGTTGGCATTGTCAATAAGGGAATGGATTGGACAGCAGCGAGGGGAAGTAAGCGTAAATTAGTTGCATCAAACTTTCACGCTCGTTGAAATTGGCTCGACGGATGAGTTTAACTGTTGATGTAAGATTTTGGACTGTTTGTAAATAAATAACTTGTGTCATAATGTATCTTTGCAGGAAAAAAAAATAGATTTCTGTTTGTTGGTTCTTTTACTTTTGTACAGTATTTGTAGAGGTTTTTAAATAAATTTGGACGTTTTAAAGAACTGAGTTTATTTTGTTTGAGGAATGGTTTGCTATACAATAAGTCATAATAGACCCTTTATTATACGAGGTGCCACGGTTCCCAAAACATGACTGAAATCGAAACTAACTTTTTTTCAACCTCTAAAAAATATCCCAAAATTGCATGTTGGGGTGTGTGTGTGTGCGTGCAAATGTGCACTCCTATCTCCCCCCCCCCCCNCCCCAGGAAGTGTTCATACACGTGTCAAATACAACACAAGGACATGATGGCTACTAGCTGATGCTCACTTTACATGCGTACAACATTAGCATCCTCTAGTGGCAGTTGGAGTGGACTATCGAGAAATATCCGTGATTTCGGTAGATGAGGGTCCGGACACGTACATCAATAAACCACAACTTCCGACATGTTGAGTGTAATGAGAGCGGTAGGTAATTTATCTGTGAATAAAGTTTATTTAAAATTCCGTATTTTCATTGTGTTTATTAGTTACAGTATTACGTACTGTTAATAATACATTAAAAAACATTTTGCCTCAACTCGTTTAAATAAAGAATATAATATCACAAAATACAGTATATCTAATTGATTGTAATCTGACACTGAATGCAAGCCGACACCGAATGCAAGCAAAGTTTTGAATGTCCCACGCCCACTCGATCAGCTGGAAGCATGGAGAAGTTATCGACCGATAGTGTGTTTGTGGTAAGGGAGGCTGAGGAGGGTAACGATACACCCCTTCCTTTCCAAACCAACTGGCATACAGAGGGAGGGCGAAGGATGCCACGCTGGTTGCTAGGCAACTACCTCCCTCCCCCCCAGCCGTGTAATGGAAGGCAGTCAGCTCGAGTATTATTGAGGACAGTCGAAGTTTGCGCAAACCAGGCCACATATCTACACTACAGCAATCTATACGTATGTTGGCGACACCGTGAATTAATGGCATTTCACTTTCAAAATTAAACTTAGTGATTTTGAAACAGGAAAGGCAATTATAATTTATTTCTTCATGGTCAGCACCAAATAATCATTCAAAACCATGTCCTCCGGTTTTCCCGTACACCTACGCTGTGGCTCTGTGCTTGCGCACTCGGCATATCTGTTCATTCGCAAGATGTGTGTGTATTGAAATTCATTAATATAAATCCTCTAATTTCCCTGCAGGAAGTTACTGAAAATGAACTCCACTCTTGGTAATACAAGTTGCTAGAGGTTCAAACAATTTTTGGGGACAAGGGGAGGTAAAAGAAGATATGCTTCTGGGCATATTTTATTTGAGAAGATGCTGTCCGTTGAGTGAAATTAAGATTTTGTTTTAAAATAATGTTGATTTTATGCCAGATACGGTTAAACACCAACTTTAGGAGGGGAAAAAGTACCTTTAATAACAAAAGAAACATCTTTGGGGGAAAATAATCCTTATCTAACTGGCATTGTGCGACTTTTTCAGGCGAGACCATATACTGTGAAATACTTGTGATAGGTGCAATTGTTTTGAGCGGCAGATAATCTTGATAAAGTTTCTGTGATCAGATTACGGTTGCATACCCCAAGGTGCTGCGACTATGTTGGACCCACTTAGCCACTCTGCGTCGTCGAGCTGAGATCACATAACTTATTTTATTTAATGCTTCATGTTCTCTACTGATTGACCTTGTAACGTTGCGGATTTTCAGGGGTTATATTTACAGTTAGACCCAGATATTATATATGATTACAGAGGATTTGCTTATGTTGCCAATTCATTTAATATAATTTCCAAATTCAGATTTATTATAGGTTTTAATGCAGTATAACCTTTGGTTATTTTATTAGTTAATTGACATAGAGATCATGTGCAAGTATATTTAATTTCTTTCTAGACAATATTCAGTATTCTAAATTAGTTTATTTTTAATTTATTCCCTAGAGAGTAGGAAGTATTAAATGTTTATTAAACAAATGCACAAAAAAAAAAAAGGTTGTTTCTCGTCTTTCCACTGCTGGTTGGCGGAGATATGTGGCGTGGGCAGACAGCCAATTGGAGGACGGATTACAACATAAGTAAGGCAGAAGTAAAATCAAACTTAATTTTCTCTAACAGAAATAATACAGCAACCGCAGTGAATGTACGTGNAGGTTGTTTCTCGTCTTTCCACTGCTGGTTGGCGGAGATATGTGGCGTGGGCAGACAGCCAATTGGAGGACGGATTAAGTAAGGCAGAAGTAAAATCAAACTTAATTTTCTCTAACAGAAATAATACAGCAACCGCAGTGAATGTACGTGNATAAGTAAGGCAGAAGTAAAATCAAACTTAATTTTCTCTAACAGAAATAATACAGCAACCGCAGTGAATGTACGTGTGTGTGCGTGCGCGCTATAAACAAAATTGAAGTAATAATTAATAATATGTTTATATAAATGGTTTAGTTGCAGATATTTGAATAATTGGGAATGAATTATATTTATTTATTATGTTTTGGGAAGATATATGCGGTGGAATTTGTCTGAGAAGAGTGGATTATTTATTTAGTTTGTTTGAGAATTGTCTACTTTTGTGTGAGAAGAGAAACAAGAAAATGAAATTTGTGTAAAGAATTTAGACTTAATAATTTTCACGTGAATATTACCACTGAAATAATTTCTGCACATCTGATTCAACTGAAATGTGACAACCTCTCAGCCAGGCATGTAAGGTAAGGGGAGATGGAAATGTGCGCTGCCAAGATATATATATATATANATGTGACAACCTCTCAGCCAGGCATGTAAGGTAAGGGGAGATGGAAATGTGCGCTGCCAAGATATATATATATATATATATATATAAAAGCGAGCATTACAGGCGTACACAATGTGTCACATTGTTACAAAAGTAAAACAACACCATAGAAAAATAAATACACTATATATTTACAAACAAAGGTAAGACGTTACCGACATAATGTAAATGTCCACACTTAACATGACGATTTATGTTATTGCAATAAAAGTTTCATCTGTTTTGNCGTTACCGACATAATGTAAATGTCCACACTTAACATGACGATTTATGTTATTGCAATAAAAGTTTCATCTGTTTTGGTTTTCAAAATGTTCATCTTTATGTACACCTGAATGTTACACTGGCAGTATCTGAGCACTCTACTCTTGATGTTAGCTGGATCCGAACCACTCTGAGCTCATAGCTCCGAAAAATGCCGCTGCGCTGGATCTCATGATGTCTCCAGGCGAAGCTTCTACTTTTGACTTCGAGCTTGTCGTTTTCTTTGGCTGGAAAAGAAGGTATCATCATCACTTCAACAGTTGGACGCGACCTCCCACATCTCAAGCTCCGAGGTCAAATGCAGGTAATTTTACTGAGTATTGTGTAAAACACACTATAAATGTGCGGACTGCCTCAGGTTGCTAACATTTGATACTTTCAACGCTTTCTCACGTTAATCTCAATCAGACATTCTTCTGGCCATCAAGGAGCGACACATCTATTCCTCAGATTAACAAAGTAACAGCACTAACTTAATTTAAACTTACTTGCAGAAACATGCGCTAGTATTGAAGGCTGGTATTTATGGACAGACTAATATAGATAGGTTGGCCCATTTTTCCATGCTGACGTGCAAATGCAATAATTTTCTGGCTAGGCCAGCTTTCTTTGGCACACTAACTCGCTAAGAAAGTGTTGTAACTTGCCACCTGAAAAACTTGGCCCAGCGTAAAACAAATCACTCATTCGTGCAAAAAATGTTTAATCTACAAGGTGAGTATAAAAGAATACTCCAACTTTGAAGGTCTATAATAACATAACCAAACAACCTACAACCTCGGTTGACCAATCAAATGAACCGTGAAGTTTGTTTACCATACATTCATAACTGTTCATTGTGACCACCACGAGCGGCCCAAACAACATCTACGCGATAATCAAACTCGTTCCACACTCTTGTCAGCATGTCCTGTGTTACGGTTTGGATGGCGTCCGTAATTCACATATTTTGCCTGAATGATGCTTTTACTTTTGCACAATATCTTGCGCTGCAATGGCATGTATATTTTTACAATGCAAAAAATAGCTAGACAGAAATGTCACTCTGGCATAAATATATATTTGCNGCTTTTACTTTTGCACAATATCTTGCGCTGCAATGGCATGTATATTTTTACAATGCAAAAAATAGCTAGACAGAAATATGACACTCTGGCATAAATATATATTTACAAAAAAGGTTAGGGAAAACTGTTACATAGCATTCCATTTCACTTTGACAGTGAGAACAAAATGCTATTTATCACAGACTGTAAGAATATATAAGCGATGGTTCGATGGCAGAAACAGTACCTGCGGTTTGTCGGGGACGAGTGCGTGGAGGTGGGCAGTGGGGGGTCCTGCTAGAGGCAGCAGCGGGAACCAGGGTGCGCCCAGGCACAGGGGCACAACGCTGGGGTCCGCCCCCTTGCCGCCGCTATCCTGGCCCGGACCAGGTGCGGGCAACATCTTCTCCGGCCATGCCACCAACACACCGAGCAGACTCTGCATACAAGATCACTCTCCATCACACTCTTGGCCGTGCATTTCCTCATTTCCAGCCCATATTACAATATTTATAGCGGGGTCACTCCTGGAGTTTCACATGTGGGAATTGTGCCAGATGCCGCTGTTGTCGGCAACATTTCTCAGGTATCTCCTATTTCCCCATCCCTTGCATTCCAGCACCGCTCCACCTTCACCTCGCTCCGTCCTGCGGTTCTCAAGACCTTGTCAATGCCACTCATACATATCCAATCAACAGCTATTGAAGGAAGCTACATGTCATTGAACTTCCATTCATGTCTTTCACGCATGTGCCATACAGTGTTTGGCTTCGTATCTATGCACAGTATTACACCAGTTGATTATCAACATTACAACTTGAGAATAGAACAGCACCCAATCTCGCGTGTGTTGCAGTCATACCTGGCTCCTCTGCACGCTGGACTTTATGTTGGCTTGCAAGTACGGACTGAACACATTCAGGTCGAATGGATCAATCTTCTCCTCCAGCTTCTCACTTATTTCTTGCGACTTGGATGTAAGTTCCTTCAACAGCATCAAATTATATTAAACATCTCGACACCTCTCGTTTACCGTATGTAATTGATTGCAAGCCGACCCCTAACTTTTAAATCCTCGGAAAAATAAAATCACATGATACCAAACGTAAGCCGGATTACATGATACCGAATGTAAGCCGGATTGGGGTGAGGTCGATAGTGCCAGAATTTTCAAAACCCGTGTATGGTTTCGTCAAGGGGGAGGAAAGGGGCGGAAGT
This sequence comes from Clitarchus hookeri, assembly GCA_002778355.1. Lineage (NCBI taxonomy): Eukaryota > Metazoa > Arthropoda > Insecta > Phasmatodea > Phasmatidae > Clitarchus > Clitarchus hookeri. The sequence continues at coordinate 66,165 of NQII01004963.1, read as the reverse complement.
AGCGAAAAGATGAGGCAGTTAGTGCCACGCCACCGCATAAAGATGGGGGGAGGGAGAGTAGGACAAAGAAGATGTGGATGCTTGTGGTGGATGCAACTACAAGGTGTGGGGACGTTAAGAGTAAGAGGGTGAGAATGCCGAAGATGAATAAGGGGTGAGGGGGGGATAAAAAGAGATGAAAGAGTGAGGAAGGGAGCTTGGGGTAGTGTGAGCGTGTCACGGGAGGGAGTAGATGGGTGTGCGCGTGACAGGGGGAAGGCGGACGGCCAGGCGAGGGGAAGGGAGCGGGGCTATGTATACTCCACGAGTGCTGCGCCGCCACTACTTTGTTAGAGGTCAGACGGAGCCAAACAATAAGGGGGTGCGCTTCACGCAAACATTGTGTTTTTTTACTAACTGGGACCACTTTATTATATTGGTAATAGAGCTGCAACAGTACTGATAAATATACACAGTCCATTTTATCAGCTTGTTTTATATATACTTGGTCGGAACTGTACATAATATTGCTTGCCCAAATTCTAAGCCGAGGCGTGATTTTGGAAGATTCAAATTGATAAAAAAAAAGGTCGGCTTACAATACGGTATGTGCTCAATAACAGAGTAAACTAGTATTCTATTTATAATGATCAAAGACATACTGTACATAAGCTAGCTACCCCATACTGAAAGACACACGTGAGGTCTACGTTTGACTTATCTCACTAACTTTTGGGGGTATTGGATATGCACCCTGGACAATCATCAGTCCCACAAAGTCCTGTAGTCACTGCATCTTGATGAAGCTATCTGAATGGTATTATCTACTGCTGCGTTCCCTGCCGCTAGTGCAAATATTTCACAAACTCAACTTGCTTTCATTTCGGACCCAGCACCGTATATTGTACGCGTAAGCACACGTGCATGTAGCAGAGAGAGCGAGACAGACAGATGTGTGTTGATTGCATTTTTGACACCAAAAGTGAGATTTGAGAGTATCGAACGAGATGCTGAGACATTAAAATGGCATGTGTTAATGTTACGTGACACCGCCCATTTACTCACACAGTTGGCACTGTAGCTGATAAATCAGATTTCCTGTTGCACAGTTGTAGTTGCCTTGGATGGAGTATGTACGGTTAGCGAGTCTGCTATTGAAAGACGTAGAGGGTTGGTGGATGGCTCAGAAGCCACAGCATGAGCTTATTGCAGGGGTGGGATCCTCTGAGGGTGATAGCCTGGTTGGGATTGGCGGGAGGCTGCAGCTTTGGACGAACCAGTTTGTTGCGGAGGTTAGGTGGCCTTTTGAAAACCAATGTGGGTGGTTTGGAGAGCAGGTGTTGTGTTTGCGGTGAGGAAGCCAGATATTTGTATCCAGAGTGGAGAATGGTTCTGAGTTTACTTAGGCCTTCATGATATGGGACCTCCAGGGGTATATCAGAGTTGTTGACCTTGGTTTGTGTCCCGGTATGGGAGATGGCTTGCTGAATGTGTTTGTGTACGAGGTGCCTGGGCTAGCCCCTGGCTCAAGAGCCAGACGTATCTGCTCCACCAACAGTGATCTCAACAAACAGTGTGAACAAATAGCCAGAGCATTCCTCGACAGGGCTATTTTGAAATTAAAAATTCTGATTCAGGCAAAAATAGGATTTGAATCATCCCTAAACTTAAGAAACAGAAAAATTATTACAGATTGATACTTTAAACTTGTAGCAAAGTCAACAAGGTTAACTGTTCCTCCACCTGGCTAGGCAGAATGGTGCACAGAGCTTCAGGAAAAAAAAAAAACTACTTGTGCAAAAACTTTTCCGCGAGCATAAAAGGTGTCCACCTAGGAATAGCATTAAAAAAAACAGTCAAAATCTTACAGCAAGTTTCAGTTTTCTATTTTCATTCCTAACGTGCATTTTTTGAAAAGTGAAAATGTCTGTGCAGCACACTTATTACACTTATTACACCATTACATGATGGGGTCACCATTGAGAATCTCAAGAGGAGAGCAGCTGCATATGTGAAGAATGCATGCCATTTCAATATGACTTGTACATAGAGGTGATAAAGCAGGTGGTGAATGTATGTACTTGGGTTGCCCATAGCCATCCCTTAATTTTAGGCCTCGGAAATGTAAAATAACTCCAGTAAGGCAGAACCCTTAAGTACTACCTTCATTCCTCATTGTTGCACCTGTCATCCTCAAGTTCCACACGAGGATTTACGCTACTGCTTATGGCCTTTACGTGAGAAAAGGAGCGGAGAATGCGCACCTTGTTGTCGCGAGGCAGCAGTAGTGTGGCCAGGAAGCGCACGTCCAGCAGGAACTGCAGCGCCTCGGCCTGGGTGCGCACGCGCCCCTCATCCAGGCACGCGCGGTAGTGTCCCAGCAAGCAGCCCAGCAGCTCTGCCACCACTCCCTGCAGCACCACGCGCGGCACGGCGTGCGGCCCCACCAGGTTCAGCCTGCGCGCCGCCTCCCACAGCGTCGCCTGCAGCGGGAGCGATGCCTGCGCGGGCACGCGGATCCGAGAGCTGACGGTGCGACCCTCCTCCACCTCCTCCTGCACGCTGACCTCCTGCCAGCGCGGCGCCGAGCTCAGCAGGGAGTCCAGGCCGCTCCCCAGCTGCGCGTGCACCGTGTCGCGTAGCTGGGCCTGCACCAGGGAGCTCCAGACCTGCCAGCACGCCAGGCTGCGTTGCCGCAGCCAACTGCACAGCTCTTGCCACGTGCCTGCCCCTTCCTGCACCCATCACACCACCATCACGCTGGCTTGTCTCGTCTCTGTCCAATGACCGGCACAACATTAGCTGAATTCGCAGCAGTGATATGATATTGAAATGGAGCTTACAATCACTGACATGCAGTAAATACCAATTACTGTATTTTTATGGAAACTGTAAGGAAAATGGTGAACATAAAACACATTCAATGCAACTCTGTGGTTTGTGAGAATAGTAGACAATAACAATCTGACCAAAAGTAGCAGTTCACGTCCATGCTTCCAGTCAACTTTCCCCGGTGCGATGCTGTTTAAGCGAAGGCACAAGCTCTTGAACACTATACATGTGTGTGCTGCGATGAGTCAATGGTGAGAGTTTGCGTTCAACAGGAGTACAATAGTATAGGCCCGTAAATTTAGGCATTCCATCACCGTCAGCAACGTCATTGTCAAGTGGAAATGGCACAGAAGCCCTGGCTCTAAGCATTTCTGTGGTATGACCAAGAAATTAATAGCACCCAATGAACCAATCAGTAGATAGGGAACAACTTGCTGCTTACAAGGGTCGCACAGCTATTCTTTTAGAGCACCAATTGTAGTCCATGGTTGCTCTGGGAGCACAAAAGATTCAGCCTAGCTAGTTGATGTGGTCCTTTGAAAACAAGCCTTGTGGAGGAGTGTGTGTATCCAGGATGGCCTTGGCAACCTCATTGTAAGATCCTGACCCAATGCCGGTAGTCACCTGGGAACACGGCATGAGCTTTGGGCTGATTGCCCACAGCCAGAATTCAACGAGATCCTAATGACAGAAGATATGACCAGATGCATCAGCCCAAGGTCAACTATTGTCATAAGAAGTGAATGCTTCCATCAGTTTCCTTCTTGCATTGTATACTAAAGAAACCAACTTATTATTTCCGGATTAATCGCATTTGAGACAACCGCAACAGGAAGTGTGGCCAGAAGCCAAAATGAAAGGCTATCGGCTACATCTCGAGCAATTGCGTAGCCAAGACTACACTGAATGTACTCATGGTCTAGCGGCGATGAAGCCAGTTAAGGACCAACTGGAACACTTCACTTCTGCACCGCTGAACGAACTAGAGAATGCAATACAGGGCCAAACCAGTCACTAACACCTACGGTAGCACAGATAAGGCGTAACTCCCAGTACCCACTGCACAGCCCTCCAGTCCCACACGCATGGCACCTCTGCACTCATCTGAAGAGCTGATGAATACAGAAACCTGCTTACCTCATCCGGGGCTGGCTTCAGCACAATCTGGCTGTTGCCCCAATAAACCCACAGAGATACAGTAGAACCCCATTTTTACCCCCTCCCTCTGACTTTACACTTTCTTGCTTTTTACACCTACTTTTTTAAAGTTCCTTTTTACTGTTTCCACAGCATAACTTCCAATCTCTTTTTAACTTTCCTGCATTTTTGCAACTCATTCCCCTGGTCCCTTGAAAAATGTAAAAAAGGAGTTTCAATGTATTTCAAATTAAAAACAGAATTATTGTCTTTCCTCTCAGTGCCTCAAACCAGTAGCATAGCTCGTAATTTTTCTCACTTTATTATAACTTCATGATGGAGTAGAACAGAGATGTTTGGGTGGCTCTTAAAAATGAAGTCTTAAGAGAATAATGGTAAAACGAGGTATTGTGCTGTGCCAGAATGCAAGGGCGGGGAAAATGGGAGATTGCTGAGAAAACCCATCGACCAGTGGCATCGCTCTACATGATTCTCACATGCTAAAATCTGTGAGTGACCCCGCCAGGAGTTGAACCCGGTTCGCTTTGGTGAGAAGTCAGCACATGGAGTGGAAAGACGGATGTCGCCAAAAACCACTGTAAGCCCTAAGCAATGACGACCATTCCTCTTGTACTTTTCTATGCTTCAAACTAAAAGGATCCTCGTGACACTGAAGTACATGACGGGGAGAGGGAGGGGGAGGTGGCTGAATGGGTAATGATTCCTGACCACCCCCCAGAATAATTTACGAGCACCAAATAGAGTATTTACTCGAATCTAAGCCGCACCTATTATTTTGAGGAAAATCCTGGAGAAAGTTATTGGTATGCATATGAGGCCACAGGTTAAACCACCACCTCGGTAGGGTCTGAAGTTTAATTCTGCCTTTGATAGAAATGGTTTTCTATACAAACAAATCTGTAAAATTATAATATGGTGCTTTTGGAAGCAAATTATAGCATTGCCTGCTTCTCTCCAACCAGTTACTGTATTTCTATTATATTCTCCAAAAATACGGTAATCACATTTGTTTTAAAGAATCAAAATAATGCTAAAAATTTACATCCGGTTAAAAAATTGATGGTACTTGATTCTAAGCTGCACCCTAGTTTTAAAAATATTTTAGGGAAAATGTGCGGCTTAGAAAAATTGAGTTAATATGGTACACTTACAAAGGGATCAGTGCGCACTACTTGGACAGCCCTTTGTCTTTAGTTTTCTTGAGCTTTACCGCGTTACTTTATAAGGTCAGAATTTTTTTTTCAATTCACATACTTGAATGTACACACAGCCCAGTGCTTTTCTATTCTGAGACTTTCATTAAAATAATAAACACACACAAACTATAATTTAACTTTTTTAAATACTAAAGACATTTCAAAATATCACACAATCTCACTCCTGCTTGCCAGTATTGGGACTTATGAATGTATGAATAGAACATTATTAAACTACTGATTGAACATCTATTTAATTATCAATTTGTGTCAAATTAGGGCTTCATTTGCAGGTACACATTTTGCAGATGGTATTTCACTTACCACATAAATTATGTTCACTTTCCAAATTTCATAAATGTTTTCTTTATTATACTACGTACAAAAGAAGAAGACAGTTTGACAAGGAAGAACAAAAAATTACACAGAAACAGAGTGAATGAAAACAAGCAATGTTCCAGGTAATGCGGCATGGGGGAAACTCACCCTGTGGAAGGTGGACGGGGCCAGACACTTGTGCAGGCCGGGGCAGAGACTAGGGAGTGCCTGGAGGAAGCGCGCCGCCAGCACCGTGCTCGCCTCGTCTGCCGGCGACACAAACTGCGACTCCACAAACTCCACCAGCCTGTGCAGAAACAAACGCCACTATGTACTTACCCATTCTGGGCATTAACCAGACACTTATGAACGTCCCCAGCTGCTGGTCATAAATGTTGTTTTATGTCATTTTCAGTAATTTGTTGTTGCAACCTGTTGTATATTCTCATGTACTATATTGTGTGTGTGGGAGTGGAACTATACAGTACGTAGCGCGCATGCATCCAGTATCTCGCAAGTAGTCCGGTAGCATTCTCAGGAGGAGCAGTGAATACCAAGATGGCGAGGCGGTAAGTTCGCGTATTATGAGTGTCCATCATTATCCTTCTCTCTCGAGTGCTTATCAATCAAATCTTGCAACAAGCCAATTATACCATGAACGGTGTCTCTAATTATTATTGTACTCCAGTAATTTATTGCTAAGTGATTAAATATTTTTGAAAAACACAGGTACACTGAAAAATAGTGCCTAAAATTCTTCTGCCATTAAAATTTTGGTATATTAAAATGTGAATATAAATTGACATCATCTTCCTTTCCAACATTATGCCACACACAAATCTGGCTAAACACACGTACATCATCTTAAAGACATAAGAGAGAAGCGGAAAACCACAGACCTGCGGACACTAGCGTTGCTGCAGTGCTGAAGGTGCTGCCTGAGCTCGGCGGCATCGGGGGACCGCGCGGCCTCCTGCTCGGGCTCGGGGCTCAGGTAGAACTGCAGGTCCTCTACGAGACTCTCCAGCCGCGCGTCCAGAGCCGAGCACAGCTTCTCCATGCTGGGCGTGCAGCCCACCACCTTCATCAGCAAGCCTGCACCGCGACCACACCTTCCATTACGCCAGCTTCACTGCCACCTCTGGCGTCACCAAGGTCATGTTTCACCCCCACAACGTCTAACAAATGAGGATTGTATTACAAGTGACTACATCACCTATGTCCAACAAACGGGACAAAGAAGACTACCTACGGCAGTTTTCATTGTTTGAGTTGGCAGATGTGAAAGTGATACGGGTGACCCTGCCACATACATCAGGTGCACTATTTAAGCTACACACAGGACTCTGAACTGGTGTGCAATGGTCTCATGGTGTTGCTTGTACCTTTGGGACTTTAAGCAGTGACCCTAACATTTTATTGGTGGAAAGTCTGTAGGAAGATTCAATACATGCTCCTATCATAGTTTCACTTATGTATATGTAGCCTATTTTACGATACAGCAATGTGAATACGCTGCTTTCAACTACGTTGGAGGGCTCCAAAATAATATTTACAGCATGCGACATGCGTGGTATTATAAAGTAGCATTCCAACCTCGTCTGGGGTGAATTTTCTTTTTGTAGATAACCATAAAAGGGACACATTTAATAGTAGTGTCAATAAACCTGGATTTCAACCATATTGCAAAATAGTTTAAATACGGAGTCAATGTTAATGAAATTCCTTTTCAATACATCAGTTTTGAACTCTTTCGAACAAAACCACATTAGTTAAGGTTGCAAGTAGGCCGCCAGACTACCAAAAATATATAAAAGCACAGGAATTCAAGTACTTACAGTGTAGTACTTGTCGACAGGCACACACACACACAGGACGACACATTTTCCACGCGGTTGCGCGATCGCGATGTTTTGCTGGCTAAGTCAGCTTCATCAGGCGGTGAGTTGTAGGACACTGCAGTATGGTGGAAGGGTGCTGTTAGTAGTAAACCTAGTGGCTAGGTGGCAAACTACTGTGGGGCGGGAAAATTGAAACATTTCTGCTATAGCTCAAGGTGTGGTTAGGAGCTGTGACTATCTTATGTTGAGGCCTGGCGGCTACCTGGATTATGTTATATATTGGTGAGCTAATTCCCAGCGTCTGAGTTCTCAGCTATGGCTTGAAGGTGGTAGGGATCTCACAACTCTGGTGCTGTAGCAGGAATCACAATCTGTGTTGTGTGATGCTGCATGTGCTGCAACTGGTTTGTCTTGTAGGTTATTGATCCTCTGGGAGTGATAGTTTGGTTGGCAT
>NQII01004963.1:13028-53161 GCA_002778355.1 Clitarchus hookeri | reverse complement strand
CCGAGACCATAGGCGCCGACCCCGCTCCCCGGGAGGAGGAGCACAGCCACCAAGCCGACAGGGTAAGGGTGTTAATAAATACAGAAACTGTCATGCTTCTTTCTCTCTCAAGCTGTCTACACTCAGTTCAGCATTTTGCTGCTCGATCACTTCGCTGGCGTGAACACCGACAGCACTTGCCGACGTGCTTCAGACTATGCGGAGGTGGGGCCACCTAAACAGTGTTACAGAGCCCCACACAGCCTCTGGGTGCATTGGGAAGAAAGATTCAATCAATGGGAGCTGATGTCATGTGATGGTGACTAGCAGTGAAGCACACTGGGCAATGCGCTGCTGTGTTAGCAATGTGGGGAGTGGTTAAGTAACGTCACCATGGTTTTACAATGGTCAAATATGCAGGCTGCACATGGGAACACATATGGTAAGAGTGGACCCAGTTCCTGAACTTACTGATGTCTTTCCTTAGGACTGCTAACACACTGACAGTCTCGCGTGAAGCATGAAGCGCATTACACATATGAGAATGAAAAACAGCGACCAGACAAAATTGTCAATACATACAAGGAGAAAAATATAAAACAGTATCATCCTGTAAGTTATGTTAATGGTGAATATTTGAGTGTTCCAAATTTTCTAGTATATGGGTCACATATTTTATACTAATTCTAACTGTCAAAAAAGGTATGACACTCATGTAAATTTTCAGTTCCAATGTTGAAACTAAATTTTTTTTGCTGCCTGGTTCAGTATGTATGTAAATAATGAACCATTGTCAGGAGTTATTTGCATTATGTAAAATGTCTTTCACCAAGCAGATATCTGCTTTTATTAGTCTGTGGAAAATATTTCCCATGTAAAGTAGAACCTCGATTAACCGTCACCCTCGGGACCGGGACCATGACGGATAACCGAATAGACGGATAACAGAGATAATAATGCGCCGCTACAACTTAGCACCTAGACAGTGTTTGGCGTGGCAACATCGCAATTCACTGCCTTGCATGTTATAACGGCGCCATTGTAAGTCCTAATTGTGATGATTGCTGCGCAGTACTTAATGTGAAATGATTTTAAAAGAGAAAAAACAAAACCACGCCAGTTCAAGTGAAAAATACTTTATTAAAATATTTTATTAAGAAAACAATGAAATATCAACTATACATGTACGTACTGTACTCTAAAAACTTACGTTACCGGTACAGTATTTAGTTTTTAAAATAATCCGTCATTTTCTTTTGTTTCTTTCCCCGTCGAGCTTTTTGGGCGGCCATGTTTCTGATTTTTCTGAGAAGAAGCACCTGGGTCCCGGTAGCCTCCTCTTGACGCTCGAACCAGTCAATGCACTGTGTTAACATCGATTCCGCTTCTGAATGGGTGATTCCTGGGTTGTTATCAAGCGCCGGTTCAGCTTCTTGCACGTCTTCATGATCACCACCGTCATCAAGTTGCAAAACATTGGAAACAATTTCATCATCACTCAAGATTTGAAAGCCTCCATCCTGATTGTCACTGTTTAACCAGTCTGTCACTTCTTGAGTTGATAAAGTTTCATCTATCAGTCCGTTGTTACAAAGCTGCACTATTTCGTCAACACTGACAGGCTCATGTTCTGCAGATTCCTCAGTAGAAGGTTCAGGCCATAATTTATTCCAAGCGTTCTTCAGGTTTGTTGCCGTGAGATCTGACCACGCGTTGGCAACATTAAAAATTGCATCCTTGATGTTGTATGTTCTCCAAAACTCCTTAACCGTTGTAGCGTCGTCAGAAGACAGCAAACTTTCAATAAAAGCCTTCCTGTAGCGTCGCTTCATGTTCTCAATCACACCCTGGTCCATGGGCTGAATGAGAGGTGTTGTGTTTGCAGGAAGAAAGAAACACTTTATTTTACCGTCATCACTTTGAAGTTCATTGTAAGGGTGGGAAGGGGCGTTGTCCATGAGCAACAATGCTTCCTGTGGTAATTTCTTCTCTGCAAGATGAGCTCTTACTTGGGGAACAAACACTTTGTGAAACCAGTCGAAAAAAATCGTTTGGTCCATCCAAGCGTTTTTTTGAGCATAGTAATTTACTGGTAAAGCGTTCAAATTCAAATTTTTAAATGCACGGGGTTTTTTAGATTTTCCTATCACTGCTAAGGGTAATCTATGATTGCCTGTGGCATTTGCACACACCATTGCAGTGATTCGATCTTTTTGGATCTTAAAACCTGGAGCAGATTTTTCTGAGAATGAAGCCAGTGTCTTTTGTGGCAGAGCTTTCCAGTTAAGTCCAGTTTCGTCACAATTATACACTTGTTCCCTACTGAGATTAAGATCGTACATTTTTGCAGTAAATTCTGCTCTAAAGCCCTCTACAACAGCACTGTCTGAGCTAAGTTTTTCGCCGGTAATGTCCAGTTGTCGAATGCCGTGACGAAACTTAAACTTTTCAAGCCATCCCATGCTGGCTTTGAAGGTTGGGTCGCCATCTAGTTTTTTGTTCATGTCCATCGCCTTCGTCACTATAATGGGTCCAGAAAGGGGTATCCCTTGGCTTCGGGCTTGAACGAACCACTGATAAACAGCACTATCGAGTTGTTCAAATTTTGCTGGTCTCATTGTTTTTCTAGTCTTGACATCTCCATCTGTGTTTTGCATTTTTGATACGTGTTCCTCAATTTTATCTGCATCACGTTTTAAATCATTTACGGTTGTTCTTGCAACACCATAAATCTGAGCCAGACTTGTAGCTGTTTCACCTTTCTTCAATCGTTTAATAATTTCTAGTTTTTTGTCGAGTCCCAAAACCACACGTTTCCGTTTCTCAGCCATAACAGAAGAGCAACCCACACTACGTATAAACAGCACTGTCAACAATAAACGGTAAAGCACGAACACTAGTAGGCACTGCACTCGAAATCGGCAAAAACTTCGGTTCACTGTAGTAAGCCACGCACCGTACTGAACTGAAACAGTAGCAGTGGAATGCAGAAGACAGTGTAAGGGGGGGTGGGCGCGCAAACCCAAGGTCACTGCCCTTGCCGCCAATGACTCACGCACAGTGCAGGTGTGCAGTACAGTCGTCACTACTCATCATAGAGCCTCGACAGACGATCCGGCTCGGCGCTGACGCGGAAACATACAATTTTTTTGCGCTAGCGGGGTGGCGGTTAATAGAGACTGACGGTTAAAAGGGTGACGGTTAATCGAGGTTCTACTGTAGTTGCAAATATAGATTTACAAAAGACAAATACTGGTGTGACCTGTATGCTATATACGAGGGCAACTGTTACAAAGAAAAAAGGAAATATTTAGGCTGGAAAATATAGGCGAGACCCATACACGACGACCCTTCTGCAGGCCAATACAACATACTGGCCTTTTACTGTTAAAATATAGCTGCTGTACACCGCACAGGAGTTGTACAGGACGGAACACCACATAACCTCTGGAGGTGTTTCCTTCTGCAGTTTGAACAAGTATTTAATAACCTCTTTAAGAAGTACACTTACCTTAAGCTATTTTTTTTTAAGAACAGATAAAGATGACTCACATGTACACAAACGTCTCATTATCTCTTCAAGTCAGTTGGAATTGTGGCGGGTCGTTCGTCAGCAATTCCTTCAAAATTAACTAATCGCCGAGCTAACTAAACCAGAAGATTTGTTCACTAGGAAAGGAAATTGATTCTTCCGAGTGGCTGATTCGAAAGCAAAACACGAGCCGAAAGAATTAAAGGTGGAGCGGATAAAGAACTAGAAAGTGTGATTTGTTCATAAAATTAATTGGGAGTCAAGAGTCATGAGAGCTTGTACGAAAGGCATGATCACTGGAAGAGAGGAAGATGGCCTTCGCAACAAGCATCATGTTACTACCATTTATCTTAATAGCTACTGCTTGCACACACATCCTGTTGTAACTTGACACATGACAAATGCCAGTAGTAGTTTTGAACTTCATAGTTCACAAACCAGTATACAGTGGACTCCCTATCTACCATTTTTCAGAGGACTGTCGAAAAAATTTCCATACATGCGGGATTTAGGTAGATGAAGGTTCTGACATGTACGTCAATAAAATACAACTTCCGACCTTATTAGACTTCATGTTGAGTATAATGAGAGCTGTACATTTTTTGTGAATAAAGTTCAACTAATGAACACAATAAAATTGGGAATTTAAAAAACGTTACGGTATAAGTATTACTGTAAGTAATACATTAAAAAACATTTCACCTCAACTCATTTAAATAAAAATATAACATCACAAAATACCGTATATATTTTATTGTAATCAGACACCAAATTCAAGCCAACCAAAACTTTCAAACCCTCTGAAAATTAATATGATGCGACAGAGAAAGCAAGCCAAATTTTGAATGTCCTACGCGCACTCTCCCAGCTGAGCGCGCGTGGAATGGTTATCAATAGGGCAGTGTGTTCACGGCGTGCAAGACGAAAGCGCAGCTTCAAAGGCGGGAGGAGGGAAACAATCTACCCCTCCCCTTCCAAACCAGTCAGCAGCCAGAGGGAGGGAGCACGACATCACCCTGGTTGCTAGGCAACTAGCTCCCTCCCGGCTAGCCGTGTAAGGGGGAGGACACGAGCTCTTCCGAGTACCACCGAGGACAACCGAAGCTTACACAAGCCAAGCTGCATTACCTGCATCAATCTACACTTACGCTGGCGATGCCGTGCTCGCGTGGCAATTGTGTAGTGAAAAGTAATTAATATTTCACTTTAAAAAGTAGGTTTTTGAGGCAGAGATGAATTTAATAAGGCAATTAACATTTATTTCTTTAAGGTCTTCAATAATTAATCATTTAATACCACACCCTCTGATTTTACCGCACACTTACGCCTGATGCAAGTTATGCTGTGTTTGAGCGCAGTGCTTATGCATTATTAGAGGGCAAAAGGTGTCGAATAGGGCCTCACAGGATATCAGATTATTCAATAAACGCGTGTCTATTAAGATAAATTAATATAAATCCTCCAATCTCCCCACAAGAATGTACTGAAAATGAACTTTACAATTAGTAATACAAGTCACTCGGTGTTCAAACAATTTTTGGCGACAAGGAGAGGTTAAGTATACGCTCCTGGGCATATAATTTTATGTGCGAGGTTGCTGTCCGTTGATTAATATTACTGTTTCATTAAAAAACAATGTTGATTTTATGCCAGTATAATTAAATGCCAACTCTAAGGGGAAAAAAAACCTTTAATAAATAAACAAATAATCTTTGCAAAAAATAATGCATAATTCCTTATTAAATTGTATTGCATAACATTTTAAGGCCAAAGAATTTGCTTTGAAATACGAATGACAACAGGTGCAACTATTTTGATCGGCGAATAATTTTGATAAAATTTCTACGTTAGCCGACATGTAAAGGTGTGAAAGCAAGTGCAATGCCGAGGGAGGACGCAGCTTTTTTTACTAGACAACGGCTTCCCCTCTCGCCAGCTTGTAAGAAGTGGAGGAAGAAAGGTGCGTGGCTGAGAGAAAGATGGAAGGAGGAGAGGGAGGACGCAAGGACACAATACTGGTTGCTAGGTAACAGCTTCCCCTCATGACAGGCATGTAAGGAGAGGTAGCTTGCCAGTCCGTCAGCTGAACTGGATAGCGCCACGCCGCAGCGGTGATAAACGGTGGGAAGTTTGATATATTTCACATTCAATAAGACATTTGCATAAACAACCAGCTTAAAAACAATCGTTGCTGGAAATCTTAGGTGACGGGACCAAAATTATTTTGTTCGATGATACATCCGATGAAAGATAAAAGTGGGAAATGTTATAATTATTCATATAGGAATTTTGCTGGGACCGCTGAAAATCAAATGTGGATACGGTTTATCAGTACATCAAGTTTCCACTGTACAAAATATTATCTGAAAATAAAATATGAACATCCTTTAGCAATTATGCTAACTTAAAGGATAACGTATAACAGCTATGCAGACGCTGCAAGAGCTGGCAATGAGAAGCAGAAATAATTAATACCTGAAAGGGAGACTGAGTCCTGACTGTAAATAACTGCAGTACATGAGAACAAAAAGAAAAAATGAACTATTATTTTGAATGAATTGTTTCAGTGAAATAATCCAAACGAATTGATTCATTCAGCTTAATCGTTTTGCCCATAATTACTGCGGAGTAGCAGTTCTAGACTAATAGGAATAAAAGGTAACCCTATAATTCTTCAGGAAAGCTCAGTGTAGTAACGTAAACAAATTTCACCCATGTGTATTCAGAATGTTTTCAAATATGGCAGATTGAAAATTACACTTCTGGCTAGTTAATGGACTCCAAAATAATAAGTAATCGCAAAATATGATGTTAAATATAATTCTTTGTTATTTGAAGCGTGCATTCTCACAAGAATACAGACTGAAAATAATTCAATGTTTTCTATTATGGACAGTTCAAGGTTAATTAAACACCTCTTAAAGCCCAGTTTATGACCTACTATTCTCCTACCATAACCTGTTACTATACATAAGATAAACATTGCCATGGGTCTTATCAAGTTATTCAGGTGAGAGAGTGGAATTTTTAGAGAAGAAAATGTGTTGATAATGTGCAAATTTGTGCTCTTGCATGTATAAAAGAAAAACTGACATTAGTAGCACTTAATTTGCACAACACACTCTCAGAACTTAACACTGAACTGAGAGCCAGCCTGCCTTCCTGCCAGCGTGTACCGTAGTATTTTTCAGATGTTGATTTCGAAAATCTCATTTTTTCGTGAACAGCCTTTGAAAACATTCTCATAGAACAAATTCATGCTAAAAGTGTCTTAACGCCAGAGTCAAAAGAGATCTCGACATGCTCACCTGAATTCTTTGATGACGGGTGGGAGGAACCTCGCAATGGCCAGGTTGTTGAGGTTGACGAGGGAGATGGAGGGAGGAGTGTCTCTCCCCACGATGCTCTTCAACCCCCTCCACACCAAGCCCTGCGCGTCGTCGCTCCCGTCTGCAACGAGCACCACACCTCCGCCATCACCGCACGCGGCAGCTCGCACACATTCCACAACTTCGCTGGGCTGCTCAGTTAGTTTCCCCATCGCACGTCTTACAAATAATTATAGGCTGTTCGCTGTTAATTCGGCACTTTGAACTACTTCTTGCAGTTCTCTGCCAACTTAACTGTGAGTACTGCGGTCATCGCTTACGTTAAAATATATGCAGCTATGGGTATTCATATTCTTCCTAGGTTGATTTCCACAGTGGTAACTTTATTGTGAACCACTTTACTGTATATCAATTGAATTGCNGTAAACCACTTTACTGTATATAAATTGAATTGTATAGAATTTTGGAAGCCAACACAGAATAAATGAAAAAGGGCAATCCTAGGTAACTGTTTTTCCAACTTTCTGAGGAACTATTTTGGAATATTGGTGCATTTATTTTCCACAATATCTTGTGGCGAGATAATATATCAAAATTTACGGCATCAGAAACAGCTTGGCAGGAATACATCTCTCTGGAAAAATATTTGCTCTCACAGTTAGTAAAAATCTATTCTGGAGTACTACCCAGTCTCGGTTTTCCTCTCCTGGCTTCCATAAAATTGTAAAATACCATTCCCTTGATTAACCTCACGCCCCTTTGAGAAGGATTAGAACCCACACAACGGTGGAAAGGCAGGGCCTCGGTAGTTACCAGAGAAGCACGCGTGCAGCAGCAGGACGGTGTGTACGAGCAGCTCGAGGGCAGAGGACACGGAGGTCTTGACGCTGGCCTGGCGGTCAAACTGCAGCACCTTCTCCAGGCAGCCCCTGCGCAACTCCAGGAACCTGTCCAGCAGCTCCAGCGAGCTCAGCCCCTCGATCAGCACCATCGCGCTCAGGCAGCTCGCCGCCTCCTACAACACCACCACACGCCGTCACTGCGAATCTCTGGTCACCATCATCACGACTACACGCTCACGTGGCAAGACGTATCCCGTTCGTGGTTACGTACAACTTTCCTGAAATGCTGTTGAACTTATACGTTCTAGAAAATTATACCCAAGGGACAACACATTGTATTTGTCTGCACTCAATTTAATAACATTTTGCATGAGAACTGCAGTAAAACCTCACTGTTCCGAACCCTCGTATCACGACCATCTCTCTATAAAAATCCATTTTAGAGGAACCATAAAAAATTTTGTAGAAAAAATAGTTGCAAATTTGAGGGAAATCAGCTTAAAAATAAATTGCTATGCATTGCGCTCCTTTTCAAACACTGTATGGAGTACAGCTTTTTTTATATAAAAAAAAAAAAAATTGCCTCACAACATCTAAAAGACAACAAAAACACACTGCGACAGCCATCACGCTGAAATGAAAGTGCTGTAATTAGTTCAGCGTTATTTTGAGTACTGTTCTATTGTCTGTTACAGCATTCCTGTAACTGGAAAGAAGTCTCCCTGTCCACATCTTTTTTATAAAATATACTCGTATTTTCATAACCAAACATGTTTCGTCATGCGGTAATGAGGTGATGGGTTCTATCCCGGCCAGCTGCACTGGGGGGTTTTCTTTCCCAAAGTAGTTTTCCCATGTGCATTCCAGATGAATACTGGTGCAGTTCTTGTATATACACCTCCCAGCTCCCTACCATGTGCTGACCTGTAAAAACTCTCTCAGCTGACGGCATGCATAAAACAATAAATAAAAATACGATAATTTTAAAAATGTTATGTCTTTTGCCATTTAGGCATTTTGTAATGAATTTTTGTTCGTTACTAGAATTTCAAGTGCATTTTTGGAAGAGAAATGCACTTACGACAAAAATGAGATAAAAACAGCATTAAAAGCAAAGAAGCTAAAAATTCCATTACAAGCATAAATTAGGAAAAAAAAAAAAAACATTTATAGCAAGTAGCAGATTTCTTTCGGGCGATACTACTGCAGATATACAATACAGTATTTTGGTATTTTCAGAGATACATGAGAATTTTACTGTAACTGTGTGCGATGCTTGATGTTTACCACTTTCCAAGGTACCAGAACACAAAAAAACTGTAAAATGCAGTACAACACACAAAGTAGAATACATATTGACGCTCATGGTGCAGAACACAAGACTTGTCAAAATTATTGCAGAACAAAAAGAAAAAATTAATACTTGTGTTGTTTGAATGGTTCTCGCAACACACATCAATGCCCGGCATGCATCTGTCTATTAGAATATTCTTCACATTCTATACGTGTTTCTCCACCAATTCTGGTTGTGTTGTGTCATTTTTCTGGCGTCATCCAACTACATTCCTGCTCTGAATCATATGTATGATACATTTTCGTTATGTTGTGTTGTTCTGCCTTTGTTTTCTGACTTAATGCCATCTTAAAATTATACATATGTTACAGATTTGTCGAAAACAGCTAACTCAGGATCATTCATTCCTATTTATTTAATTTATATTTTTAATCAAGTTATTTTATTTTACCTAGTAGATTTTCTGAGACTACAAAGAAGAGTTTGCAATGGGGTATGTCCATAATTGTTCAAACAATTAAAATCAACACTGCTTAGAGACCAACTAAGTACCAATAAAGTACAAATGCAGTGTGTGTGATGCTTTTAAAATGATCAAATGTTGTAGTAGTCTACACACAACCCACGTGGGGAAAATTCATGTGGATTTACAAACGACATCATTCAGTGGCTCACCTCTGGGGACAGACTGTGGGACTGCAGGTTGTGTTGGCAGCCCTGCAGGATGGCAGAGCGGAACTGGCCAATAGTGTCCCACTGCTGCAGGATCAACGGCATCTGTTCGACAACCGGCGATCCCTCCGAGGTCCCACCTTCCAGCTGCAAGCCTGCCGCAACCCACCGTGCACTGCCAACTCTTCCGCAAATCATGTTCTTATTCAACATTTTTAGATGAACATACTCCACTTGATAATACCTATATACTGGTATATTGGATGAACATAACTTTTTGTATCAGGAAACTAAAATGAAAAATGTGTGTTTGAAATTCATGAAACTGAAATGAAAATTAAAAATAGTACCACGACACCTTAATCCTACTGAACGTTTAATGAAGATGTTAAAATTTGATCCAGTTTTCCTCTGTGTACTGTCAAACATATACTGGCATATAGGTAATCAATTACATTCAAATTTGTGGAGTGGAGAGTGTAGAGATTTGGGCAGCACTTAACACTGAGGTCTAGAGAGCCAATGGGGGTAAAACAAGGTGAGTATGGAGCAGCGCCGGAATGTAAAGGCAGAGGAACGGGAGACCCCTGATAAAACCACCTGAACAGCAGCATCATCCAGCACGTGAAAATCCGGGAGTGACCCTGCTGGGAATCGGACCCGGTTCACTTACTAGGTGGGAGGTGAGTAGTCTGACCACTACACCACTGCGGCCCCTAGATTCAAAATAGATTACAGGTTTTTGCGACTATTGTCAATGAGATCCTGGCTTTTGGATTCAAGCCACACCAAGTGTTTTTTCCCTCTACATTTAAACAGTTTTTGCAGCTGCCATCTTTATACACGCTCCCCACGGCAGTTGGACTGGTGCCCAATCCTGAGGATGGCAGCTGCGACTGCCAAAACGTTGGGAAGAAAATACTTAATGTGGCTCGAATCCTTAAGCCAAGAACACAAATACAATTCAACATACGAAAACAAACTTGCACAGTACCGTCAATGGTCATACATTACAACAATACTTCTACTATATTTCCTTTAAGAAGCACGCACTTAACTAAAATACTTACATGGAACACACAAGGAAGAAATACTCGCAGTAATAATATCTTTGATGAACTAAAATTTATTCTGGTATAATTTCAAGTTTAATTCTATGTAGTTATTTTAATAGTATTAAAATGGACAAATGAATGAAATTGATACAGACACAAATTTTCATTGTTATTCACCTAAAAAAATATTTGATATAATGACATACTCTTGTGTCTACTGTACAAACGCTACCAGTGCCGCCGACACTTGAGATTTCACAGTTGGCAGAACTTTGTGCAGCACAGCATGTCAAGATTTGGCAACCCTGAGCTTCTGGCAGGATGCCAGTTGTTCCTGGATTATCATGGCGGTGAGTTTAGCTGTCAGGCAAAATCGCTGCCAATCAGTGTTTCAATGTTACATTCTTGCATAATGTTTTGTTTATATTCCAAAACTTTCTCAGGAAACAACAAATGTTGTGTTACAATATGCTGAGTGTTGGTATACATTTTGTTATACCTGCACATCAGCTACCAAAGTCAAATTGTCAAGTAACGATGAGTGCNCGCTGAGTGTTGGTATACATTTTGTTATACCTGCACATCAGCTACCAAAGTCAAATTGTCAAGTAACGATGAGTGCACTGAGAAACGCTGTCGGGGGGCAGAGCCTACCCGCAGATGTGACTGCCACGCCCACTCGCAATGTTGTTTCATTTTCACTTTGCTCCACTGTTACATGCACTCTTCTCTACCGCGCTCAGCCATGTCGTACAGAAACACTAGCACATCGCATGTTTCGAACCTGATAAAGAATAACAGCATGCAACATTTAAGACAGTACGGTACGAAGGAAAACAGACCTCCGTTCTACAGAATCATCAGGTGATGTATTCGTTGTGTCGTGTACCGATTAATGTATAAGAAATACATACTTCTCTGAAGTCGTCACAAGCCAAGCTTGTGCGCTTGCATCAGACGCTCCGAGCTGTGGGATAGTAGAAACAAATGAAAGCAGAAACAGACGAAGTCGTCACACGTCAAGCTTGTGCGCTTGCATCAGACACTCCGAGCTGTGGGATAGTAGAAACAAATGAAAGCAGAAACAGACGAAGTCGTCACANCTTTCGGGCGATACTACTGCAGATATACAATACAGTATTTTGGTATTTTCAGAGATACATGAGAATTTTACTGTAAGTGTGTGCGATGCTTGATGTTTTCCACTTTCCAAGGTACCAGAACACAAAAAAACTGTAAAATGCAGTACAACACACAAAGTAGAATACATATTCACGCTCATGGTGCAGAACACAAGACTTGTCCAAATTATTCCAGAACAAAAAGAAAAAATTAATACTTGTGTTGTTTGAATGGTTCTCGCAACACACATCAATGCCCGGCATGCATCTGTCTATTAGAATATTCTTCACATTCTATACGTGTTTCTCCACCAATTCTGGTTGTGTTGTGTCATTTTTCTGGCGTCATCCAACTACATTCCTGCTCTGAATCATATGTATGATACATTTTCGTTATGTTGTGTTGTTCTGCCTTTGTTTTCTGACTTAATGCCATCTTAAAATTATACATATGTTACAGATTTGTTGAAAACAGCTAACTCAGGATCATTCATTCCTATTTATTTAATTTATATTTTTAATCAAGTTATTTTATTTTACCTATTAGATTTTCTGAGACTACAAAGAAGAGTTTGCAATGGGGTATGTCCATAATTGTTCAAACAATTAAAATCAACACTGCTTGGAGACCAACTAAGTACCAATAAAGTACAAATGCAGTGTGCGTGATGCTTTTAAAATGATCAAATGTTGTAGTAGTCTACACACAACCCACGTGGGGAAAATTCATGTGGATTTACAAACGACATCATTCAGTGGCTCACCTCTGGGGACAGACTGTGGGACTGCAGGTTGTGTTGGCAGCCCTGCAGGATGGCAGAGCGGAACTGGCCAATAGTGTCCCACTGCTGCAGGATCAACGGCATCTGTTCGACAACCGGCGATCCCTCCGAGGTCCCACCTTCCAGCTGCAAGCCTGCCGCAACCCACCGTGCACTGCCAACTCTTCCGCAAATCATGTTCTTATTCAACATTTTTAGATGAACATACTCCACTTGATAATACCTATATACTGGTATATTGGATGAACATAACTTTTTGTATCAGGAAACTAAAATGAAAAATGTGTGTTTGAAATTCATGAAACTGAAATGAAAATTAAAAATAGTACCACGACACCTTAATCCTACTGAACGTTTAATGAAGATGTTAAAATTTTATCCAGTTTTCTTCTGTGTACTGTCAAACACATACTGGCACATAGGTAATCAATTAAATTCAAAATTGTGGAGTGGAGAGTGTAGAGATTTGGGCAGCTCTAAACAGTGAGGTCTAGAGAGCCAATGGAGGTAAAACGTGGTGAGTATGGAGCAGCGCCGGAATGTAAAGGCAGAGGAACGGGAGACCCCTGATAAAACCACCTGAACAGCAGCATCATCCAGCACGTGAAAATCCGGGAGTGACCCTGCTGGGAATCGGACCCGGTTCACTTACTAGGTGGGAGGTGAGTAGTCTGACCACTACACCACTGCAGCCCCTAGATTCAAAATAGATTACAGGTTTTTGCGACTATTGTCAATGAGATCCTGGCTTTTGGATTCAAGCCACACCAAGTGTTTTTTCCCTCTACATTTAAACAGTTTTTGCAGCTGCCATCTTTATACACGCTCCCCACGGCAGTTGGACTGGTGCCCAATCCTGAGGATGGCAGCTGCGACTGCCAAAACGTTGGGAAGAAAATACTTAATGTGGCTCGAATCCTTAAGCCAAGAACACAAATACAATTCAACATACGAAAACAAACTTGCACAGTACCGTCAATGGTCATACATTACAACAATACTTCTACTATATTTCCTTTAAGAAGCACGTACTTAACTAAAATACTTACATGGAACACACAAGGAAGGTTTAATTTTATGTAGTTATTTTAATAGTATTAAAATGGACAAATTAATAAAATTGATACAGACATAAATTTTAATTGTTATTCACCTAAAAAAATATTTGATATAACGACATACTCTTGTATCTACTGAACAAACGCTACCAGTGCCGCCAACACTTGAGAATTCACGGTTGGCAGAACTTTGTGCAGCACAGCATGTCAAGATTTGACAACCCTGAGCTTCTGGCAGGATGCCAGTTGTTCCTGGATTATCATGGCGGTGAGTTTAGCTGTCAGGCAAAATCGCTGCCAATCAGTGTTTCAATGTTACATTCTTGCATAATGTTTTGTTTATATTCCAAAACTTTCTCAGGAAACAACAAATGTTGTGTTACAATACGCTGAGTGTTGGTATACATTTTGTTATACCTGCACATCAGCTACCAAAGTCAAATTGTCAAGTAACGATGAGTGCACTGAGAAACGCTGTCGGGGGGCAGAGCCTACCCGCAGATGTGACTGCCACGCCCACTCGCAATGTTGTTTCATTTTCACTTTGCTCCACTGTTACATNTCGCCATTTTCACTTTGCTCCACTGTTACATGCACTCTTCTCTACCGCGCTCAGCCATGTCGTACAGAAACACTAGCACATCGCATGTTTCGAACCTGATAAAGAATAACAGCATGCAACATTTAAGACAGTACGGTACGAAGGAAAACAGACCTCCGTTCTACAGAATCATCAGGTGATGTATTCGTTGTGTCGTGTACCGATTAATGTATAAGAAATACATACTTCTCTGAAGTCGTCACAAGCCAAGCTTGTGCGCTTGCATCAGACGCTCCGAGCTGTGGGATAGTAGAAACAAATGAAAGCAGAAACAGACGAAGTCGTCACACGTCAAGCTTGTGCGCTTGCATCAGACGCTCCGAGCTGTGGGATAGTAGAAACAAATGAAAGCAGAAGCAGACAAGCTGATCACACTGTGTTACGAACAAGCGTCTTGCGAGGTGCATGATGTAGTAGGCCGAGCTACACCAATTTTGTACGTGACTAGCTGTGCCCTCGGCTCCGCTCGCGTGGACTGCAGAGTTATTGTTTAGGTAAAATTATAGATAGATATATGCTACCGCTGAGTTTCTTTTTTAGGTCTTTTTATTCTACGCAATTCTTTACTCCAAGATATTGTTCCATCTTTAACGGTTTAGACAGCGTATTGCAAGAGAGCGCGCTGGCGGCAAACTTTTTTCAGACTTGATTCACTATTATCGTCACTGCTTACTTCTTATGTTACTTTACGTAACAAAATATATACTAAGANTTGCAAGAGAGTGCGCTGGCGGCAAACTTTTTCAGACTTGATTCACTATTATCGTCACTGCTTACTTCTTATGTTACTTTACGTAACAAAATATATACTAAGACTTGACCAGAGAACACAGATATGACTTTAAAAAAAAAATACGTAAATGGGATAAGTTGTTCTTGAGTGATAAGCGCACTAACAGACAGACGGAGAGATGTTGAGTTTTATAATATGTACAGATAATGATTCACACCTTTTCTCAAATTCAGAGTCATGTGACACAACAGAATCATTTCTATTTTGGCTCTATAAAGACTACCATCCCCCTAAACCCTACAGCTACAACTGTTTGGAACGTGAAAGGTGCAGACTATTTTCTTGTGTGTATCCCCACCCACCTGTGCTTGCATGCCGAGCCAACAGGAACAGCTGCGCACCCAAAATGTAGTCTTGCTGCTCCATCGCGGTCCAGATCTGGTCAGGAATATCCACTAGGATCTTCACCTGCACTGCAACCCCACACAAGAAGTTGTTCTTCGCCAGCCTGCGAACATTCCCACAACCATTGTAAATGTTGCGTGCTGTATAAAACTAACATAGTTACATCATTCTTTTAATATCCATTACTATCACACAATCAGGTATGCAACAATACAACTCCCCAGAAAAAGATCACACTTTTTATATTTAAATATAATTAACGTGAAAATCCAGTGAAACCCCTTTTTTACACTTTTCTGGGGATCAAGAAAAACTGTTGTAAAATGATGTAAATGTGTGGTGTAATGTTACATAATTGTTAAGTTTCACAATAGTTTCAAATTATTTAAATTCTAATAAAGTTTATGATGTAAGAATAAAAACTTGTTATTGGATTCAGTTACTAGGCCATACCAACATTCCACAACATGGACTCTGGAACTGCTTAACAGTTGACGCCTAATACACTCAACGTGGAAAAATGGATGAAGGTGTACAGACCCAGCATCCCTCTAAAATGGAGTCTCCTTAACGAGTATGGGCCAACGCGGTTGCACCCTGAGGGTGTCTGGCCCTGGCTCACCAGAGCGCATAGCTGGGCACTGAGGGTTATGCTAACCCTTTTATGACCTGCCTGGTGATTGGGCATTTAGGAAATAGCTGTGAATACACAGCTATGCTCTGTCAGTGATGTTACATTATGTTCAGAGGATAAAAATCAAAAGAAGAATAGAGAATTATGACATAGTGGATTCAGTGGCTGTCCTGGAGGCGCAGGCACGACCGTAAAGGTGGTTTAATATTAAGTAGCAGCGCAGGGAGGGGGACAGGTTCTGGCTTGGTCCACCCAGGAAGGAATCTACGCTCTCTTCCTGGGGCTGGTGCCTTGGGGTAAACCCCTGCCGGAGTCCTATCGATCGATCGGCGCAGGAGCATGCACTTCCAGAGGGATGGTGCTCGGGACTTGGGGAGAGGGCCCCCCAGAGAAGTTGAGTGAGCGGTGTCACCAGCTACAGACCTCAACTGCCCCTCTGGGTTCACAGTGTTCCCCACGAAAAAAACCTATGGCTCTCAGTAAGCGGCATGACCAGCTTGCAAAAGAGATTCATACTGTTGTTACGTGTTTGTTCTCCTCAAGCCTCAGAGCAAGGCTTTCTCTTCCCTTGCTACAGTGGCGCTAGAAGAGCGGCGTTACCAGTTAGCAGCTAGACACCAAACATTGACATGAGATGAGAGCGCCCTTCAGTGGGATATTTGGTTTGAAACTCTATTGTGGCGATTGTGCGTGCTCCGAGAAGTAGATAAGTGGGTATTCACACAGAAGGCAAAGTTGGTAAGGGAGGTGAAAGCGAAAGAGAATGATTGGACCAAAAAGAGATTAACTGGTAAATATAGGTTTTACTAGTGAGTCGGCCCGGCTTTGCCCGAGTACGATTGAGTTTTATAGTGATACACTAATAAATAACTTGGGAAAAGACAATTCATTTATCTGAAAACAGAATTATAAAATTATATTATGTTGGCCTAAGTTTTTAACTGATAACAGAAACCTAAAAGGAAGGAAATATTTTTTTACCCAATAGCCAAGGAGTAGGGTATTGTTTTTGGAGTGTATCTATGCAACTATCGCACAGTTACCACATTTCCGCTTTCCAGTGTCGATGTATGGAAATCAAAACGTGAGTTCCATCAAGTTGTAGCTTATGAAATAAGTGTACATTGGTACTACTTTTTGCACTTGGCTGAGGGATCTTAATTGAACACCAAAGTTAAGCAACTATCCCAGCGACACACATTTGGATGGGTGACCGTTTAATGGCATAACATCTGAGTGCTTCCGGGGCTTTGGAGGGTACGTTAAATATTCAGTCCCGGTTGTTATCGATTGATAGCANCATTTGGATGGGTGACCGTTTAATGGCATAACATCTGAGTGCTTCCGGGGCTTTGGAGGGTACGTTAAATATTCAGTCCCGGTTGTTATCGATTGATAGCAGTCGTTAAGCCATTTCAGAGGTCCTTGGGCAACCTGATAAACTCTGACACCAGANTTATCGATTGATAGCAGTCGTTAAGCCATTTCAGAGGTCCTTGGGCAACCTGATAAACTCTGACACCAGAGGAAAAAAATATTTTGGTCACATTCCCAGCCGTTGCAGAATTACGTTTTGCTGTTATTCCACAGGAACCATACAATTTTCCGGGATAAAAATTATCCTATGTCCTATTCTAGGACCTAAAGTACCTACATACCACATTTCATCAAAATCCATTGAGCCGTTATAGAGCTGAGTGGTAACAAACCTACTCTCACACACACACACAGACTTTCGCATAATATTAGTAGGATTCCGTCAGTAGGAATTTACAAGACATATATCTCCGGCCTGTACCCGCTAACGTCTGATGGACAAGGGACCAAGCTTGCCAAGCTGTTTGCTGCAGGGCGGCAACGAGATATTGATCGATGTTCAAGGCAAGAGAGACCCCGGTACAAATACATATGGCACAGACGAGGCACGTGGCTAACACTCGGAGCAAGGAGAAGGCTCCGTGACAAGAGCTTCTGCGCAGCGTGTTGAGAAACACAAGTTCTGACAATACTATCGTTTTACGCCAAGTCTAACCGTTACTGCTGAAGGCAAGCGGTACGGAAAGAGTGGTGAGATAGCGAGAGTTGCAGAAGATGATCTGGTCAGAATGGCTCGCGAACTGCTCTGTCTGGATGGCATGCATTCGAATAAATACCCTCGAGACACGTGGCGAGTGAGGGGTGGCTGGAGCAGGCCGCATGAAGGGGGAAACCTCCTCTGATGCGCTGCGAGCGTGCGCATTCGGTGTCTCCCGGCCAGGGCAAGGCAGGCGAGGGAGTGGGTCCACCCACTCAGACAGGAGTACGGTGTCGTGCAGATTGCCGGCCTCTCAGGCGGCGAGCGAGTTACTCGCTTGTGAATAGGCATGGTACAGAGTCGAAACAAACAGCGGCATTCTGCGCTATGGTACACTAGGTATACCACCAGAGGTTGAGGCTTGGATATGTAACTGACAGCGCTCGTGGCTTGTCACAGTTTGAAAATACTTTTATGTCGAGGTAGGGCAGCTGCTGAAATATTGTTCACTTACACCTGGAAAACATCAAGGATTGGCCCTGATCCATTTTATATGCTGCCTGGTTTGCGCGTTTTGCCCTACACAATTCAAGTGACCGTCAATCAACAGTATGGACAATTGTAATCCTCACAACTGCTACAATTCCTGCGGCTTCCGTATACCTCCGCTGTCTAATTGTGATGTGAGACACTGTTACTGTATTTACATTTCTGAGGTTAGTCAGGCCAGCTCTACGCAACACCTAACTTCTGTTTCAACTGCGGGCACCTACAACAGTAGTTTCCAAACAAATATACTGGGCTGCTAACGAGAATGTCTCTGTTGTAAAGCAAATCTCATAGCTTACAGCGTACTGCAAATTTGTATTTACAGGATCAGTCACCTGCTACTCTGACTTTTCCAGACCTGCAATAACCCTGGGAATTCTAGTTAAGTAGAGTAAAGAAACCGCGAGTTGACGGAGCTTATTTGTGGGCCTAGTCCAGGTTTGCAAGAGCAGTATTGCACAGCAAAGGCGACATAAACCTGCCCAGTATTTACGTTTTTTTAAATATTTGGGCAGTGGTGTAGTTGAATTAAACTTAGAAATTCTGTTGACCTTTCAAGGTTTAATTAGTCTAGGATTGTGGTGTGACCGCGCGTTGCCGGGCATGTTTCACAGTACAGACCTGCCAGGGCAACGTCGGAGGAACCCAAGACAGCAGCGCACAGCATGGGGACCCTATCCTGATTTGCACTTGTTNACCTGCCAGGGCAACGTCGGAGGAACCCAAGACAGCAGCGCACAGCATGGGGACCCTATCCTGATTTGCACTTGTTCGCTGTGCACTCAGTTCTAGTCTGTGGGCACGAGTACCAACACAGGATGCCCCTCATAATAATACACCACTGGGTTTCATTCCTTTGCTGGAGATAGATGAAGTAGTTTACTTATCTCTCGTGTTTGAAGGGAGGCGACTCCTTCGAGGTGTGGAAATTCCCTGACTTTTCCANGTGAAGTAGTTTACTTATCTCTCGTGTTTGAAGGGAGGCGACTCCTTCGAGGTGTGGAAATTCCCTGACTTTTCCAGGTTCTTATGATTAATTAAATTTTTCATTGCCAAAATTAAATGTAATTATTTTCCAAAAAAAAATACTATCTCAAGTGACTCTAAACATAAAGGCATATATACAAAAATCCCTCATACCAAGGATAAGAAAAAATTATGACAAAACTTTAGTCATGTTTCCAAATAATGTAAAATGTAAAGCAAAATTCTAACTTTTAACATACCTACCCAAGCTGCTCAGATGGTGATGATAGGACATCTTGCATAATTGTAGTGTATTACAAATACATTTACTATACAATACATCAGAACTTTTGTGTAGCCAGCTCTGAATCAAAATCATAAAATTATTTACAACAAAACTAAACAACAATCCAAAATGATTAAATCTTAGTTATTTTTTGTACATTCAATTTTTGCACTGATATCATCAACTTCCTTTTCATTACTTTGACCAGTTTCAGTTTTTAGCTTGTTGCTTCATGTTAGTAAATTTAAATTTACTATTTATTTAGAAAATATTTCCAATTCTCTGACTTTCCTTTTAGCTACAAAATTCCCTGACTTTTCCAGGTTTCTAGGTCGAGTGGCCACCCTCATTAGGATGCTTCGTTTATAAGGCCTAGGGGCTGGGCAAGCGCACTTAAGGTGACCACGTCTGCCTGTCATAGAAACATTTGCTGGATAGTGTTGTGCAAGTTCATGATCTATATGACCTGATACAACTTTCAGTTCATGCGAAAAACAAAAATTTACAAGTTAAAGTGCAATATATTAAAAAAAAATTACCTTTGAGTTTCCAATAAGTGTTACCAAGTTCGTTAGGAAAGAAAAAATTACAATGACTAAGGTAGAAAAAAAGGGCAGAAAGAGAGAGCGAGAGTGAGTGTGTGTGTGTGTGTGTATGCACCCACGNAAGAAAAAATGACAATGGCTAAGGTAGAAAAAAAGGGCAGAAAGAGAGAGCGAGAGTGAGTGTGTGTGTGTGTGTGTGTGTGTACGCACACACANGTGTGTGTGTATGCACCCACGCCAGAGCTAAAAAATTCCACATGTATATGTAGGAAAATGTGCAGTCCATGGAAGCACCTAGGCCTATATTTTGAATTTCATCAGTTTTTACGAAAACTGTACTGTAATATTAACACCACTTATTTAAACTTATATGTTAGACATTTGTTTAACACGGCTTATGAACTGAAACATTTCCTGTGCAGGAGAGTCCAGCACGAAGAACTATGAGTTACCCGATATTCAAACTTGGACTCTTTACATTAAGAAGCAATTCCTGATTCTGTCAAAGCAGCAAGCTCTCTATGTAAAAATATTAAGTACCGTAAACCGGGGTTATTTTGCTCCTACTGGTGTAACTTTACAACACTCGTTTTTTTTTTTTTTTTTTTTTTTTTTTTTTGCAAAGAAACAGAGAACTGTAGATAAGTATTTTAAATTATGATGTTATCTACCCAGGTAATATTTGCTAACCCGTAACCAAATGGCTGTTAAACATTTTGAATGTTGCAAAGTTACCCCATCAAGTGCAAAGTAACCCCGGTTTATGGTACATGGATGCGATGATGCTGGTATATTTCACTAGACTTGAGTGTGTGGTCGAAGCCATATTCTGTGAACGTCCAGACCTTTGCGGCGCAGCGCTCTTCTCGGGGGTTCTGAAGCCAAACAGCTGTCTCTGCTGCAGATGCTGCAGCTGGACCGTCATCTGGTCCTGGTGCAGAGCCACCCCAGCCACCGTCTGCTTCATCTCGGTGATGGTGTCCGCAGCATCTATCAGGTCTCTATACCGCTCCCTGCACACACACACAGTCCGTGATTACCCAATATTTCATGATTCACCAACTGCTACCGCCTCACATCCACACAGCTGTCATTACCTCTACCACAACATTATGCCATAATTGTAAGACGGGTAACTAAACACCACTATATTATAACATCCTATTGTATATACGCTTCAATTCCTTTTTAAGATTGTCAAATTTTAATTTTGTGAATAATATTTAATATGCCTATCACAAAATTCTAATTAAAAGGCGGCTGTGGTGGTATAGTGGTTACACTACTCGCCTCCCACCTAGGCGAACCAGGTTCAATTCACGGCGGGGTCACTCCCAGAATTTTCGCATGTGGGAATCGTGCCGGACGATACTGCTGGTTCACCGGTTTTTTTTTTTTTTTGAGAATCTCCCATATCCCCCGCCCACCTCTTCATTCCAGCGCTGCTCCATACTCACCTCGCTTCACCCTCATCGGCTCTCAACACCTCGTTAAGAGTCGCCCAAATCTCTTCACTCACTGACTCTAATTTAAAAAAATTATGAACTCACCCAAAATTTAATTTGTAATTCCAATACATACATATAAATTTTAGATCTGCCAGCTAAACAATTTTTTGAAGCTGCACATCCATATGATGAATTGTGCTGAGTTCTGGGTCTATTTACATCTCTACATACAGACCATATATTTGTACTGGCAGACACAAACTGAAACTATTCCTTTAAGTCTTTTAGATGTTCAACCCCACACCCGAATTGTGGGGGAAGGGCAGGGCTGTCTGAGGGAGTAGAATATAATAATAATAATAATACTAATAATAACAATAATAATAAACACCTGCAATTAGTCTGCCGCCCAGTGGCGTGATCTCTCACCTCTCCCCTACCTGAAAAAACCCCTCTTGCATGCCCTTCCTGAACTTTCCAACCCCCCTCACAGATACCAATTCCCCCCGCAACACAATCCACTCCCTCACAGACCTCACAATCATAGACTGCCTACCCCGCTTCGTTCTCCTCCACACCCTCTGAAGCTTCTCACAGCTGTTTCCACCCCCTCTAAACACCCCCTTACTTAGCTGGCAGCGTAACCTTCCCCACCCTGTACATCCTGAATAGCCTTTTAACTGTCCTCCTGTCCTTCAACGAGCTCCACCCCAGTTCTTTCATCATCACTGATGGCCTATAGTTCCCCTCATCCTCACCATCCTGCCCCTGTCTTCTCCACCACCTACCCTTCACCCATCTTGCTGCCCTTCTTTGCACTTCTAGCTCTCATACCTCCTCCTCCACGTACAGGCCCCATGCTACTGCCGCATATTCTAACATCGGCCGTACCATTGTGCCATATGCCTTCTCCTTCACCTCACCACTGACTCCCTTCAGCACCCTTCCCAACATCCCTTCTTCCCTTTGCAACCACCCTCTCTACCTGTTTTTTCCATCTGAGGTCTCCCTGCAATACAACCCCTAGATACTTATATTCTGCTGCTTCTTCTATCTCTTACTCCTCCCATCTGTACATGTCCCTGCTTATCACCTTCCTTGTAAACCTCACTACTTTAGTTTCCTTATATTCATCTTATTCTCCATGGTCCACAACCATATCCTGTCAATGTCTGCTTGCAAGTTTTCACCCCCTCCCACCACTGCATACAATATACAATCATCTGCAAACAATCTTATTTTTCTCCTAATCCCCAAACCCATGTCATCTACCATTACGGTAAACAACAAAGGGCCCAGTACGCTTCCCTGTGGTACCCCTGACGTAACCTCTCCTTCCTCCGATATTGCCTCTCCCACTTTCACCCTATGTCGTCGCCCCTGATGAAGTCCCCAATCCATTCCACTACCTATTTGTCCGGTATCAGCTTATCCACTTTCTTCATCAAAGTCCCATGGGGCACCTTATCAAACTCCTTCTCAAAGTCAATGAAGCAGGCATTCAGCTGCATCTCACACGAGCATCCTTTACTGAAACCACGTTGCGACTCCTCCAACTTATTCCTCTTGTTCATAACATTCACCACATACTGAACCACCAGCCTCTCCATTGCATTTCCTGTGCT
This sequence comes from Clitarchus hookeri, assembly GCA_002778355.1. Taxonomy (NCBI): domain Eukaryota; kingdom Metazoa; phylum Arthropoda; class Insecta; order Phasmatodea; family Phasmatidae; genus Clitarchus; species Clitarchus hookeri. The sequence goes on along the minus strand of NQII01004963.1, from coordinate 29,691 downwards.
CAACGTGAGTCTCACCGGTCTGTAGCTGCCGGGCCTCCCCCTATCCTCCCCCTGCTTGTGTATTGGGACCACCAACGCATCCTTCCAACCATGTGGTAACTTACCCTCTCCTAAGGACTTGCTAACCAATGCATCCAAATATTTCACTGACTCTCTCCCACCAAACTTAACTGCTGCGTTCCCTATCCCGTCTGGTCCCACTGCCTTACTGCTCTTCAACCCCCTGATTACCAATGCTATCTCCCACTCCCTCATCTTAAACTTACTAAACCACCCCCAATCCCTATTAGCCTCCCTATTCCAATCCTCCTTTGCCTCAAACACTGACAATTACTGGCCTTGCAGCATCTCCGGTTTTTCTTGGTCATTTGACGCAGTTGTGTCATCCCTACCTTTCAGCAGAAGGATCTCTTCCTCTCCTCCTCTTACCATCTTAATATATCTAAACAATTTCCCCTATTGCTTTCCTTTTCCTTCTTCCACCATCTTCCCTAAAAATAAATTATATTCATTGCCTGTTTAATCATCCTTTCAAGCTCCCTTCCCATTTGTTTCATCAATTCCTTAGCTCTTGTCATCCCTTCATTTCTCCACTTGACATGCAATTTTCAACACTCCCTCTTCAATTTTTCAATCTCCTGTCCATAATACGGTAATCTTTTCTTTGGCATGAATGTTTCCAACATAACCTCTCCTTGGTCTCCAAGACTCCTACAGCAGCTGTGTACGACCTGGTAACCTCAAAAAAGAAGGCTAACAGGACTCTGATGGAGCCATGATATGTCGAGAAGCCTGAAGAGTATATAAATGTGCTTTCAAGAGGGATNAGGCTAACAGGACTCTGATGGAGCCATGATATGTCGAGAAGCCTGAAGAGTATATAAATGTGCTTTCAAGAGGGATATACACCTTTTAAATGGAGACCATCACAAAAAAGAGTAACACTGGGTACACAAATTACAAACACAAAAAAAAAAGAAGAAGAAGGTGACGAAGGAAGCAAACAGAAAACGTACCGAGACTGACAAAATGGGCAAAGGGAAAGTAATAAAGGAAGCACAGAAGAGAACATTTGGAATTAGACTGAAAATGATGTATGCAGTAGAGTACCTGTTAACTATGGCAACTTTTCCAAAAATTTAAAAATTCTAAGTAAGAAATTGTTTTACAAAATTTCCCCAGTGCAAGAAAATTTTCATCTGAACTGAGTATTTCAACATATCTGTTACGTTTGAGGCTGTCTGCGATTCCTGGTGTTGTGAAAGATAGCATCCAAATGTACTGAAGTCCCANACATATCTGTTACGTTTGAGGCTGTCTGCGATTCCTGGTGTTGTGAAAGATAGCATCCAAATGTACTGAAGTCCCATTTTACTAAGACAGAATCATCACGTGCCGCTCTAGACGCCGGCACATGTGTTCAGTGGTACAAGTAGACGTATAGTAGTTTGCTTGTGGTGGCTTCTCGACCTGACGCTGGGCATAACTGTCGAACACAAATACAGCCTGAAAGGTTGAGTACTTTGGGGGTTGTGGATCGACTACGTGGACGTTTGTTGATCCCTTGTCACTTTCATGAAGCTAGCAGTTAACTTTGTTTTTTACACTTCCAACACTTTTCCACTTTTTTTAACCCACAACTTTGCAGATCTTCACAACCCAATGTAAAAATTATTCAGGACATCAATCAATTACCAAAACGCACTTAAGTGGAAAAGAATCTGCAGCTTCCGTCGAGCCTAAAAACACCCAGTTTTATGCAGGGATACTCGAATGCTCACAAAACATGTCACCAACTAGATCACAATCATTACAATGCCTTTTTCTACCACTTGATAGTCTCATAATACACTAAAATGAAAAAGGACTTACCAAATAGATGAGAATTTTTTTAATATTAACCATAATACACCCAAAATAAGAAATAGATATTAATGCTACAGCAATTAGGCTGTAAAGGACTTAGAAAAGAAAAAAACAGATGCCCAGTTTTTTTCCCCATATACCTAAAGTAAACATTTGTAATTATCCAGTTTAGTGACTTTCCTGAAGGAAACGTCCTAGATAAACGAAAGTAGCATTAATGGATTCTGCACAGCTTACCTTGTTAATATTTAAGAGGGCATCATGTTAAAATAAGTAGAAGGTATTAAATAAAATTGTTAAAGTACGAGCAGTTCGCCGCTTTGTTTACGTCGGACGCAATGATTTTCGATGACGTCATGATTCGTACCGTCACCTTATTGGCTTGTGGGTATTGTTACGTCACCGTGACGCGTCAGATGTGATTTTAACGGACATTTTNCATCACCTTATTGGCTTGTGGGTATTGTTACGTCACCGTGACGCGTCAGATGTGATTTTAACGGACATTTTTTAGGTAGATCAGTAGCCTTTGTGTCTTTGCCGGGGTGAGTTGTGACGTCCCAATCCGACGGATTTAAAAACGGAGAAAGCAAGAACGAGTGCTTCTGTGCGTTATATTCGCCTATGTGGCGTTTTAGTAGATCACGGTGTTTTGTCGAGTGAGGTAAGGTTGAATTGGCCAAGGACAGAGGAATTGTACCCGCCGCCTACCTAGGTAAGTAAATTGATATTCTTCCGGTGTGTTTTACGGTTCCTTTAAATCCCTAATATCCTAAATTCGTAGGTTAGTTTAAAACCCTAAAATCGTAGGTTAGTGTAAAACCCTACAATCCNTAAATCCCTAATATCCTAAATTCGTAGGTTAGTTTAAAACCCTAAAATCGTAGGTTAGTGTAAAACCCTACAATCCCAGGTTAGTTTAAAAATGTAAAATAGTCATTCACCCATTGTCGGGTTAGGTTCTGTTAGGTTTGGTGGGCACTTATAACGAAATTAGTCATGCGTTAATGCCACTTGTATATTCATGTTCTGCGCCATTAGTAGAGTGGAAATATACCATTTTCCGGTTTTTTTTTTTTACAGAAAAGTCACTAAACTGGATAATTACCAATATATTTAATTTATTTAGCTAACAACATATACAATTACTGATAAATATACATTTCATCTGATTTCCTTGAACAAACATTCACCAAGGTGGAGAGCTCAACACTAATGTGTATTTCGTATTTGGGCAAGAGCAGGTCACACATAGTAACAGACACATGTAACAGACACTGAGAATACAAGTAATTTAGAAAAGGACACGAGGTAACACATGGATAATGCAGGGGTCAACGACCTACAGCCAATAAGGTGATGGCACAATGCCGAAAATTACCAAATATTAAGGCGTCCAACGTAAAAAAGCGGGGGACCGCTCGTACTATTAACTATTTTATTTAATACGTTCTATTTAGTTTAACATTAAGCCGTCCTGGATATCTGCGGCCGGTAGGTAGCGTGGGAAACAGCAATGCGCAGCCATTACACACTGCGACCGACGTAACNTGGATAATGCAGGGGTCAACGACCTACAGCCAATAAGGTGATGGCACAATGCCGAAAATTACCAAATATTAAGGCGCCCAACGTAAAAAAGCGGGGGACCGCTCGTACTATTAACTATTTTATTTAATACGTTCTATTTAGTTTAACATTAAGCCATCCTGGATATCTGCGGCCGGTAGGTAGCGTGGGAAACAGCAATGCGCAGCCATTACACACTGCGACCGACGTAACACACCGGCCAAACTGCTCGTACGTTTCGCAATTTTGTTACATTTTTTTNGCAATGCGCAGCCATTACACACTGCGACCGACGTAACACACCGGCCAAACTGCTCGTACGTTTCGCAATTTTGTTACATTTTTTTAAATATGTTTTACTTATTATAACATGACCCCCTCTTAAATATGAACAAGGTAAGCTGTGCAGAACCCATTAATGCTACTTTTGTTGGTCTAGGATGTTTCGTTCAGAAAAGCCCCTAAACTGCATAATTACCGTAAGTCTTTTCCATTTTTAATTAATAATTGAATAGCAGTGGATGGTATCGTATANCCCCTAAACTGCATAATTACCGTAAGTCTTTTCCATTTTTAATTAATAATTGAATAGCAGTGGATGGTATCGTATAATATTCTGAAGGGTGTAGTAAATGTTGTAGCTACATAATGTTAGGTCAGTGTTCTGAAGTTGTAACAAGTTGTGGCAGTTTTTATTCAAACCAATTGCAATGGATGTTATATTTTAATGGTTTTGTAGAGTGTAATAAATGGAGTTGTAAGTAGGTAATGTTAGGTAGGTATCTGTAGTCAACGAGTGTTAACCAGTTGTAGATAACAGTTTGCATTGGATGACTGTGTACAATATTTCGAAAGGGTGTAATAAATGATGATGTAGCTAGGTAATGTTAGGTATGGTAAATATAGTGGCCACGAGTGTTTGCTATTATTAATGGACTCTGATTGCAGAGGATGGTATCATAAAATAATTTGAAGGGTGTAATAGACAATTTTGAAGTAAGGTCGTGTTAGGTTAGGTATCTGTGACGTCCCCGCCTCAAAACCCCTACATTCCCGTGAATGCCCCGTTAGATTAAGAGAGGAAAGGAATGCGGCAATGGGGACAAATGTGATGTCAGTGCCATATTGTGACGTCATAATCTGTGTGAAAACACATGATATCTGGTCGTACACTAATCCTATAGTGCACTACAACTATTAATCTAAGCCACGGCCGGTCTATCACAGAGCAACATACCAGTATCCATCAAATTAACACGTATCTCGAGTACAGAGCATAATAAATACATATACCTAAAGAGCAGTTTAGTTCACTGATACGAGGTTGTCTATCTTATTAGGGGCAGTTCGATGGCTGGGATAGTCTGCAGAAATACTCACCCATATTTGTAAAGGTTAATATGACATACAGTATGTCAGCGAGAACTACGAAAGTAAATGTGAAGTAACAAAGTTTCAGCAGTACATAAGTTTCAGTAAATACTTCGTAAACACTAAACTACTAACCCTACAATAACACGTAAATCTTCTTTTTTCTTTTCAACTTCAGCCTGCAACTTCTTCCTTACTTCCTGGACCTCCGAGATTGTATGGGATGTAAATAACTTATTCACATCGATTTCTAATAAAGCTTGATCCTGCATTTCGAAATGCAGAATTTTAGACAGAATTATGTATTAACCATCCCTATGATAGGTTAGGGTTGTCGTTTGACAAAAAAAAACCACAACACCACGTCACCATACTTTAATGAACAGTCATAGGTAGATACAAAATATTGCTGGGCAACATGATTGCAAAGTGTGTACATTTGTCAAGGGAATATTAACAGNAGTCATAGGTAGATACAAAATATTGCTGGGCAACATGATTGCAAAGTGTGTACATTTGTCAAGGGAATATTAACAGAGTGCGCATATCAAAAGCTAATGAAATTTTAGATATACATTTCCTCTAACCAAGTTTGAATGCGCGTTTTCAAGAAAGCCAAAGTATTTGAAACATGTAAAACATTTTAACTCTGTTAAGATTCATATGAATATAAATATATTTATTAATCTTTGATTTCCAAGNCGAAACATGTAAAACATTTTAACTCTGTTAAGATTCATATGAATATAAATATATTTATTAATCTTTGATTTCCAAGAAGGCCGCTGCTTTAGAAGGGTAAATATTCCGCTCCACATTAAATATGTAGTAGCAGTAATTTTTAATATATATGTGGAGCAGCCTTAAGTCGTAGGTGGTAAGTTGTAATAGTAATTATTTAGATTAGCGGCTTTTCTGAAGGAAATTTCATAGACCCACATAAGTAGCACTAATAGGTAATGCAAGATTAACTTTTTAATATTGAGGAAGACTTAATGTTAAAATAAGTAGAACATATTAAATAAAATTATTAAAAGTACGAGCAGCAGAGCCACTTTGTTTATGTCAGAAGCCATGATTTTTGGGGGAATAATGGATTGGTAACGTGAAAAAAATGTGCATCGTCCCGTTACCTTAATGGCTGTGATATGTAAACGTCATCATAACGGAATTTTACGTTGAAGTTGAGAAGTTATTAGTAGCAGTTCAGAAGCGAGACGGTGTGGATGTGTTTTTTTGCGGACGTGTGTTGTGACCTACGAATCCGACACTGCGAAGGCTTGTGATTTAAGATTGGAGGGTGCGAGAACGAGTGCTTCTGTGCATAATATTCGCCTATATGGCGGGTGTTACTAGGATGTTTTAGTTGATCGTGGTGTTTTGTAAATTGAGGTAAGATGCACAGCAGTTGAAAGGATCGAGGACAATGGAATTGTACCAGCCGCCTACCTAGGTGAGTAAATTCATAGACTGCCGGTGTGTTTAACTGTTACTTTAAAACCCTAAAATCCNTACCAGCCGCCTACCTAGGTGAGTAAATTCATAGACTGCCGGTGTGTTTAACTGTTACTTTAAAACCCTAAAATCCAAGGTTAATTTAAAACCCGACTATCGTAGGTTAGTTTAAAACCCTAAAAAATCTAGATTGGACTAAAATCCTAGGGAAGTTAAAAACCCTAAAATCCGAGATTCATTTAAAACCCGAATATCGTAAGTAAGTTGAAAACCATACTATCGTGGGTTGGTTGAACACCCTACAATCATAGGTTAGTTAAAACCCTACAAGCCTAGGTTAGTTTAAAACCCTACAATGGTAGGTTAGTTTAAAAATGTAAAATAGTGATTCACTCATCGTGGGGTTATGTTCTATTAGCTTAGGTGAGCACATANTACCAGCCGCCTACCTAGGTGAGTAAATTCATAGACTGCCGGTGTGTTTAACTGTTACTTTAAAACCCTAAAATCCTAGGGTAGTTTAAAACCCTAAAATCCAAGGTTAATTTAAAACCCGACTGTCGTAGGTTAGTTTAAAACCCTAAAAAATCTAGATTGGACTAAAATCCTAGGGAAGTTAAAAACCCTAAAATCCGAGATTCATTTAAAACCCGAATATCGTAAGTAAGTTGAAAACCATACTATCGTGGGTTGGTTGAACACCCTACAATCATGGGTTAGTTTAAACCCTACAATCCTAGGTTAGTTTAAAAATGTAAAATAGTGATTCACTCATCGTGGGGTTATGTTCTATTAGCTTAGGTGAGCACATATNTAGGTTAGTTTAAAAATGTAAAATAGTGATTCACTCATCGTGGGGTTATGTTCTATTAGCTTAGGTGAGCACATATTACGAAATTAGTAGGACGTTAATGCCCCTAGTACATTCGTGTTCTGCGTTATTAGTAGAGTGGAAATATACCACTTTTCGGGGTTTTTGGTTTTTTTTTCTTTCAAAAAACTCACTACTCTGGATAATGTTGTAATGGCGGTAGTGCTCTTTGTCTTTTGTGTAGACGTTGCCTGTGGTGTTATCATAGTTCGTAAGTGCATGTGATTTTGTAAGTTAGACTAGTTTATAAGTGAGGCTAGGTTTAAAGTTAGGCAATTTTATAAGACAGGTAGTTTGTAAGTTAACCAAAATGTCAAGAATAGATGTATAAAAACGGACGGGAAAAATCGTAGGAAGGTGCAAGTGCACAGTATGAGGGAAGGTATGAAGGAGGGATGACAGCAGGTTAAATGTGACCAGTGTGGTGCCTGGTGCCGACTGTGTGGGGATAAGAAAAGGGGAACTTTGCTCATTATGGCAGCTTTAGTGGAGGTTTGAGTAATGCGTTGGGGGAACTGGCATAGTGATGGTGACAGGAGATAAACTAACAATGGAGTAGAAAACTCTAATATATAGGGAATGTGTTAGTTGGATTTGGGAAACGTTAATGGGGAAACTTGTAGAGGGCATGCAATTTACTAAGATGGAAGTGCATAAGGAGGAGAGATTTAAAGGGGATATTGTAGAATTGATGAGCACGAAAGAGACAGCGAGATGACACACTGGAATGAGAGGGTGGCGGTAAGGGTCAAAAATGAGATGGGTAGTGATGTGAACAAAAACGTTCACGAGTTCCTTCGTGCCCACCTTGACTACCACAGTCGTGTCCACTGCACCAGATACACCACACCAACTGCCTTGTGGGCCCGAGTGAGAATGAAGTGTAGTTAATCAGGCTATTTAATCAGTGTTCATAATTGCAACAAACACATATACCGCAAAGTGAATAATAAATGTTTATAATTATCAACATAAAAGACCATTGTCACATACACAGCCACAGCCAGGGACATTTTACATTGTATACTTAGCAATGCTGTGACTGGTGCAATACAAACATTTAGGAATAATGTAATAATTTTTATAATGTTTTTGTGTAAGGGTAGTTATGTTTTCTTATGTTAATTTAATTCATATCATTTTCAATCCCATAATCATCTTTCAGTGTATATTGTGTTTCACTTTCTCACCGCTTGGAGTCGTTTCGCGTAACTTGTGGCAGAAGAGGACTCGACTCACCCCAGTTCTTCTCAGCAAGCGAACCAGCGTGGTGGTGTAAGTAGTTCACACTCCGCGAAACCCTTGGTGCCGACAAGTAGGCTGAACTCATTTTCATTGCAATAGTTAATATTCATTGCCGGAACAATTTGTAGTAGTTAATGTACTGAGGGTTAAGCTACCACACTCTCATGAGAGGGTTTTAACGCAATCGTGTTTCTCAACTTAAAACCACGTGTTAACAGTTTCAGGGCCGTTAAGGCCATTTTAGTACTTAATTTGTGTTTTCATTCTCAAATTATAATGAATAAATAACTCCACAAATAAAGCAAGTGTCGAGAACTTTATTTCACATAGTAAGTAGCTTCATTTATTAATTACCGCAGGCATGCGAGGCGGCCAACAGCCTCGCAATCATATGTAACGAGTGTAACAGAAATCAAGCCGCTAATTGACGGAGTGTTAACCAGAGTCCCTGGGACATCGATCGAACGACCCACAACTCATTAGCTCACCGCAGAGCTATGGCACCGGGCACAAAATTCCAACATCAACCAACTCTGGTAATGCACCGCACATCAGTAGGTGTAGACAAACAGTAGAGGTAGAGCAGTTAGAGGAGGAGTTTAAAGGCATAGAGGGTGAATTAGACAAAATGCAAGCTGGTCTACAGAATGAATTACAGAAGGAAAAGCAGAGGAGAAAGGAGGCTGAGATGGAGGTGGAAAATTGAGAAAGAAGGATAGAAGTGATGGAGACAGTAACAAGGGATAAGGCAATAGCTGACACGAGAAAGTAAATAAGGAAGGAGGAGTGAGTTAGTGAATGAAGGAATTTAGATGGCTCTTAACATCGAGGTATTGAGAGTTGAAAGGTTAGAAGAGCAGGAAACAGTAGCGAGACAATAGCAGTCAGCCGAAAGCAAATAAGGATAGAGGAGCAGAAAACAGTATGTAGGGAATAAACAATTATGGNGTTGAAAGGATAGAAGAGCAGGAAACAGTAGCGAGACAATAGCAGTCAGCCGAAAGCAAATAAGGATAGAGGAGCAGGAAACAGTATGTAGGGAATAAACAATTATGTAAGGCAGGAAGCAATATATTGAGAATTGTAGAAGAGTGATAAGCAAAGACCAACAAGCAGGGAAAGATGGGCAGATCATGGCAGGAGGGGAAAAAAAGGGGGCTGGTTAAATGAAAAGAATCAAGGGTGGTGCAGAAGAGGAGGCTGGTGGTAGAGATCAGGTTAGAAGTGATGTAGACAAGGGAAGGAAGGCAGGTGGAAAGAACACAAAAGAGGAAAGGGTTATCGGAAATGAACCAAAGGTGGTTTTCCTATGCAGCTCGATTGTAAAGGATGTGGAGTTAAGGGAAATCATTTGAAGTTGACCACTCCTGCATGGTCTGGTATGGCCACTGCCATCACATCATCGGCCCACAGTCGCTGCAACAGTGCAGCATGCGGAACACCCACATCTTGCATCCCAATGTGTGTCCGCATCGTTCACTTGGGAATGGGTCATGACCCAATACCGAGTGATCCAACCGAGTGCTTGTGGTGTCCCTAGATATATCTGTGTAATTACGGTAGGAATAAAGTGTTAGAATGTGTATTAAATAGCATTGGAATTTATTACCCACAGGCAAATGATAGTAAAATTCTCACTTGGGGGATTGCGAAGTATTCGGAAAATAAATGCATGCCATGTGCATATTGAATGAGGTGTAGAGTAGCAAGGCTAGGGTATTTGAAGTGTTCTATATAATTTTCCCAGTGCAATTGCGTGTCTAATCGAGCCAATTAGTGATGTGGGAAATAATTATTCTTTCTTTCAACCTGACCGATTCTGGCAGTAGAGTGCCACAAAAAATAATAGTACGAAATTTCCCACGTGATCTGCAAGGCACCACATAATCATTTTTAATATTTAAATTAGTGCTTAAGACAAAAATTCTGAACTCTACTCAAGCTAAGAATGTCCATCCAGAACATTGAAGGGTTCTGTTGTCTGCATGTTTTACATGTTTATGTAATGAAGTCAGTAAACTAAGATACATCACGGGATGGTGCGAACTCTCGGCGAGGATGCAGTTCGCCTACGCTACCCCCGGCCATCTGATTCCACGGGTCTTAGGTGCCNATGGTGCGAACTCTCGGCGAGGATGCAGTTCGCCTACGCTACCCCCGGCCATCTGATTCCACGGGTCTTAGGTGCCGCACATGCATCGCATCGCGGGGGACTTTCATTCTTTGTTCGGAACACTTAACTGGAAGAGGTTAACCTAATTTTTCTGGAACTTTGATTTTGTTTGCCAACAGTCTTCCGCAAGTTCGCAGCACCCCTCTGTCAGCTAAATTGTCCGACCCCGGAGGTTTAATTAATATTGTAAGGTTTCGCACCATTCTTGGCCTTTTTGTACAGTAACATCCGAGAGGTAAACCTGGTGAGTTAGGTTAGCTTTGATTTGCATTGTGTACATGTAATTGTGTACACGATTTGGCAATATAATTTACTTGAGATAACCGAAACTTCTGAGTTCTCATTTAGGGTTGTATTTCGGGCCCTGATCCTATCCAGGAAGTCATCGATGCCTCAAGGAGGCTGTGCTGGGGGGCCTGAATACCCCGGCTATATATTATGTTTTCCTGTAAATTTGTACAGTATGTGTCAGGGGACACAGCCACGTGGTCGTTTGGTCCACGATCCTGAAAACCGTGACTTAGTGCTCACCCAGTAAGCTAGCGCCCATTATGTTCGAAATAAAAACATTTTGAAATATTCTGACTTTTCTTTACATAGTAGCCGGACGACGTCCACATTACTATCCCCGACTGCTCAGGTAATGTTTAGATGTTGAAGAGCCTAGGGGTGCAATGTACGCATCTGATCTCTCAGTGAGAGCAGAACCAACACATCGAGTATGTAAGACTCGCTAGGGATCCCTGCTCACAGAGGCGCCAAGTGTATAAAAAATACACTTGCATATTTACTTGGAAGACAAATATCTACACACTTTCACATCACTACAATACAAGAACACTTTACATTATTAATTTCCATGAGCAAATTAAGCATAAAAGAAATTGAATTGATAATAAATTTGATATGCAATGTTATTAAAATATCTAACGAGCTTGTCTCTCCCAGTCTGTTGCAAGCATATTGGGTTTGTTTACATTAAAAATTAAAAATTTTTAATCCATAAACCACTTGCACCCTAACTTATGGAATCTTGAGGGTACAACAGGTGGCTCAAGGTGGACGAGTACATTCTGACCCCAGGAGGGGTGTGGGTATAGTCCATACTGTATAAGAAGGCCGTTTTCTGACAGGTCTGCGAAANTGACCCCAGGAGGGGTGTGGGTATAGTCCATACTGTATAAGAAGGCCGTTTTCTGACAGGTCTGCGAAATTAGCGCTACTGTTTACGTCTGACTACATGTGACTATATATCCTTCCGCCATCAGCTGGTCCGTCAAGTCGGGGCTGTATTTTTTATCAACACGCTGTCAGCTAATCCACTTGCCATTGTACTGTTATGCTAAACAAATTTTAAGATACTTTAAGACTGACATCTGTCTAAAAAAATAAGTAGGTTATACAAGTAAAAATATAAAATGTTGCAAATAATTAAATATTTGCTAACTCTTTTTTAATTTGTCCGAGATAGTGAATTTGGGTTAACATTTGCGAGACGGTCTGTTGTATCTATTATCACACTTTGGGCGTTATAGCTAATATATTCGAGTTGGAAATATGTGACGTGGAATAACATTATAATTGCTTAAAAACTATTCACGCCTCTCACTTTCTACAAACAAGGAGATGGGTTTCATGAGAACAATATGGTGTATAGTTTACGTAGACGAACGATTACCGGCCGAATATAAATGACTTTTACTCCAAATCATTTTACATGAAATATATGTTACTTTAAAAATTATGCAGAGCTCGTGGAAAAATATAACTATTGGCATTTGTTTGTAAATTCGTTATATATCGTGCAAAAAAGACGTTCATTTCTGGCTGGTAATATCTCGCATAATATCGGAGAGATAGCGCGTCACGGCGAAGTTTGAGCCGCTGTTTTTGGATAACAGATAGCGTATTATTTTAAGTTGATTGTTCTTAGATTACGGGCTGGAAATATATTTCAAATTCGTGTCGTTTCGTCAAATTAATAGAAAAATAATTCAACAATATTATGCAATATTTCTATATGCTTTTCGAATTAATATCAAGGACGTGTTGAAAGCGAGGTTGGAGAGGGATGATACGACGTGATAAAACTTTTTGAAGTTAGCACAACTTCAGAAAACTTTTCATCGTCGTATCGTTCTATTGTACATTTCATTTTGAACACCTATACATAACTACATTATCACGAAGTTTAGTTTTTAACACTAACAACCATTGTTTTGTGTCCTTGTAAAATAAAATGCATTAATAAATGTAAGAACTCTTTCTTACCCGCGTATTTTCTGCTTTTGTGATGTGCATTGGCAGTGCACTCAGAATAGCCAACGTAATTTTAACTTTTGTTCGTTCGTGCATCAGCTGATACAGGATTTTGTAAATGGCACTTTGTTTGTTTCGTAAACGTTAAGTTGCCACTCACTGACTGTCAGAAAGTGGCCTTCTTATACCCTATGGACCATACCCATGTTCGAATACATGTTTTACAAAGCCAGTTTTTACTGAGGCGCCAAATATGGGGTTTGTTTACGTGTTATTAATCCAAACAAATCCTGAACACTTTACACACACACAACACATGGATGATGATGTAAACAGAGAATGGAGGGGGTATATGAGGGGTTTTGTGAATACTGTAACTGCAGTGTCCCACTCGCTGCATTAATTTCCCTGGTGGCATTCTTACTGGAAATAACTCTTGACTGTATTGGTCAGCCCAAATTATTATGCCCTCAAAAGATCTCTCTTGAGGGCATGAAAGTGTGTCGGTCACCTGAATCCGGCGGTAACCTGGTGGTCTCAGAGGAGAGGTGCACATCTGTGCATGTCGCTGGCATAGCAGCAGTTGAGGAGGCTACTGCAGCGGTCGGGCCTACTGCCCCCAGTAGAGGGCACGTCGTAGCTGCTCTGTAGAAGCAAGTTGAATGCGTTAAAGGAGGAGGGATGCAACAAGCATCATTCGCCCTCGTCCCCCTCTGCAGGCAGTTCATCCATTGCAGCCCATTGATTCTTGCTATGCAGTTAGTGTTAGCAGGACGGTGGTCGATGTGACCCTCCCCGAGGCCACATGTGGTATGGGCCTTATGTGTGGAGTTGGGGTGGTGAGGTAGGGCGGAAACCATGCTGATATGGTGATGGAATGGTTGCTGTGGGGATTCTAGTGGCCTCTGTATGCCGTGCAGGAAGTACAGGGTGGATGACGGAGATATCTGGTGCCATGCAGGGGGTGGAGCCCTCCTCAGACTCGGTCTCATCACTGCTGCTGCTGGAAGAGGTGTGAGGTCGGCAGCATTGCCGCACGGGGCACTGGGTCGGTGGTTACACATCCCCAACACTCCATGGAGGCGTGCCCACCACAGGCTTGCTGGAGATCTCGCTTGTCGTTCCGGAAGCCGTGGTTTTGGCGGCACCTGTCAGGGTAGATGCTGGCAGTAGCGTGATCCGGCAGGCTCCACCTTTGGCGTACCTTGGGCGGCATTGGCTGAGGCAGGTGTCATAATGCAGGTGTCCGTTGTTGACCTGCTGTCTGTGGGGCCGAGGGAATTGGGACGATGCACTTCGCAGCCTGCAACATATTTTGCAGTCTGCTGTCACTGATTCTGACATGTCAGCACCTGAGTCTTTTGCAGGTACTGGTGTAGCTGGTGCGTCGGCACCAGGTGATACTGCTAGGGCATCTGCAGTGGCAGCATCAAGGAGGCCATCGGCGTGACTTAGATCGTCCCTGTGGACCAGCATGCTGCACCGACTCCCCACATGCACCAGGTATATGGTCTTGCCAGGTATGCGGCCCGCTCCTCCTAGGTGCGAGTCTAGCTCAGAAGTTCTTATATTCCACATATAGATTATATAACCACACATATACCATCTGGTCTGGTTGTAGTGCAGCAGGTAGGTGCATGGTGGAATGCAGTCATTGTGCGACAAATTTTTGTTTTTGTTTGTACACCTCCTTTAAGGAACGTTCTCTTAGGAATCGCCATTCTCAGATTCTCTCGTTTTGAGCTCTTGGATTCTTCTTTCGGTTGGATTTGTGCATGTATGGTAAATGGTCGTCTTATTATGCACAACATCCCATCTCAAGCAACATTTGCGATACTTACGTCTGGTAAAGTTGGTACCATTGTCTGATAACTCTGTGCATATATATCATGTGTATCCCCACATGCTAAAAATTGAGTTTCTAATTGTTTTCCTATGCACATAATGCACGCACTGTATATTGCGGATGCCTCCACCCATGAGAATTATTCTGTTACCACTGGCACAAATCTTTCCATGTGGTAGTTCGAGGGTACGGTCCCATGAGATCCTGGGCAACTGTCTTTAAGGATTCAGTTGGAAGCCATGGTGCCTGTTGTATACTCTCAGTATGCCAGCTTTTGAGAAAATTGCATGGCACACTTATTAAGGTCTATTTTCTGAAAGGGTTGTGTCGGCATCCATGGTGCCTGTTCTTGCATGCTATCAGTATGCCGTATTTGGAGACTATTACATGGCACACTTATGAACATATTTGCGAATATTAAGCAAAATGCCTTAGCCAATAATGATGTTTCTGCATGTTATGCTAGGTTTGCAGTGAACCTTGGTGGGATGCAGTTTGCAGCTTCTGTGTCCTGTGCTAACTGTAATAATATGTCACTGACTTTATGTGTTACTTAAGCTGTTCAGTGTTCACTTGTGTTTTTTACACGGGGTTACAAAGGGCCGTCTTCAATGCATCATCTTACGTTAATTATGGTGGCACACTCCCCTATTCACTTGCATGTTACCGGGCCTATCTGTTGTGCCTGTATTACAAGTGCATACAAGTCAATGAGAGGGTGATTAAAAAAAGTGATGGTCAGCAATGTGCACATAACGGTACCATCGGCTTGAGCAGGGTGTTAAGGCAGAAGGGGGTAGAATTCTCTCCCACTCTTCCTCGTCGCCTGATATAGTCGTTCCAGGCGATCTTGAGAGTGCATCAGCCAGCTGAATTTCTGACCCCGGCAGGTGTACTTCGAAGTCAAAAGACTGCAAAAATTGGGCCCAGTACGTAAGTTTGCTGGGAACTGTCTTAGTATTGTGTAGCCAGACTAGGCATCTATTATCCATAAGCAGAGTAAAGCACTGGTTTTCTACCACTGCGTGCTGGCCGACTGAACCCGGTATAGATCACATTGATGCTGCAACGTTTTTAGTGTGACGAAAAGGCTAAGAGAGGAGTGAGGCACCATGTGTCAAATGTATTAATAAATTATAGGAAAATTTTCTTTTCAACCAAAAATATTACCCTTTTATGCTAAGAACTATACAATGCAAGTGATGCATCGCATATTTAGGAACTAAATATACATCATAGATTGGGTGATTTTGAAAAGGTTTGATACAAAAAGTTTTAAAAAGCGACTAATAGTTTATATTCTACACTGCATAGGTAACACTTTTTTTGGCTGAAGGAAACGAACCTAATAATAGGACACGGAGACTGGTTGGGCTGATAGGTTGTTTTCTCTCTACTACAGATTCACGCTACTCTGCCATCCTGATATTTAATTTACCTTTGACAGTTATTTCTTTAACAGTTTTGAATAATTTTTCCTATGCTCTATTCGTTTAGTATGTGCTTTAGTGTATTTTGCAACATTTTGCCTGATGTATAGTTATTCCTGTACGGATCTTTCTATACATAATTAATATAATTTTTTTTTTTTTGTGCAGTGTGTACACTCTCAGGCCTCAAGGTAGAAATTGTGTCGCTTAAATTTCTTACTTTTTACACTATTGTGCGTTTCTGGACTTGTTCTCTATGGTATTTGTAACTTCTATGTTTACAAAAGATATTATTTTTTTTTTCTTTTTCATTTCGAGTGGTTTAATATAAAATACATTCATTTTGCAGTAATAGTTATTTGCTAGATGTGGGAAATGATTTACCATGACTGGTAAATTGAAGGTTTCTCATTTATTTTGGCGTATGTGGTAATTTTTATTGGACGTTTGGTTAACCTTTACCAGGTATTGTGAAACAGCCATCAGCCTTGCTTTTAGTTGTAGTTTAGTTATTAGCACTTTATTTATCTAACGTACCTTGTTTTGTCTTCAGCGAGCGTTGAAATAGTACTTTCGTC
>NQII01004963.1:0-10191 GCA_002778355.1 Clitarchus hookeri | reverse complement strand
AAAACTACAGCAAACTTTAAGGTTTTCCATTACTCACCAATTTGTGTGTCCCATCACTCTCAGCGGGAATAGTAGAACTGTCAGCTCAATAACATTATCATGGTGTTGATCTCAGCTGGATGAGGAAAAATGTGTGTACACCATGCAGTGCAGAACAGAGATTACTAAGCAGTCGGGCAGCGTAAGGTAGCAGGGCGTACGAGAAAGCAGACAAAGCAGAAGCCTGGAAGGCCTTAAATAAACTGCCACGGCCAATCAAAATTGACGCACGCAGGAGAAAAGGAGGGAAGGTAGGGAGGAAAAAGGAGGGGACCCGAGCCGATCAAAGAGTACACCACACCGCAGAAGTAGGTGGCGCTAATAAACTTAATGCAATGGCACTAACGTCGCAATCTAGTCCAAGATTTAATAATTGTAGTTTTTTTATGCGTTAACCTATCAGTGCCTGATTTTAATCAGTATATTAATTTTGACGTAGTTTTTTGAATAAGTATAATCGTAGTTTGAATTGTAAAGTTTCTACATTAATTCATGTGCTGAGGCTGAACATGGAGGCTCATGGGAAATTCTCACATTTTGCTGGGAAAATAATTAAGATCATTATTGGAATAATCTTCACTTTTAGCAACTAAAGCCCGGTGCTCTCTGGACGATTTTTCCTGCGAGTTTTGCTGAGATATTATTTAAGAGCTAAGCAAAGAGCTATGTAACTTGGTTACTCGCGATGTTCATCGCTGTGTTTGCCGCACACAGTTTAGGTTTCCTTGCGAGCTAGTAACGCCGGCAATCTTGATAATTTTTGACAGCTGGCAGAAATAAACAATTAACTCTCTATGGTAAAGAGAGATTGCTGTCATTACACTTTTCCTAGTTTTGAATCTTGAAAATAAAAATTGTAGACTAAATGAACAACCGTAGGCGAAAGAATGGTTAGCCCGAAGGAACGAAAACGGGAGTGTACTGGCAATTTTTTTCAAAGAATTCATGTGAGTACACAGATAACCTCAAAACTTTATACAAACGTGTTTCTTCTATGCGTGTATTAACATTGCCAAAACAATCATGTTGTCATGTAAATAAAGTCATGTGACACATTCCCTTGCTCTCGTTGGCCGAGATTGGAAACTAGCAAAGAAACACTTAGAGTAAATAGTAGCTTTCTAATTACCGAAAAATAGTACACCAGCCAGCAAGACTGCATGTAGGCATTGATATTTCCAGTGGATGAGCACGTCCAGCAGTAAACAAGACTTGCATGCGATATCGTAAGGAAAATCATTCCATGTGCTGCGATATTAAGTTTCAGTATTAAGTCCCATTAATCTGAAATAATTGGGACCAAGTGCTGTTTGGAGTAACAGATTTTTGGATGATCTGAAAACCTTTGTATAATGTAGTAGCGAGCGTTAATGAAAGTTTGCTGTGTAACCTATAACAAGATGATGAGAGTGTCTTTTAGTTCAGCTGACTGCTGTCATTGTTTCTGTTCACAAATAAAAACTGCTTAGTTACTAGTACCTTTATGCGAGTTTTATACATAATACCCTTATACATAATGTAGAAGCTTTGGAGCATTTAGGCAAAGGCGAGCATGAACAAAATTGTCTGTGGAATTCTGCGTAGGGAAAGGCATCCTTAGTCTCTGAAAGAACAAAAGTACCAAGCTTGTTCATATATATTTTCTGTATTCTGCTATCAAAATGTAAAAATCAATAAATTACAGTTTGGTTTCCTACTTATGCTTATTATTTTTCTCACATACTCTCGTTTGGATTATATTAGTGAGGTTCGGATTATATCAGTGAGGTTCAGATTATATCAGTGAGGTTCGGATTATATCAGTGAGGTTCAGATTATATCAGTGAGGTTCGGATTATATTACTGAGTTTCGGATTATATTAGCGAGGTTCGGATTATATTAGCGAGGTTCGGATTATATTAGCGAGGTTCGGATTATATTAGCGAGGTTCGGATTATATTAGCGAGGTTCGGATTATATTAGCGAGGTTCGGATTATATTAGCGAGGTTCGGATTATATTAGCGAGGTTCGGATTATATTAGCGAGGTTCGGATTATATTAGCGAGGTTCGGATTATATTAGCGAGGTTCGGATTATATTAGCGAGGTTCGGATTATATTAGCGAGGTTCGGATTATATTAGCGAGGTTCGGATTATATTAGCGAGGTTCGGATTATATTAGCGAGGTTCGGATTATATTAGCGAGGTTCGGATTATATTAGCGAGGTTCGGATTATATTAGCGAGGTTCGGATTATATTAGCGAGGTTCGGATTATATTAGCGAGGTTCGGATTATATTAGCGAGGTTCGGATTATATTAGCGAGGTTCGGATTATATTAGCGAGGTTCGGATTATATTAGCGAGGTTTGGATTATATTAGCTAGGTTTGGATATATTAGTGATGTTTGGATTATATTAGTGATGTTTGGATTATATTAGTGATGTTTGGATTGTATTAGTGAGGTTCGGATTATGTTAGTGAGGTTTGGATTATACTAGTGAGGTTCAGATTGTATTAGTGAGGTTCGGATTATGTTAGTGAGGTTTGGATTATATTAGTGAGGTTTGGATTAGCGGGACTCTAGTGTATTCTTAGTTACGAAGCCAGCATCAGGCCATGTCCTGACTCCCAGGGATGTTGACGAGCTGTTCTGTGTTTGGTGGTGAGAGATTGTGTGCTATTTCCCCAAGGATTTTATCTGCTAAGTAAAGTTTCTGTGTTGAACTGAAATGTTTATTCCAAATTTGTAATATTTTGCTGTGCAGGAAATATAATAGTTTTTTTTTTTTGCCCCAGTAGGTGTTTGTGAGATCTTGGCCCTCCTAGCTGAATATGTGCTAGTAGCTGATTTGAACCCACTGACACGATTCACTATTCAAGCACACTAATTTTTTTTCCTTCCAATATAAACATTTTGTAGCGTAAGCAGTTTTTATTGCACATATTTCTCCAAGCCTGAATGAGCTTTATTTTCCTGTTTTAAATACACAATATAAGTAAGGTGGTATTGACCATAGCATTAGTACCAGAGAACACTCGTGCAGTTTGATTGTGATATATTTTTTGATTTGGTTTATTTGTCCTGTGCTGGCTTCACAGAGGAATATGTCATATGCATTTAAATACTGACATAGGGCTTATATAATATAGGCTAATAAAATTACACTAGTACTTCAATATGACATATATTTCATAATAAAACCGATAACACCTCTAGATTTCTCAGTACAGTACGTTGGTTAATAAATTTTACTACTGTTAACATGTGCCAAAATGTATATCAGAGTTCCCCCAAAAAAATTGATCAGCCAGTTGATTTGAATAAACGGCCAGATGGGCAAAGCCATGTCAGTCTGTGCAAGGTAACTCATTACTTGTACAATGTTTGCAGTCAGTCTGTGCAAGATAACTAATTACTTGTACAATGTTTGCAGTCAGTCTGTACAAGATAACTAATTACTTGTACAATGTTTGCAGTCAGTCTGTACAAGATAACTAATTACTTGTACAATGTTTGCAGTCAGTCTGTACAAGATAACTAATTACTTGTACAATGTTTGCAGTCAGTCTGTACAAGATAACTAATTACTTGTACAATGTTTGCAGTCAGTCTGTACAAGATAACTAATTACTTGTACAATGTTTGCAGTCAGTCTGTACAAGATAACTAATTACTTGTACAATGTTTGCAGTCAGTCTGTACAAGATAACTAATTACTTGTACAATGTTTGCAGTCAGTCTGTACAAGATAACTAATTACTTGTACAATGTTTGCAGTCAGTCTGTACAAGATAACTAATTACTTGTACAATGTTTGCAGTCAGTCTGTACAAGATAACTAATTACTTGTACAATGTTTGCAGTCAGTCTGTACAAGATAACTAATTACTTTTACAATGTTTGCAGTCAGTCTGTTGTATCGGTAAAGTTCTATGAAATGTATAACATAGTGTTGCACTCTATTAGTGGTTTAGTATTTACGTACATTACATATTTATGATTGGAGGCAGAATTATTTTACTGTCTCTGCTCCTAGAGGGAATGCAAGAAATTTAATTTGTATCTGTGGCAATTAACATTAAACAGTATATTGTTACCTTCATGAGAAAATCGCAGTAACCCATAAACTGGTATTTTACAGGTGAGGCAAAAAACATTATTACATTTATTTCAAAGACAATTTTTTTCTGTTCGAAACAAAATTATGGTTAATAATTTAGACACTTGTGTAATTTAACCCGGATTTGGAGATAAATTTGCATTAAAAATAAGAAGTGGATGTATGAGTTTTTTGCTGTTTGAAACCTCATAGTAGAGGAAATCCTGTAAATTATTTATCATTTCCATAGTTTTGCAGCTTATTAATTTTTTTTTTTTTTGTTTTAAAGCAAAATGAAATGTCCTTTACCATTATATATGGTCTTTTGGATGAATAAAATGAATCAATGAATAAATATGAGGTTTCAGTTTCTTGTTTGTAGATTATTTCTAAACGTTCCTGGAGATACAAGATTTTCATAGTTGATTAGTTGATTGTTCTTGTGTTGTATGAAGGCCCTGGCACAATAGGCAGTGGTGTTTGGTTGTTGGTGGGGGTGCAATGTGTTCCACATCGCAGTAGTCAGTGTTGGCATTGGTGTGAATTGTTTCATGGCTGTGCCAGCAAATAGCAGTCATTTCTTAAGAAAGTTGTATCAATTAAGCAGATAAAACTTTTTATTACTGAAATTTTAACTTTTTTTAAAATAAAGCACACTATATTTAGCTATATTAAAAAAAATTTAAGGTATTTTGTTATGCTAGGAATTAAATGTAATTGAAATTGTTATTATTTTATTTAGTTTAAGCATACTTAAATTTATGACTCTGAGTTGTTTTCTCTAAGCACATTACTTAAGACAAATTTTAATTGTATTGTAGATAAATTAACAATAAGCTAAGGATGTTTTGTGCATCTGAGCAAACTTTGATTTAAGTTTGATTAACTTAAGTGACATAAATCCAAAATTTCCAGATTTTAAGTAACCTGTGAAATTTTTGAGTAATCTAACCAGAGGTTAATTATCTGTGCTCCACGCTAGCTAGTTGCTGCAAATTTAAATTAAACATTTTAATTAAAGAGCAATTTATAGTTGTAAACAGTGCTGTATCATAATTTTATTTATTATTTTGTTTATGAGATAGGTGATATTATGGAAAAAGTCGCCTAATTTAATCTTTTTCAATCATTAGTCTGCATCAGTTTTTTCCCCCTCCATTTCAGTATGTTTTGAATTCTCAGCTAAATTCTATTTTCCATTCACAATATTTGCGTTGCATTGCATCATTAATTATTTGCAATGTAAATTAAATATCACAATTGATATGTCAATGTTCTTGTTATTTGTAGTATTTTGATTTGTCAATGTGATTGTCTTCTTTTGTTTTATGTCACAGTTGGTCTTATTTATTATAAAAGCTTTGTTAAATTGTTGTGTAGTATGTGGCCCAAGCTTTCGTACATCGACACTGATAGGTACATTACTAACCTGCTTCAAGTTACTAATAGTTTTATCAGAAACTGAAATTACTATAATATAGTGATTTGTGAACCGCACTTTTCATCATTACCAGTTGATACTAGCATAACTCATATTCGTGTTAATCGTAAATCATTGACCCTCAACAACATTTTATTACCACATTCAGTTCCAACACTACACACTCACGTTAGTATTGGCAAGTCTGTTGATTTTCTCTGGACAGTAGAGTATGTAATACAAAAATGAGTTTTTAAGTTAATGTAGTTGGAGTTTGAGTGTCTATGTTTTAACCGACACAGACTCCATCCAAAATTGCTCAAACCCTGACTACACAGCCCTGGTTATAAGTCAGTGTGATGTTGCACAGACATGTTTCATTGTAATTTTATTAAGATATTAAAAAGTAAAATAGCAGAACTTTATGCAGTACATATTATTAATATAAGATAGCAAACTACTTAAATACAAAGGTTCTCCAAAGCACGTGTGTGTGCATGCACGTGTGTGTGCGTGCATGTGTATGTGCGTGTGTGTATAAAATACACATGTACATACACACACACAGAGGGGTTGATTATAAATGAGACTGAAAAACTTTGGGAGGCGATTCCCAATGACAAGATATGTGGGAAACATATGTAGGACTTACAGCCTAAATCAATTCCTGAGGGTGGTACGCCCTTGTGAAAGTTTACAATAAACAAAGTCTATTGCATGTGGGATGATGCTGGTCTTTATTCTGCGTTTCATAGTTGCATCAAAATAAAGCTGGCACTGCTTTATAAAACCTATATTTTAACCAGTTATTGTTGATTGGTATTATAAGTTATGTTGTAGGTGTAACTAATGATGATTCTTTAGCTATAATTCTGCGTGTAACTAATATTGTGTATTATGTCTGTTTCATTTAGATGGTGGTGAGTGACAAAGCAAAAAACCCTGGCATAATGGAGGTTGCCAAAGTTGATGACAAGAGAAACATTGAAGTGTTCAAGGTCCCACTTCATCAGGTATTTAAACGCAAGAAAAAGATTTTAGATGAAGAGCTGTATATAAAGAATCTTGGTGATATTATTGAACGAGACTTTTTCCCAGATCTGACAAAGTTTAAGAAGGAAGCAGAAAGTTTAGAGTCGGCTAGAAAATTCAGGATCGATACAAGAGAGCTTGGTCCTTCGGTGCCGGCCGCAGCTGGGCTGAGTCCAGCGACTTTCGAAACACCGGCAGCAGAACGCAGGGAAGATGAAGAGCAGCCCACTGCCGACGTGAAAGATGTTCCTGACGTCAAGAAAGATGGTCAGCAGGAAGAGGAAAGGGATAAGCTGAGTCTCGATGAATTTTTGGCAAACCATACCAGCGAGGACAACGAAAATTTCGAGGTGATCATAAAGGAAGCAAACGAGCGGGCACGCCGGAAAAACACCTGGCTGCAGAAAGCTGAATTTGAGAACGAGCGGGAACGCGGCTATTACTTTTACAATGTTTGCAGTCAGTCTGTACAAGATAACTAATTACTTTTACAATGTTTGCAGTCAGTCTGTCCAAGATAACTAATTACTTTTACAATGTTTGCAGTCAGTCTGTCGTATCTGTAAAGTTCTATGAAATGTATAACATANCAAGATAACTAATTACTTTTACAATGTTTGCAGTCAGTCTGTCGTATCTGTAAAGTTCTATGAAATGTATAACATAGTGCTCCACTCCATTAGTCGCTTAGTATTTACGTACATTACATATTTATGATTGGAGGCAGAATTATTTGACTGTCTCTGCTCCTAGAGGGAATGAGAGAAATTTAATTTGTATCTTTGGCAATTAACATTAAACAGTATTTTGTTACCTTCATGAGAAAATCACAGTAACCCATAAACTGGTATTTTACAGGTGAGGCAAAAACATTATTACATTTATTTCAAAGACAATTTTGTTCTGTTCGAAACAAAATTATGGTTAATAATTTAGACACTTGTGTTATTTAACCTGGATTTGGAGATAAATTTGCATTAAAAATAAGAAGTGGATGTATGAGTTTTTTGCTGTTTGAAACCTCATAGTAGAGGATATCCTGTAAATTATTCATCATTTCCATAGTTTAGCAGCTTATTAAATTTTTTTTTTTTTGTTTTAAAGCAAATATGAAATGTCCTTTACCATTGTATATGGTCTTTTGGATGAATACAATGAATAAATATGAGGTTTCAGTTTCTTGTTTGTAGATTATTTCTAAACGTTCCTGGAGATACAAGATTTTCATAGTTGATTAGTTGATTGTTCTTGTGTTGTATGAAGGCCCTGGCACAATAGGCAGTGGTTGTTGGTGGGGGTGCAATGTGTTCCACATCGCAGTAGTCAGTGTTGGCATTGGTGCAAATTGTTTCATGGCTGTGCCAGCAAATAGCAGTCATTTCTTAAGAAAGTTGTATCAATTAAGCAGATAAGACTTTTATTACTGAAATTTTAACTTTTTTTTTAAATAAAGCACACTATATTTAGCCATATTAAAAAAATTGTAAGGTGTTTTGTTATGCTAAGAATTAAATGTAATTGAAATTATTATTATTTTATTTAGTTTAAGCATACTTAAATTTATGACACTGAGTTGTTTCCTCTAAGCACGTCACTTAAGACAAATTTGAATTGAATTGTAGATAAATTAACCGTAAGCTGAGGATGTTTTGTGCATCTGAGCTAACTTTGATTTAAGTTTGATTAACTTAAGTGACATAAATCCAAAATTTCCAGATTTTAAGTAGCCTGTGAAATTTTTGAGTTAACTAACCAGAGGTTAATTATCTGTGCTCCATGCTAGCTAGTTCCTGCAGATTTAAATTAAACATTTTAATTAAAGAGCAATTTACAGTTGTAAACAGTGCTAGTGCTGTATCATAATTTTATTTATTATTTTGTTTATGAGATTGGTGATATTTTGGAAAAAGTCGCCTAATTTAATCTTTTTCAATCAATAGTCTGCATCAGTTTTTTCCCCCCTCCATTTCAGTATATTTTGAATTCTCAGCTAAATTCTATCTTCCATTCACATTATTTGCGTTGCATTGCATCATTAATTATTTGCTATGTAATAAATTAAATATCACAATTGAAATGTCAATGTTCTTGTTATTTGTAGTATTTTGATTTGTCAATGTGATTGTCTTCTTTTGTTTTATGTCACAGTTGGTCTTATTTATTATAAAAGCTTTGTTAAATTATTGTGTAGTATGTGGTTCAAGCTTTCGTACATCGACACTGATAGGTACATTACTAACCTGCTTCAAGTTACTAATAGTATTATCAGAAACTGAAATTACTATAATATAGTGATTGTAAACCACATTTTTCGTCATTACCAGTTGATACTAGCGTAACTCATATTCGTGTTAACAACATTTTATTACAACATTCAGTTCCAGCACTGCACACTCACGTTAGTATTGGCAAGTCTGTTGATTTTCTCTCGACAGTAGAGTATGTAATACAAAAATGAGTTTTTAAGTTAATGTAGTTGGAGTTTGAGTGTCTATGTTTTAACAGACACCGACTCCTTTAACCAATACCGACTCCATCCAAAATTGCTCAAACCCTGACTACACAGCCCTGGTTATAAGTCAGTGTAATGTTACACAGACATGTTTCATTGTAATTTTATTAAGATATTAAAAGGTAAAATAGCAGAACTTTATGCAGTACATATTATTAATATAAGATAGCAAATTACGTAAATACAAAGGTTCTCCAAAGCACGTGTGTGTGTGTGCATGCATGTGTGCTTGCATGTGTGTGTGTGTTTATAAAATACACATGTACATACACACACACAGGGGTTGATTATAAATGAGACTGAAAAACTTTGGGAGGCGATTCCCAATGACAATATATGTGGGAAACATATGTAGGACTTACAGCCTAAATCAATTCCTGAGGGTGGTACGCCCTTGAGAAAGTTTACANTATATGTGGGAAACATATGTAGGACTTACAGCCTAAATCAATTCCTGAGGGTGGTACGCCCTTGAGAAAGTTTACAATAAACAAAGTCTATTGCATGTGGGATGATGCTGGTCTTTATTCTGCGTTTCATAGTTGCATCAAAATAAAGCTGGCACTGCTTTATAAAACCTATATTTTAACCAGTTATTGTTGATTGGTATTATAAGTTATGTTGTAGGTGTAACTAATGATGATTCTTTAGCTATAATTCTGCGTGTAACTAATATTGTGTATTATGTCTGTTTCATTTAGATGGTGGTGAGTGACAAAGCAAAAAACCCTGGCATAATGGAGGTTGCCAAAGTTGATGACAAGAGAAACATTGAAGTGTTCAAGGTCCCACTTCATCAGGTATTTAAACGCAAGAAAAAGATTTTAGATGAAGAGCTGTATATAAAGAATCTTGGTGATATTATTGAACGAGACTTTTTCCCAGATCTGACAAAGTTTAAGAAGGAAGCAGAAAGTTTAGAGTCGGCTAGAAAATTCAGGATCGATACAAGAGAGCTTGGTCCTTCGGTGCCGGCCGCAGCTGGGCTGAGTCCAGCGACTTTCGAAACACCGGCAGCAGAACGCAGGGAAGATGAAGAGCAGCCCACTGCCGACGTGAAAGATGTTCCTGACGTCAAGAAAGATGGTCAGCAGGAAGAGGAAA
>NQII01004962.1:149343-184566 GCA_002778355.1 Clitarchus hookeri | reverse complement strand
CGAATTCAGACAAAGGACCCTCACAAAAAGTTTATTCGAAAAATATGCGCGTATGTTTCTGTATCTATGACGTGATCTGAATCCATTTGCTCGGTTATTTAACATATCAATGTTTAACACCTGCACAATTCTCGTCACAAGTGTAGGTGATTCTTTCGTGACTTATTATGTTACAGCTGGCAAATACACACTACCACAATAAAATGTATCAGTAATATACTCATATACAATGACATGCGTGGGCCTGTATCCATATTCGTATTCTATGGGAAAGTAGGGCCGAGAAAAACGTAAAATTCCCGTTACTGAAAAAAATTCCCAATTAAACTTTATCTGTGCATTAAGATACTCGCAGAAAAAGTTGTGCATATCATCAAACCCCATCACTGTAAAAACATGGGNAACTTTATCTGTGCATTAAGATACTCGCAGAAAAAGTTGTGCATATCATCAAACCCCATCACTGTAAAAACATGGGCTGTAACTGTAATTTGCCTGATATACGATGTTTTGNCAGAAAAAGTTGTGCATATCATCAAACCCCATCACTGTAAAAACATGGGTTGTAACTGTAATTTGCCTGATATACGATGTTTTCTTGGGAACGAGTGACTATGGTACGACTCCTCATTACTAAACTTTAATAAAAAATGTTTCCCTTAGTAGACACTCGGTCTCACGGTAGTCCCAGTCGACATTTCAAACAAGGTAAAACTTCCATGTAAACATCAGATGTGAGTGCGTTCGTATATAAAAACACGCCACGTATACTATATTTACACAAAACGAGTTTCCGAACCACACCTAAAAACTCCGACAGTTTCTCTTATAAAAATGTTACCAAGATGAGTGTAATTTTTTTTTTTACTTANAAAAATGTTACCAAGATGAGTGTATTTTTTTTTTTTACTTCAATTAATTCAGGGTGTTTTGTGCTCCCAAAAATTAAAATTTAACTTACTTTTATCATAAAATATCGGCAACTTCTTTTAATTATGCAGCAATTTAGTAGGCAGTATTTTGTGCAGCGGAGATCGTACAACACTGTAAACTTTGTCGGCAGTATCACGCATGGGGACTTCCACCTTATGTTCACAATTAATTTTGGAACAGAAAACTGTGAGCTATCTGTCCTAACAACTTGTTAAACAGCATGTTTATAGAAATAAAATAAAGGTGCTCTTGTCGGAGCACTCACAGGTTAGCCGTCTTCGAGAAATGCATGTGCAGTATTCTCCACCATCACCTTTGTGTATGGCGGATGCAGCCTACCTGTCAGACAATGTACGTTCAGTTGGTCAAATTATGTTTATCGAGTATATGAACCTATAACTATACGCGTTTGTGAGTTTAAAAACTTGTCCTGAATTTGTGGCGCTGAACTTCGCGGTGCGGTGATATATGTAGGCTTATCCGCATACAATGGACTGTATTCTTCGCCACTTTGGTGTGGGTACGACAAACTAATGGCCGTGCAATAAACAACCGTAGGCAGCACTAAAATTTACGTTCTCGAACTGACAAGACGTACAATAAATCCTCACGAGTATCGCAGGTTGCCTATGACGTCACTTACCACCTATTCCGTATTCTGAAGCTACTGTGTTTAAGGTGTTAATCAACTTACGGTTGGGACCTTGTTTGAGAAAAGCCATAGCCATTAGTGCAATGCGATAAAAATGGTCGTTAAGAATATTTTGTTTCTACCCCTAAATAAATATTTGTCTAACGAACGCAATGGACAGTCTCTTTAAATACTTGTTTTCGAATACACAGAGCGTTTTTATACGCTCTTCACGGCAAACTTATTATATACTTGTATGCACATTGTGCATTATTCCTCCATATGTAAAATTAACATTAACATGGGCCTGATCACTTTATTCATGCGTCGGTCAAGTGAAAATGTTAGACTATTAGAAAATTAAATATGTTACTAACTTTCTGATTCTCACACTTATATGCACTAAAAAACATCACAAAGCAAAATAAATTATTTAAATATTCACAAATGTTCACATAAATCCTTTAAGACATAGACGTACCGTCAAGACTTAGAATTAATTGCTTTCCCTCCGCCGCTATCAACTTTACTGTGCGGATGTCTGACAATGTGCCTTTTAAAATACATGCAGGTTAGAGCAGAGACAATTTGAAAAGTTGATTCCAAACGTGCTTAAATAACCATGAACCTCTTACAGCAAAGTATTTCACTTGGAGACTTTTTTTGCATTAACAAAACAATTCAGTCTCTTCAGTATGTTTTTTTTTTCAAGAACGCAGTTACATTATTCATCACGTTTTGTTCTGTTAGTAATACAATTTTGGTACTATTATTTTTTATATTTATGCAACAATTCAAACAAATATTCAATTGGTCCAACCAAACCGTTGCTCTGTTCTGTGTTTACTNAAATAAATTATTTCAGTATTCACAAATGTTCACATAAATCCTTTAAGACCGTACCGTCAAGACTTAGAATTAATTGCTTTCCCTCCGTCGTTACCAACTTTCTGATTCTCACACTTATATGCACTAAAAAACATCACAAAGCAAAATAAATTATTTCAGTATTCACAAATGTTCACATAAATCCTTTAAGACCGTACCGTCAAGACTTAGAATTAATTGCTTTCCCTCCGTCGTTACCAACTTTCTGATTCTCACACTTATATGCACTAAAAAACATCACAAAGCAAAATAAATTATTTCAGTATTCACAAATGTTCACATAAATCCTTTAAGACCGTACCGTCAAGACTTAGAATTAATTGTTTTCCCTCCGTCGTTACCAACTTTACTGTACGGATGCCTGACAATGTGCCTTTTAAAATACATGCAGGTTAGAGCAGAGACAATTTTGAAAAGTTGATTCCAAACGTGCTTAAATAACCATGAACCTCTTACAGCAAAGTATTTCACTTGGAGACTTTTTTTGCATTAACAAAACAATTCAGTCTCTTCAGTATGGTTTTTTTCCTTCAAGAACGCAGTTACATTATTCATCACGTTTTGTTCTGTTAGTAATACAATTTTTGTACTATTATTTTTATATTTATGCAACAATTCAAACAAATATTCAATTGGTCCAACCAAACCGTTGCTCTGTTTTGTGTTTACTNATTTTTATATTTATGCAACAATTCAAACAAATATTCAATTGGTCCAACCAAACCGTTGCTCTGTTTTGTGTTTACTGCCAGTAAGTAGTTTTCGTTACAAACTTACGTCCGCAAGGACATTTTGTGTACAGGAAACACCGTCTACACAGCAAAACATAGTAGAATAAATATTGTACCTGTCAATGTTTCAAATTTTTCGCTGGTCTCTCTCGCCATTTTCACAAAAAATAAAATACTTCCTAAAGACAAAATTTGGCGCTACCGATCTACAAGTCAGCCTTTCGATATAGGTTTTTTTAAAAAATATATTAGGCCTACATGTATAGACCGAACACAAGACACTGTGAAAAAAAAAGGGGGGGGGGTTGTCTTGCGATAGTATCTTTTCTTCATGTGTAACGGCACAACGAGCATGGAACTGACGTAGTGCAATATCTTGATCTGGAAACGACCAACGGCACAGGTCCTTGCGTAGATTAGCAAAACGAAGACCCGATATTTTTCTCCCCAGAAAAAAAAAAGTGTTTAAATACTTCTACACTGGCGCACGTGCCCCAGCGCGAAGAAAATCTAGTCCGTGCAGATTGTCGCCTGCCCCGCTCCGCGCAGCATAACCAGCAGTTACTCCGGCTGAATGCCGGTCTGGAAGGGCGTCTCGTTTGGAACCGGGAAGGACACGCAGTACAGAGGTGAAGACGCGACTACCGCCGTCTGCGCCTCGCATATATATCGCGCTAAACATACAGCTTGAACATTAACATCATTTTTATCAAATATGTTTATTTTTAAGGAACACTAGGCGTCCCGGTGTCTAAAGAACTCTGTCGGGAGAAGAAGTTAACTTCAATAATGCGGAAGCAATGTATCAATGGTTCCGTTCCTTATATAAAACTTAATTGTATTGAGTGTTAACGGGAAGCCAGAAGACGGCTTTATGGATATACATCTAACGTAAAATGAAATAAATCGTATCGCTACTATGCATTTATGTTACCGTTCATAGCCCGCCTGAATTTCTCCACGGATAACCTCTTATATACAATAATCGGACGGCTCCGGTCTCACGCTGTTTTGCGCAAGTCCTGCAGATGTTTAATTGGATACTTATGCTAAACGCCGCAAGTTACGATAACCAATTTCTCTTCTGTCTCTCCATTTGATTATTCATGGATTGATCTGGGAATTCGCTAAAAGGCGGGAATCACCGCGAGTATAGACTGTTCACGTGAAAAATGTCGCTGTGCCTACATCAATGAGCCCAGTAAAGTTGACAATGACGGAGGGAAAGTAGTTCTATGTATTTAACGTTGAGTTAAATGTGTTGGATAAACATTTTGTGAACAGTGAAATTATTTATTTTGCTTTCTGATTCTTTTAAATGTACATAATTGTAAACATTAGCAAGTTTGTAAAATATTTGCTTTTGCAATGATTTCACAGTTGCACTTGACCAACGCATGAATCAATTGAATGATAGTGTTCATTTTACACGTGGCAGAAGGACACATCGCGTGTATACAAGTAGATTTTAAGGCCCCTGGCTACCTGGCGGCTGAACTGCGTTGCAGTGTATTTGAAATACAGGTTTTCCCACGAAACTATTAAACGTGCTTTCAGCGTGCTGATCCACGAAAGGAACACACATTTCCGACGAAGGCTGTTGAGTACTTTCAAAATGTCATTGCACGTATGAGCACGATTTCAGAGAACACCAAAACGGCTAAAAACGGCCTTTTAAAAGCGGTGTAACTGAAAATATACGCGGCAGATACATGCAAAAGTACTCAAGGGCCCTGCACTGAACCTGCCCTACAGACTTTCCACCAACAAAAAAAAATAGGGTCGCCACTGAAAGTTCCATAGGTACACGCAGTACGACGAGAGCACTGCATGTCAGTTCCGCGCCCTGTGCTTAGCGGCGATGGCGCACTTGATGCTCGTGGCAGTGCCGCTCTTATCGCTCCCGCGCCTCTCGGTCTCAAACGCGGTAAAATATGCTCCAGGCAGGCGAGGGCCTTAATCAGGGTTTTCAAAAGTACTCGGTGTACAGCGAACAGCCTACAGCGGGCTACGACCCGCCCGTTAGCGGACCTGCTGCCTCGAGGTGATGGCGAGGCGCCGACTGGTCACCGGGGAGTGTGGATGACCCCTGCGCGACCCCGAGCGGGTCACAGCCGCGCTTTCGCAGACAAATTAGGGGGCAGCCGCGTGCGCGGCGTGCCGATGACCTTCTGCCTCGATGTGTGCCGTCGCGGTGACCAGCGCCTGGCGAGTTCCTGTTAAGGGGGCTTCGCCACCTCGCGTCTCCGAGGTGTGGGCCGTCGTCTCCCCTCTGGCGCAAGCACTCCCGCCGACGTGCTCAGCAGATGAGCGTCGCCACAGGAGATAAACATCTGCACGTTGCTCTCACCCGAGGCACAGCCAACGTGGGCGAAGGAAGGGGAGGCCTGCCATTCTGGTGCGTGGACGAAGTGAGATGTGCTGGTGGCGTACCCTCTTTTAAGGTTTATTCTACTCAGGTTAGGAACAGAATGTGATTTCTTATGGGAGAGTTTGGCATAGGGAAAATTTCTACCGCTAGGTCAGCAGTGTTGACGTGACATGAATAAAAGTTTGATAAAAATTCAAACTTATTTAAAAGTAACTTGCAGTTGCCTTTTTTTTTTTTTAAACATATTAATTAGGATTTTAATTTGAAATCTTGGGCCAAATAATTTTCAAATATTATAAAAACCATGTTTAATTCCAGCCACATACGTTACGAACGTTAAGAAGAAATTTCTTCCAAGTATGGAAATTGTTCTGAGTCAATGGCTTTATTTATAGCTATTTTTTATTTAAATTTTATTTTAAAACTTAAAAATAATTATGAGTGAACCACATAAAAATTTCTATTAATTTTTTTACGTTGTTGTTATGCCCTCAATTATTAATATGAATTGAGCCGAAAGTGCTAATCATGCAAAATTTTTAAATAGGTACAATAAAATAAATAAATTAAAAATTCCTATAATTATGGAAATTACTATTTCGTAAATCGATCTCCCACGTTTGTTTCCACTTTCATCAGATTACTATATCATGTAGAGTAATAAAATATAATTTTAAAATATACTGAAATACAGTTAGTAGTGGTTAACCCCGCATCAACAGCAAGATCATTAGAGACAGAGCAAGCTGCTCAGAGAAGCAGGAACTGGGAAGGAAATGGACCATCGCCTGTAGTAAGGAGCCATCCCAGCATTCGTCTGCAGTTATTTCGGGAAACAATGGAACACCGAAATCAGTACGACTAGACCTGGAATCAAATCCGTCTCCTACCAAATGTGAATCGAGCAATTTACCACTACGCCCCCTCACTTGAACGCTCCCGATGTTAATTTTTGCACGTGGCGGAAGGACACACAGAATACAATGATTATGACCACAGAGTACTTAAGTGTGCAGAGGTGAAACTGACGCTTATACCGCTAACTCCATCTGCACACGCCACCACAATGGCGTCACTGGCCAGCAAAATGCGTTTGAACGCCGTTCGCCAATCAGCACCAGCCGGCAGCTCAGCCAAAAGGGAACTTTTAGCAGTATGCAATAGCAATTCAGACATCCCACTTCTCAGAGTCTCGTGCAGCCAATAAGAGAATGAGTACGGCCCGCATTAAAGGAACCACCTCGCCACGGAGTAGATAAGTACACAGAGACGAGGGGCCGCGGTTGTGTAGTGGTTAGACAAGTTCCTGGTGGAACCGGCACTGGCCTCACCAAACCTCCCCTCCTGGTGGCCGATATCTATTAAAAGGCTATACCAGAAGCACTTATTTCTACTGTACGTTAATCTCCCACAAACAAAAAGCGAAATCGGCTCTTTTGTATCGCAGGGTAACACCGGGAACTTGCGTTTTTTGAAATCCGCCATGCTGGCCGAACAGAATATAATTGGAAAACCTAGTGAATTTAATCATGCATGCCTAACGCGTACAGCGTGAGTCATTCTTTCACGTGAAATTAAGCATGACAGAATACCCTTAGCACAATGACAGCCCAGTGCGCTCGAGTGAGGGACTGGACTTTGATTTGGGGGACAGACGGTAAACCAGTATTGTTCCCCGCCTCCTCACCCACCGAGCGCAAAGAGCATAAAACTATACCACACTGCAGACTTTCCGAACCATCACAGTAATGGATGTCAGTAGGAAGCAAGACATGACCAGTATCGAGACGGGCAGGAAGAGTTTCCCTGGGTTGAGCCGCTGACGCAATGACGCACTCAACTTGCCAAGGGCCTCGTCGCGATTCTCCGCCACCCTCCACTGATCACTCCCATCTTCTTCCTTTATCTGTCCTGTTCTGGTTTTTCTCATCTCCAATAGATGCAATCATCGTGGCAGAGAAAGGGAGAGTTTCCCTGGGCATGTGCAGCATCGCGCCAAGCACACGCACGCCAGGGCCTCGTCGGGATCCCAGTCTTGCCAGTCAGGCCCATCCTACTGACATCGCACACTCATATAAACATATACATTGACCCCTCGAACATAAACTATCCTTTACTTATCTGTATTCTTATTCCATTTTTTTATTTCTGGGTTGTCATCAGGTTTCCTAGGTAGTACTTAGTTTACCCAGGAAAAAGTCAATCAGGTGTTGTTTAGTCCGGTGATTTTATGTATGCCGTCCGGGGTGAAGGACTAATACCTTGCCACAGTGTACCCCGTGAAGGGCTTGCTGTAGTCGAAGGTAAGCCTCCCGTATGTACGGACGGCATCCTTATAGATCGATGACGGGTCAAAATTCGCCCCTTCCCCCTCCTCCAGTAGCACTCTTTCTGCAAGCTGTTGATCGCTACTGGATCCGTGGGCAGACCTGCCTGGGCGACGACAAGTCTGTCCACACATTCCATTCTGGGTAAGAGCACCTTTTCTCCCCCGTCCATCGATCTAACTAGGAGGGCAATAGCTGCCATCAGTATCGTCAGGTCCTCTAAGCGTGAGAGTTGGGAGCCACGAACCATTTGGTCGTACAGCTCCCAAGGTTAACCGAGAGTTACGAACGCCATCTAAACCGTAACACCGGACATGCAGACAAGAGCGTGAAACGAGTTTGATTATCGCGTAGATGTCGTTCGGGCTGCTCATGGTAGTCACATTGAACATTTATGAATGTATGGTAAACAAACTTCACGGTTTCATGGTTCATTTGATTGGGAAATCAGGGCTGTAGGTTGTTTGGTTTTGATATTATAGACCTTCAAAATTGGGGTATTCTTTTATNATGTATGGTAAACAAACTTCACGGTTTCATGGTTCATTTGATTGGGAAATCAGGGCTGTAGGTTGTTTGGTTTTGATATTATAGACCTTCAAAATTGGGGTATTCTTTTATACTCATCCTGTATTTCGCATGAGAACTATATTACTTACAAGGCATTACCAATACATATATTTTCCCTGTGCTTATATTTAAATTAATTATACATGAACTATTAAAATTGGTAGACAAAATGAGGGTGAAAGTTTAGTTTTACCAAAAATATGATACTTTTATGTTAACAGAAATGTGAAACGCTTGTGATATATGACGTATTGAGGAAATTACCAAACACATGATACATGGGCTGATTTTTCAAAGGTTTTATTCAGAAAGTGTGACGATAATACGAATAGGAAAGTAATTAAAAATAAATAAAAAATGAATGCCTGTCAAAAATATATATATAGTCTCTGTGTGAGTTGGGGCCGCGGTGGCTAAGCGGTTNTAAATAAAAAATGAATGCCTGTCAAAAATATATATATAGTCTCTGTGTGAGTTGGGGCCGCGGTGGCTAAGCGGTTAGACTTCTCGCCTCCCACTACGGTCGGGCTACTCCCGGATTTTCGTAAGCGGGAATCGTGCCGGACGATGCCGCTGGTCGACGGGTTTCGTCGGGGATCTGCCGTTTCCCCCCACCCTTGCATTCCGGCGCTGCTCCATCCTCTGCTCATTTCACCACGCCGGCTCTCAAAACCTCTTCTCCGCGAGAGAGCCAGGTCGACGGCCGCAGGGACCCCGGCAGACTCTCGACGGAGCACGTGCCGGGTGGAATGCGTCGTGGCGAAGCCGCGGGGTGTTGTTCGCGTGCGCGCGGCCAACGTCATCGACGCTCGCGTGGACACCAGTGACCACGCCGCCGCACGGCAGGTATTTTTACCGCGTGAGCTCAGGACGCGCATTAACATAACGGTAAGGCGCGCTGGACCTCGCCTGCGGACAATTTGTCGACGATACTGGCCGTGTCAACAGCTGGCCGTTCATCAGCTCTGTACAGGTAATTCACCCCTCGTCGGGTTGGAACCTAATGCCTTCTTCGCATTATACACGGTTACTTCCTATTTTTCTGAAGTCCTGCTAAAGTTCTACTTTCAGATATTTCTCCGCCTCATTCAAACGAAGCTTAACCGAGTCTACAAAAGTCACCAAAGGGACAGCGCACCGCATTCGTGCGCACTCAGCGTAATCATATCTTACATCGGCACTATTTCTTACTAGGCATTACCAACACACCTATTTTTTTTACTTTTTTTATTCATATTAATCATAAATGTAATATTTTAATTTTTATATAGAATACAAGTCAAAATTTAATTTAACTAAAAGTAAGAAGTATAAAATGCCTGTGATACATGACATATTATGGAAACAACCAACGCGTTAGACATGGTGTGATTTTCAAAGGTTGGATTAAAAAAGTGTGAAGAAACGCAGAGAGAGAGAGAGAGAGAGAGAGAGAGAGAGAGAGAGAGAGCGGAAAACTGGGGCCACTGGGAAACCGTCCTCGTTTTCTGCGCGAGCTACGCCGGAAAGTTGAACTCGCGCCGAAATTTTTGCTCGTGGAAGGAGCAGACTTCGCCAATATTTCCCAGAGTTCCACTGTTTCACGTATTTTATACCAATAATTTCATGGACTGTCAGCGTATGTTAATGTAACAGTATACGATGGTGAAATATATGTATTTACAATTATATATGTAAATCCGAATGCTACTTTTTCACAAAAATGCATTGAACGAATGTAGTTAGGAGAAATAAACCGACAGGTAGCACAAAACTATAGAAAATATTACGGAAACTTAAAAATAACAAATTGAAATTCGTACCACATAATCGAACCGTCTAGTTCCTTGCCAATCACTTAGTTCAGAAAATTGGTATTCAAAATAACTAACGAACGAGCGCGGCCGTAAACTGAGTTTCCAACCAAACAAAATTGGCGGCACACAAAATCTGCTTATATGTGAACAACTATAGGTTCTGTTCAAAATTATATTCTATATTTTTGGCATATTTCATATTTCTATAAACTGGTATCAAATACTGGCCCAATAAAATTAAGATTGGGAAATTCATTTTATAAACTAAAGTAATGCCATTTTAATTTTATCTAATGTTTAAAGTCAAACTTTTACAGAGTAAAATACTTGACCACAGCTGAAAATAATTAGTGTCTCAAGGATGTCATAAAGATTTTTTTTTTAATTCATTAAGTTACAAGTTTTATTATAAATTTCAAATTTGAAAAACTGGACGTTAAGTCTTAATCGTAAGCGGACCAAGGGCCGCTCTTAAAAAAAAAAATTGCTGCGTGCCATTCTTACGACAACAAGAAACATTTTTGTCAAGTTAAACATTTGTGTTTTATCAATTCCACGAAATATAATATTGTGATAAAGTAAGGCTGCGAGATACTCCTCTAATTTGTATTTGTACTTAATATTCACAATAGCAGTGAGAACGAAGGCTGGTAGATCCGAACTCTTTACATGGAGGAGAGGACGCTTCCTCGTGGTTTAATTGTTTTCGAGATATAATGTAAAATATATATTTATTTAATTGGCGCTATCTTCTAAAATGGCCGACCAACATCAACGTGTATATCAAAATTTAACGCTTACACGATGCTCCGCCAGTATATAAAATTTTGTTTAAATCGGTTGAATGGAACTACCTCGTGACAACAACACAAGCGGCTGTAAAAACAAAGGAAGACTCTGATATTTGTTCGTCTGTGATATGCACCGTCTCTACACTTTAATTTATTTTGTATTTGCACAAAGAATTCTTTGGAAACTAATTGGCAAATATAGTTTTATAACACTACAAATTAGTTAAAGAAAATTTTACAAACTGCTAGTGGGCAACGTGCTAAACTAATGTTGGATTTTAACAAGCAAGTGTTGCGGATTTCGGGTTTATTGTTAACATTGAGCTACATACAGAGTTACAAGAAAATCTTTTGCAACTCACTTCCAAACGATACTTTTTAACAAGTACAGAAAAATGTTGTGTGCAGTGACACTGTTTCCCTGTATACCACTTACTCAACTAGAAACTGTACCGGTATTTGAGTTTTCCACCAAAACAATAAATGTCAGTTAATGTTTAATTTGTTACAATTGTTTAACAGCAATAATTAAAATTTACTACGGAATATATCAGACTCAATTACAACTTATATTGTTCACTTATTGCAGTGCTAGTCATTTCCTCTTGTTTTCAACTTAAAAATTCAAAGAAAATTTTTAACTTTGATTGTGTTATGTTTATTGTACTAATTACTTAGAATATTGATAGTTTTGCGTTTTATTTGTACCGCTATATGTGTGATATGCGCCGTATGTAAACGAACTTCTATCTCCAAAATAAGGAAACATTCCTTTATGTCGACTCTAGAAACATTTTGTTCCTGAATTAAAATTACTTAAATTAAGTAAAAGAACGATACTAGAGTTGGAGTGGTACTTCATAGTAACTTAACAGCAATTTAACTGAAGTATAGGGTACACATACTAATTCGACTTCAATTTCTGCACGCAAATACTTTTACTATTGAGTATGTAACCGACTACCAAGGACCATGTTTATATTTCAAAATATCCATTTCATTGATGTAAATAAAAAAAAAAATTCTAACACATTCCTGAAGCAATAAGAAGGAATTGTTCAAAGACCAAATCTTCAGTCATTAATTCCGTGCATACTTTCCCACAATTTAAAGGTTTATTGCGCCATCAAGGAACAATGAACATCTCGCGAGCTAAAGTTACTAGTGTATTATCCTCTCAAACGTTGGGCTTGCTTGGCAAGTACCATTTTCCTCGGCAAGCCATTTACCACCTCTCTTTTCTCACACTTCTCATGACACATCTTCCTCTCGGTTATCGTACACAACTTCTCTGTAGTTTGTAGTCTTGGGAAATACTTAGATTCGTCGCTGACCAAACGTTGGGGTGTACTGTCTTCAGCCATCAACTACCTACTGCACGATTATTTTGGTTTTTCTTTTACATTTTCTTTTTTAATGCACCCCATCAGTGTGCACTCAGTGTAATAACATTA
Organism: Clitarchus hookeri; assembly: GCA_002778355.1. Lineage (NCBI taxonomy): Eukaryota > Metazoa > Arthropoda > Insecta > Phasmatodea > Phasmatidae > Clitarchus > Clitarchus hookeri. The sequence goes on along the minus strand of NQII01004962.1, from coordinate 172,074 downwards.
TGCATAAAAACTATTTCTTACTAGGCATTACCAACGCGCCTATTTTCTCACCGTTTTATTGATATTAATTATAAGTTAAATATTTTAATTTATTTATAAAATATAAATAAAAGAAGAGAAGGCTCAAGTTCAACGGACACCTACACCTCATGGACGACCGTAGACTGACCAAGAAAATCTTCAACTACATTTCGGGCCTGAAAAAGGCAACCGAATGGCTCACAGAGGTCAGAGCGGACTTGAAAGCTCTCAACATCACAGAAGACGCCATACAAGACAGAAACACTTACAGGAAACTGATTGACTCCACAAAATTTGAACCTAAAACCAGAAAGAAACGCAACTACATATTCACAGAAGAAAGAAAACAAGCACACTCAGAGAAAATGAAGAGGTACTGGGCGGCAAGAAAACTCAACCAAAATGGTTCATCACGCTCCTAAGATGGGTAATCTTGAATAAAAAAAATTGTCAATTTAACGAAAAACGAGATACTTTTATGTTAATAGAAGTATAAAACGCTTGTGAGACTTGACAACCTGGTAGTATAAATAATAGTTAATCAAACAAAGTTACTATGGAATAGAGTTTGTTCCTGGTTACTTCTCACTTTTCAAAACGTGTGAAGAAACGGCGAACAGACTATAGCCCCTGAGTAACAGTTACTGTGTTGGTCTTGAGCGCCAGTGAGAGTGAAGTAAGGCGAAGATGGAACAGCGGAAGAATGCAAGGGCGAGGGAAATGGGAGTGCCCTGAGAAAAGCTACAAGAAAGTCCGCCAGTCAACGGGAACGTCCACCACGTTTCTCCATGTGCGAAAATCCAGGTGGCCCCGTCGGGAATCAAGCATGGTTCACCTTATAACGCTAGCTACCAAGATTTATTTTATTTCTTCAATATGTTAATGTAATTTCTGCAGGTAAATGTTATTTATTGCGGGAAAATATAAAACATCGATGGTTATGTGTATTTATGAATTAAAATATCTATGTAATCGAAAAAAAAAAAACCGGAGGGTATAAATGACAACATGCAGGATGTGCAGGGTTTGGCAGAGACGTAAAATTTCAAGTCACTTGCTGAACGTGGATGTAAGCGATCCTCCACACAGTAGCAGTTCCCCGGTCGTTAGTTCCACGTGCAGTTCGCAGACAGCCCGCCAGGCAGCAGCAGCTCGCGCCGTGTCGTCGTGTGCATCGCGGGGCGGCACTCGGACCTTGGCGGGATCGTCGTCGTAGTCGCCGCGCGGATGTTGTCCGTTGTCGAGCGCCAGAGGCGACGATGTCCACCAGACGGATGGAATCCCGCGTGCGACAGACGGACACCGGTCGCCATCCCAGCGACGGCATTCCACTCTGAGCTCCAAGCGCGTTCGACGTGGCAGGTGCATGTCCGGTCGCCGCGCGGGATGGTCGACGCGAACATGTGCTGGAGGGGGCGACAGGGTAGTAGACTGACGTAGTTGCGGGCTGCGGTCGACCAGGTTACACTTGACTCCGCTCCCTCTCTATGTATCAGAGCAGAGTATGCACGTTCCAATTAGCCGTAACCGATATACGGTCAACACAGACCAGGGAATCGGCACGTCCGAGGTAACATTTCCCTGATCAACGTCTACGGGTTAGGGAGAGGATACAGGAACGCAACAGGTCTACGCACAACACGAATACAAAAGAAGAAAATAAGTGTAACTGGTTACATCCGAGACTCTAAAGAATTTGTATTTCCTTTCCTTTGATCACTCATGAACTCGCGTATACTGGTTTAATGTGTCACGTGGGATGAAAAGAAAACGTAAAATTACAGAAACTTTTTTAGGTTTAACTAGAAGTTTTTAAGTAAATTAAAATAAAGGTTAGACAACATACAAACCCTGTTAGACCCTGTAAATATTAAAACGTTCTCAAAACCAACTAAGAGTTTAGCTATAGGACCCAGCAATTCAAAAGACGGGTAACTTTCTTTCGTCTCTCAGATCTACTTTGCTGGCGATGGGCGAAATTGTAACGGAATTTTGTATACTGGAGTCGTTTGTAAAGGAAGGGATGGTTTTCAGATTATTATAAAGTTCTCTGTGCGAGAAAGTGCTATAAAATATACCAGGCAAGAATTTTCGTTCTTGGAATTGTAACGAAGGTGCTTTGACATATATGACTCATAGTTTACATGTAAAAATCCTTTGTTTATTTTATAAACAGACACTATACAGAAAAATGAGTTAATGAATGGGGAACAATTTGGAAGGCTCATATTTTACACTGACATATTCGTGAAATGGGCACAGGAAACCACAGTGCATTCGGTCGGGATACCCACACCCTCCCGGATGAAAAACAGTATAAAAACAGTATTGCTATCGAATGACAAAACACTTTAAATTTTTGTCTGTCAGGAAGGTAATAAAACCACGTCCCCTGAAGACTTAAGGGAACATCAGTTTGACAAAAAAAAAAGCTTTGGCATAGAGAGTATGTTGACGTTCGTTGACCAGAAAATCCCGTACTTATTCTGACATAATTCGTACCTTTATTGCTAATCACTGGCTGTATTTGTGACATTTTATGTACAGTATTATTGAGTTTACTGAAGAAATACTCGATATTAAATGTTGTAATCTTTTTAAAACTCGAATAAACACGTCTCACCCGATTATCGCTATGGACGTACATAGCAAAAGGTGAGAAATTACCTAAATCGCTTTAATATTTATGCTAAAAGGAAAGAGCCTGGCTGCGATGGAATAAATTTGCACCTAATTTTAAACATAATCTGCGTCGTATATTATTCATAATGATGCTGCACACTTCCAGGCATGTAAATTCAGCGAGGGCTGTAATTTGTAAGCGCGGTATTTATTGCCTAGCAAATCCGCGCCGAACACGAAGTTGTGAAGCGATCATATCTATAGTCAACTAACTTCTTACCTGTTACCTATAACTGCTGCGATTATACGGCAAAGGGTAGGGGGAGTTAAGACAGAACCAATTTGCCACTTGGAGCGCGCGCAGGAGCGGTGTGCACGATACCAAAAGACCTTCTCCTTTAGTCCATTTGGCTGGTGGCCATATTGAATTTTATCTCTCTCCCCAAGCCCCTCCCCACAACTGACTACTCCCGTTGAATACAATGAAAAGGGAACCGCTAGGAAGTGGACATATTGTGTCATCTCACGATTTTTGGTGAAATTTTGTTTTCAAATTTTATGCACGTATAGCATTTTTATTATTGCATGCTTAATTTCTTTGTTTTTTTCCTTGTTATCAGCTTTGACAGTGGAGAAAGTCCAACGAATTTCTGAGTGTAACTAAACCACACAAATCTGCATGAAATTTCAAAAACTTAAAAAAAAGAATCGATATAATTCGCTTCTAATCTGACACTGCGTTTCGTATGAGATAATACTCTTAGAACTACGCTTATATGCTGTTTGTGGTTAATCAAGCACTTTTGAAATCAAACTTTAAAAATATCGTTGCCTTCAGCGACATATACATATTTTAAGGTGAGAAGTGACTCAAATACTCGTGGTAAAGTTGACAGCGAATCAGTAAAAGTAGTCCCCGTCGAATAAAATGTTTAATGTTTAAATTTGAGGACACTGAATTTATTTAGATTTTGTTGTTTCTGTTATGCACCTAACAGTAAGAATGATCTATTATTAACATATTTATGTTTCTATGATTTCATATTTACATGAGTAAATTGAGATCTACTGCAATGCTAATTTTTACATGAGATGGAACGATACAAAATGAGACGAGTGGAACCGATGAAGATGAAGTGAAGTATGGAGCAACGCCGGAATGCAAGGGCGAGGGAAACGGGAGATCCCCGGGAAAACCCGCTGACCAGCGGCATCGTCCACCACTATTCCCATATGTGAAAATCCGAGGGCGAGCCCAGCGGGAATCTAATCCAGCTCGCCTTGGTGGGAGTAGAGCGCTCTAGGCACTGCGTCACTGCGGCCCCAGAAATGAGAAGAGAAATATATCTCAAGCAGGGCTTTCAAAAGTACCAGGTTATCCCTAACAGCCTATTGTAATTCGCGTTACATATGCCTGATGGTGTTTCCATTTAACTGTAAGCTGTTACGGCAAGGAATTAATTTTTTTCCTAAAAGTTTATTTTAGAGGCGTTCAATTGACCGCTATTCTTACACAATTTCCTATAACAACTTCCCTAAATGATTATAAGAGCGACTATAACACGCATACTTAGCTTAATACAGACATTAAAAATAACCAAAGGAAGGAAAAAGGTTATTTAATAAATTCTTCCTCTCAGTTGCGTGACCTAGAGCACTTAGTCGTTTAAAAATGGTTTATTTTTAATTCCCATTTCTATTTTTATTCTGGTTTTCGTGGAGTACACGTGTGATTAAATCATCGTTCCCAGTCGGAAGTTTTTGATGACTCTTTTAACGAGATCAGGAATCTTCCCGAACAATAAACAATATAAAACAAGTTAATTGCCTAACGGCGAAGAAATAACGTACGGTGAGTTTGTTCGAGCAGAAGCAACAGGTAAATCGTCGATCATGCACTGGAACTAATATATCATCGACGTTCAGAGAGAGTTTATGGGCAGGGAAGGTGCACGAATGAATTTCATAGTAATTAACACATTATCTTTAATCCCTGGCCCTCCCTTTCAGGTCAGAGGTTTATGGTAGTGTTACGAACAATTGTTACGTGACAAGCTGCATTGATCACTGTAACAACAGCACTTTCCTGATTAACAAGAGATGCTGCAGCACGTAATTATCTCATTAGCCACTACACTAGGACCGTGGTTCGCTTAAGGATAGTGTACCGCTAGTTGTCGTTGCCTAATGGGTTCCCTCGGAGTACTCCCTTTTATTCCTCTACTGCATTCCGTGCTCGCTCCATTTCTATGAGTAGGTATAAAATGATAAATCTGGGGTAGTTACCTTGGATTTCATACCTACTTCTAGGATCTCGATCCATGTAATACTTCAGGTATGACAGGAACCTAAAAGGTTTCAACTTAAAATACCCTAATTTTTTGGGCTTTTCCCCTGTCATAAAAGGAAACTCATTTTTGGCATTTATTTATTTAGCCATTACACTGCCGACACAAGTTCGGAAAACTCTGCATAATAAACTTTAGACCAAGTTCTAGTTATACGTTGCGCATTATTAGTACGTCCTACGATTGGATGGTTAAAATGGTTAGAAATCAACTAAATTAGCTCAGAAAACCTGTAACAGCTTTTAAAAATAGAATCACTGAACTATGCCTACTTCAGTGACCGTATTTCACTTATTTCGCTGTGGTTCCCACTGATTTACAGCGAGTTCCGTTTATTTCAGGGGCAGCGCGTTCCGCTAACTAGCCTGCCCTTAGCAGCTTGTTATATAAATTTATAGCCAGCAATATTTTACTTCCTGACGCCTCTTATTTGGCTATGTGCTATAGTTAAAGTCATTTAGTTTTTCCCCAAGCGTTTTAAACTTTTTCGTTATTTATTAAGTTACACATCACAAAAAAAAATCGTGTTAACACTTTACTCAAAAATATTGTTGATATACTGAATGAATAGAATTAAACGTTCACAAGTGCATTCCACTGCATAAACTAACCTATGCCTATACCTGAATAGTGTGAGATTACGGTCCTACTGAAGTCAATTGCGGAACTTATTGACAAAAGTCTCTTGTCCAAAATAGAGTTTTTGGTTCGCGCATATTCGATATAGCTTGTAGTTTGCATTTCGTTTCGTTATAAAATGTTATTTATGCCCTTTTAAATGAGACAAAATAAGAATGTGAGTTGCCAAACGAACTGAAAGTCAAGAGGGCAAAGACACCGCACGTGCATGATTTAAACAGAATGTCTGAAGTCCAACCTCATTTCATTACAAAATCCAAAACAGTTTGTTGTCCTTAAGAGACTAGCAACGTAACGATGAATAAAATACAGAAAATATGGCAAATTGAATTTGTTTTACTCCTTTAAGTTGTACAATAAGTGCACTGGTAGCCGTAAAGAACAGTTAAACGTAAAAATTTACCCCTTTTGATGGTGGTTTCCCGAAATCACTCCAGGTGAATGCCGTGATTGTTCCTTGCTACAGGCCATGTCTAAGGTTTATTCTTCTCAGGTTAGTAACAAAACGTTTCGTATGAGTTTGGAATAGGAACCATTTTCGCCGCTAAATGCGCAGTGCTCCAAAATGCAACTTTTAATTACAATTTTAAGCCATATGATTAATAAAGGGGAAACATTTCACTTAGTTACGAAGTTATTTTACATTTTTTTAATGTTTATAACCACTATCCTGTTTTNTATTTATGTTTATAACCACTATCCTGTTTTTTTTAACGTAGGCAATAGAGAAAAACTGGAACACATGCGACATTAGCGCTTACCTAGTGGCGAAAATTTTTGATTGCTAACATTTTAAAATGTATCTTCCCAACCTGAGTGGAAGTAACCTTAGCCAAGGCCGATTACTTACCCGTTACTGCTTCTCTGAGCAACTTGCTCCGTCTCCAATGTCCTCGCTGTCGACTAGACTTTGAGCCCTACCTAACTACCTNTTTTAATTACAATTTTAAGCCATATGATTAATAAAGGGGAAACATTTCACTTAGTTACGAAGTTATTTTACATTTTTTTAATGTTTATAACCACTATCCTGTTTTTTTTAACGTAGGCAATAGAGAAAAACTGGAACACATGCGACATTAGCGCTTACCTAGTGGCGAAAATTTTTGATTGCTAACATTTTAAAATGTATCTTCCCAACCTGAGTGGAAGTAACCTTAGCCAAGGCCGATTACTTACCCGTTACTGCTTCTCTGAGCAACTTGCTCCGTCTCCAATGTCCTCGCTGTCGACTAGACTTTGAGCCCTACCTAACTACCTCCTTGCCACGACTTACTAAATGCCAGTATGTCGGTAGCACACTCATATGTAGGAAACATTCTTTTCAAAAAATTTACAATTAATCAGAGAATTTTCTCTGTGAAGACAAAAGATATTCAGATAATTTTTCTTTAAATAATACCATTAGTGAAACTCTGAAAACAGAGAGAGTTATTAATGCGTGGGAACCAACTACGGTGATTTGGACTTGCTATTTCATAGCAGAATATAAAAATGTCCAAAAATGTCCCATCCAGCATTTTGCGAGTGGGAAATTACCAACTGAGAATAGCAGTGGAGACCACAAATACCACTTCCATGAAATTAAAAGTAGGTCTGTTAAGTCTTTCATGGAGACTATTGTTCCTCTAAAGGGAATATTTATCTGGAGATTTATCATTAGCGAAATTTCACTATACATGCAGTATGAATGCAAATAAAGCTTTTGAAAAGCTTTGGTATTACTGATACCGAGGTTTTTTTTTTAGTGATTTTCATGTAACTTTTGAATTCCGAGACGTTGAAAAGTGTTCTAAGTGCATAGAGTTTGAGCTAAAGTCTTGTGCAAAATGAATTCTTATTGCATAATAAGAAAAATGGTACATTATTTTCCTTAAGACAGAAGAATGAGGGAGATTCATGTTTACCTCTAATACATAGTCAGAAGAATCAAGCGTTGCCGTGCATTCCTGGTCAAACTGCCTAATATTGCAGAAAATTTACTTTACAACTTCACCTTATATGAAGGAACCTTCTTAGAGAAACAATCCAAGGGAAAAGTTTATGTACACATCTGGAGTGAATGCTGCACAAATTACCTCAGCAGTATTTCACCGCTTACAGAACACACACTATGCAGGTGTAACTTCTGTTTCGTTATTTGCCTACGGAAACGGAAGATATAATATAAATTTAGCTGTAATTTACACGCTGGCACTACCTAGTGCAGGGCTGGTGAACCAATGGCACGCGTGCTATTGATGGCACGCGACAAAATTATTTGGGCACGGCATTAATTGAAGAATTTAAGTACCTAATCGAAATAATTTTTTCTTTTGTCAACAGTTGAGTTCAAAGTAACAACGTTCATCGTGAACGGGTTATCGGTGCCACGTAAATGCAACAGATTGCGCGGGAGAAAGAGAGAGATAGATTTAGCTCGAATTTCTGACCAAATGGGAGTGGGCGGGAGCAGGCGACAGTGGGAGGGGGAGGGGTGGGAAGCTAACTATTCACTTGTTTGTTTTTGTTCTGTGGACGCTTACGTCGTCAACTGCAATTACGCATAGTTTTCAATTTGAACTAATTTCGCTAACATTTGAGTTATATTTACAACTACAAGTATTATTAAACATAGCTATTTTGGCAAAAAAAAATGTGTAAGATAAGTGTAATAGAGAATTTCAAACTTGGTGGACTGAGAAATATGGCATGATTAATAAAGGCGATAAAGCTATGTGTGTTTTATGTTCTGGGACAGTGGTATGTAGAACATCGTCTGTAAAACGGCATTTTGAAACAAATCTCTTTGTCAAAAAAGCGAACCAGAGCAAAAGGAATTCATTGCATGTGCAATTAAAGAGAGAAATAAACAGTCGACATCTATGGTTAAATATGTTAGCAAGGATTCTCATACCAGTGCCGCAAGTTTCTTGCCTGCAAATGTCATTGCCCGGCGTGGTAAACCTTTTGGCGAGGGAGAATTTTTGAAGGAAACCTGGTTAGCATGCGCCCCATCACTTTTTGAAGATTTTGAAAATAAAGATATGATAATTCAGCGCATCAAAGATACTCCTTTAGCTAGAAACACAGTAAAATACAGAATCCTATAACTGGCGGAAAATATAAAATAACAACAAAGAAATGACATCAAGTCATCTCCCTTTATATTGCTATGCCTTGACGAAAGTACGGATGTAACTAAATCTGCTCGTTTAGCTATTTTTGCTTGATATTTTGTAGTAAACGACGTCAAGGAAGAATTAGTTGCGATAACATCGTAGCCAACAACTACTAAGGGCACATATATTTGTACGGCCGTTAGAAATTCACATATTGAGAAAGAAATCGATTTAAGCAAAATTGTTTCGATAACGACTGATGCTGCTCCTAGTATGGTAGGTAATAAAAATGGTTTTATCAGTTTATTTCAAACACACATAGGACATTCGATTCTTGAATTCCACTGCACCATACATCAACAAGCCTTGTGTGCAAAGGTTGGTTTCGCCTCCCTTGATAATATAATGGCCGTAGTCACACAAATNACATCAACAAGCCTTGTGTGCAAAGGTTGGTTTCGCCTCCCTTGATAATATAATGGCCGTAGTCACACAAATAGTGAACCTCATATCGTCGCAGGCCTTAAATAAACGAAAATTTGACGCTTTGTTGGATGATGTCAACTTGGGGTACAATGACTTACTGATGTATAACAATGTTCGCTGGTTAAGCCGCGACAACGTACTTCACAGATTTGTTGATTGTTTGGAATAAATCAGACGGTTTTTACAAAATGAGGGAAAGATTGAACAATATCCACAATTGGTGGATGTTACGTGGCTTGCAAAATTGGTGTTTTTTACGGACATGTGTCAACATTTCAATGATTTGAACGTAAAGCTTCAATGCGCAAATAAAACTGTTATCATTATGATAAATCTCATTTGCACTTTTGAGGCTAAACTGCAAGTTTTCAGTACAGATATTGTTTTCAAAAACTACAAGTATTTCCCAAAATTGAAAAAATTGACGGGTGTTTTGGATTTACGTGAAAAACCAGCTGAAGCAAGAGTCACTGAATAGTTTTCTTCAGTAATAAATTCTACAATCGAAGAAATTTCATCGAGGTTTTCTCAGTTCAAAGAGTTATCGGAAACACTCAAATTTATTATATCATGATGTGACTTCATTTGATAAACTGAATTTGTCTGAATTTGATTGGTTAGAAATCGAAGATTTTGAAATGCAGCTGATTGATTTCCAGTGCAATTCAATATGGACTCAACAAAAATTTATCGAAACAAGGAAAGAGTTGGAATCAATTGAATTAGAAAGACTTTCAGACAATATGAGCAAAAATACCAATATTAAAATTATGGAAACGTGGAATTCAATTCCAGTCACATATAGCTGTCAGCAGAAGCTGGCGTTGGCTATTGGACAATATTTTCATATACCTATGCCTGTGAGTCATTATTTTCAGAAATGAATAACATTAAAAACCCGATTAGAAACTGTTTAACAGATGACTCCAGTTCAGTTTGCATGCTGGTAAAAGTAACAAAGTATCAACCTAATATAAATTATTTGGCATCTAATTTGCAACAGCTGAAGTCGCAATAATTTATTCTTTCATTTTAATAAACATAAAACTGTTAATGTTCTGAATATTGTATAAAAATGTAAAATAAAAATATAAAAATGTTTATTTCTGGTTCCAAATAAGGAGCATTAATGTGGAAGTATTAAGGTTTTTTTTTCATTAAACTCTAACCACCGTACTCAGAAACATTTGAGTGACATTCATTCCTTTTCAAATTTTTTTGTATGAAAAATTGTCACTAATGAACGATTTGGGTGTCTATTAATATCTCTAAATACGGCGGTAAGTCAAAATTNTTTGTATGAAAAATTGTCACTAATGAACGATTTGGGTGTCTATTAATATCTCTAAATACGGCGGTAAGTCAAAATTGTTTGTTGGCACGTCATGACCACATTGAACATTTCTTTGGAAAAAATGGCACGTAGATGTATAAAGGTTCGCCAGCCCTGAAGTGTATAGGAAATTCTCCTCTTCTATGTTAACACCGAACTCTCTCTCCCTCTCTTTCATCTGGTGTGTTTTTTTCTTCTTTTTTTTTCAGAACAACTTTTGTCCTCTCTTTTATTTCAAAGTGTCTATGGAACNGTCAGTCAGTCAGTCGCGGATCGAGCAGTCAGTCAGTCAGTCGGAGTCAGTCGAGGATCTAGAATGCATAACGACGCCGACCTCAGTCGGAGGGCGCTAAGCGGGACGTGCGGCGGGAAGAATCCGAGAAAAGTCAGTCAGACTTTGTCAAACGCAGAGTACTATGTGGACCCGAGAATGAGGAACTTCGAGGTCAGGCGTCGGGACGCCCCACCAAGCACCGGAGCAGTTCCAAGCCGCCAGCCGAGGGAAGACAACGCCGCAGTGTCAGATAAGTAGTTCTACACCAGGTGTGAAGAATCCTGCCCCACCCCCCACGACGCCAATCGCGGCGTCCAACCAAGTATCGTGTAATCTACGTATATAAAAAGGGGAGGGGAGTTTGTCTCGTGAGTTCATGTACCAGTTAACCTGTTCAAGCAACAATAAAACTCGATTATGTGAACTCACAAATAAAGTGTAATTTATTAGTAAATTGGACCTAGAGACAGCAGTGTCGACGTATTCCTACGCCCCATCACTGAGGGCTAGCATCAAGTGATGGCGCCTCACGCCGCAGAGCAGAATCAATACCTACTTCCAAACTTCAGCATTTGGCAGGTATCAACGTGTTGTGTAATGGACGCTAGTATAGTGCATGTGAACTTCTCAAGTCTGAAGGGATGACTTATGAATGTATGTGGAACTGAGCTGCCGGCCTGCTTACACACTGCCTAGGTTTTAAGGGGCATTTTCCCACTTTAATGATTACGTTATTTGAATATGACATCATTCCTGGCTGTAACCATTTTGACCACGATCTAATGGCTTTAAGGAAATGAGTCAAAGTGCCCACAAATTTAAATATTACACGGTTAATACGACTTCAAGACATGGAACTTCTTTTGTAATTCACTGCCATTTCTACCATGATCGTTTCAGCAAGTGCTTGTTTTACAATATGTGCAGTTATGGTACAATGACTTTTTTCAAGTGTAGATTTAAATTATACTTAAATAATCGTGAGCATCTTATTTCATAAAGGCTGCTCAAGGTAAATTAATCGCTTTTATATCAATATTTAAAAAATACCACCGCTCGTAACTACACGTATACTACACTACACACTGGCACGTAGGCTTCCAGTTAAGTTTGTGTCGAATTAATAAGATATATATCTAAGACCTGATGTAATGATAGTTTAATAATTGGCTTTATAGCTGCTGAAATCTAACGTTCTGTATTATCGTCGGAGCAGTGTAGAACATGATAAATCTACACGTATTTCGTTTATTATTTTCGTGGTTTGAGATCGTAANCATAGAGCAGAATCAATACCTACTTCCGAACTTCAGCATTTGGCAGGTATCAAGTTCATTCAATTTCATTATATCGATTTGCTGAAAAATTTACGGAATGTATACGAGGCTTTTGCAAATGAATTCTAGTTTGTGTATTGAAAATTCACTGCATGATCTCATAAACTTATGTTTTAACGGTTTTGTTTATTTTTGCTGGATCTCATAAACGTTGGCTAAACTTACCATATTCGCAATAGCTGCTGGTCATGTAGTTTTATATTACATCCTATGGTTTTACTGAATACGTTATGAGCGTGTCTTATTGTGTTACGGAAATACCTGGTACATTGCAACTGTTAAAAGTGTTTTTCGTGAGTTTGAAACATAACGAAAACATTTCTGATCTCATAAGACACCAATGTTGGAATATCACATATAATTGTGAAGTTGAACAAAATAATGCGTTGGTAACACTGCCACTCAGCCTAGCCATGCGCGGCGAATGAAGTGAGGAAAGAGAGAAACGATGGAAAATTGAGCGTGAAGTAAAAAATCTCTGCACACCACACAAAAAAATTTATTCTGTACGTCTGGTGAATATGCGAGTACACACAATTAAGTTTACTGCAAGTCGACAATAAAGTTAAAAGCAGCCACAGGCAAACTGATGACAAACAAACCAACACTTCGGTATTGAGTGGTTCTGCTTTAGCGTTTGCGGGTCCAAGGTTCAAGACTCATATCGTAACAGCTGTGCGCAAGCTAAGAGGATTGGTAATTGCCATTCTTCTCATTCCCTACAGCTCTTCAACATCCTTGACAGAATACCTGCAGAGAAGACAGATTACGTACTAACACATCCAAAGCCATTACACTCCGTGTAATTAAACAACACCGAAAACGTGAATGCGCAGTGTCATTACGGAAAAATAAAACGCGTAAACGTAAATTATAACGTAAAATTACTCTCAGGTGTGGTATAAACCTTTCAAGTTTGTACAGAAACTCGAGATTAATGCAGATATTACATACAGTGTTTTAAAATGGAGCAGTAACTGGTTACTGAGTTTTTCAAAGAAGCTGTGCAACCATTGCGGAACTTGTCATGAAATTGTTTCACAGAAGTAATTGGAGTTACCAGTTTTAATTTTGTTGTATTTAATTTATTAAAGCAGATGTGTATGTATGTGTGTATATTTATATGCAACGACATGTTATTAATTACTCCTCCGTTGTCGAGTAATTTAAGTGTACAGTTACTGTATAACAAGAGGATTGCTTGCAAGCAGGAAACCCGCAGAACTGTTGAATTCACTTGCAGGCGAGTTACATGTTACCCAGTTTTACGTTTCTCGGTTACTTTAAGTGTAATATTGTGTTAGCCACTTACACTCATTTTAAGTCTCCGTTAATATGTGCGAATTCCTAGAAAATGGTGGAAATAAGGTTATAACACTGGGTGTATATATATATATATATATATAATTTATTTTTTTGTTTATTTTGACGTGTTAATTAGTAATTCTTCGTTAAAAGTATATAAACCATTCAGGTGACCTTCTTAGATTAGGATGCAAAAAAACAAATGCATGCGTAGTAATTATGGCCACCAATAAACAAACGCATGCGCAGTAACTATGGCCGCCCACAAACAAACGAATTCATAGTAATTATGGCCACCAATAAACAAACGCATGTGCAGTAATTATGGCCACTCACAAACAAAAGTACACAGCCTCGACGGTCCGCAGACTCTCCAGAATTTTAAACATGCTCCCAGTAAAGTTGGAAATGAGGCGGAAAAGTAGTCTCATTCCTTAACGTCGTATTCAAAAAGCCGTTCTTGAATTTTCGGGCACCGAATTTATTGCGCTTTCTTTGTTTGATACACAAAATAGTAAAAATTGTTACATTAGCAAAATATCTATCCTCCTAACAATTTAAAAGTTTAATTTGATATACACGTGGATAGAGACCGAATGTTAATTTTACATATGGTGAAAGGTTAAAAAGAATTACTGGAAACAATTTTCGAAGTGGGATGTTCAAAAGTGCTCAATTGTACGTGTTTTCTGTTATGTTTTGCTTACACTAATATATCTATGTACCTGACCACTGTTAAACATAAAATAACGGTACAAACAGAATTTTTGGAGGGTTCCTGTTTGGAGTTCTGGGTTGTCAGGAATATACATAACCTGAGTTAGATTGAATTAGTCAACTCCTATTCCTTAATGTGCAGCTAACACATTAAGTTAAAAAGCAATAAAAAATGCTAATACGTTAACTCAACGGATTGCGCCCATCCAACATTCCGTACTTAATTTCTACACGAACAATTTCAGTTTTTTTACCACTAACCGTTCACCTGTTTAAGATGTAACAAGCTATTCGTGGGCAATTAAACACGCAAACTCAGGGGATTGTACAGCTGAAGATTGATTGGTGAATTTGCAATGTAAAAATATGTGAGTTTGATTGGTTTCGGTTTATAGCTTGGTATTTCGCCGACAGCGGGAACAAGTAGAGCGAGTAATCAGGAGCAGTAAGAAAAGTGGCTCCGACCTTCCATGAAGGAACTGCCTCAGCATTCGTATAGTTATTTCTGCAAACCATAAACCAAAATCTAGATGACTGGGCAGGGAATATAACCCAGGTCTTCCTGAAAGCGGGTCCATGGTGTTACCTCTGCACCGCGTTACTTTGTGAGAAACAAGTAAGGTCAAATGAGAATTCATCAGGTGCCTGCATTAATCCAGGCTAAAACTACAAAATATCAAGAGGCCAGCCTAATATTACACTGCAATACGTGTAAAAGTGTCTCCCGCCTTTATGCGATGATGATGATATAAGTTTGTTCTTTTATTTCTTCGTGAATGTTTCAAACCTAAAGCAAAAAACAAGGTCGAAATTACTGAGAGGCAATAACTTAGGACAGTGAGATTATAGTTCGAGATTCCACGCAGAATATGAATACGTGTGCACTATAGTAAGGTACCAATCCAGAATTCTCTTGGAGTGATTTCGGAAGACCGAAATCAGGATGGCCGCACCTGGATTCGAACCAGCGTTGCCAGATTTTTTTCGGGCAAAGCGGGATTTTGAAACCTTTTGAGTAAAAAAAAGCTGGATTCTTTCGTCGAAAGCGGAACATAATAAAAAACGTATAATCAGTAGTTTTTTATTACTTATCCTTATAGTTGAGTTTCAAATTAAGTTACAACGATGAGAGATAGCCATAGGAAATGTTTTTTAATGAAAATACGTTACTATACTAATAACAATAACTGTCTGGTTTACCCTGTAAGGTAGTTAAGTCTTAGGAATATATATAAGTAATTAATTACTTACGAATTACTTATTTATATTCCTCTGAAGATTTAACTTCTTTTAAAGTTTCCTTTTTTTCTTTAATATAGTTGAAGAACTCTGCACAGGTTATCCAGATTGAATTGGATGAGTAATTCGGCTTTCATTAAATTTACGGAGCATTTATTTCTGGCGTCCGACCATTTTTAATTTATTTGGGAAAAAACGCGTTCGGGAAAGCAGTTTGAAGTTGGGAAAATTAATATGAAGGAAACTAGTTTAAACATATTCTTGCGGATTACACGGCTAAAGACATTCCATATCACAACTGATTACGCAATGACAGTCAACCTGAGCTATCTTGACGTAATGCATCGGCCAATCCGAAACGCTATTTCTTGTGCGACTTCGTGCAAGGGAATTTTCCACCTTTGGTTTTTCGGGTAAGAGTTGGCGCTGTTAAACTTGACTATGTAAAGCGAAACTAGTGATGGCACTGAACTCGGTCTGCAAACCAAGAGTGTTGGACGTTGGTTGTACGGTAGCATATCTTACTCGCATTCTGGACATCATGTGTTGAAGCTCGACCGACTGCAATGGGGGAGCATTTCCCCTAATGATTTTACGTCCTCATTTCAGACAAATGTCGGTGTAGTTCCTTAGACTCAACCTTAACAGTCTTCACTCATTAGATCAGTGTCTTGTTTAACTTCGTTAAATTAAACGCGGTTCACTAAGCAATTTCGAAACCAACCTTCGAAAATCTTCCTGTAAGTACTAACTTAGCCTACATAATATATCTTAACAGAAACGCTGACTAACATGCCCCCAGTAAAGTTGGCAGCAATTTAGAAAAAAAAAATAGTTCTATGCCGTAACATCGTATTAGAAATATAACATTTCAAATTTAAGAAATATTAATTTATTTAATTTAGAGATTGGTTGTTTAATGCATATATGATCAAGAACTAGCATATTAGCAACTTCTTCACGTTCCTAAAAAGTGGCATATAAACAGCTGACTGATACATGAAAAAAGTAGGCCTATTGAGGTGCAAGACAAATGTTAGTTTTACGTACGGTTGACGGATAACATATAGGTAGAAAAGTGTATCCTCAACAGTGTTTTTTGCCGCTATCAACTTATATTATTGTTGTTATTATTGTCGTCTGTCTGCAAGTAAAACCATACAAACTGGAGAATTGATCATCCTTCTTCCCTACCCCATCTCCTCGATTCAATAGTTTTCATTTCCAGTCTAGGAGAATACTGAAACCATCTTTGTAGTCATTGTCCATTATATTGAGATTCTTGCTGACATTGATGCATGGAAGGAAATGAATAAATAAAAGTGTTATTATACATTTGGTGTTTTGTTTCCGTGTTGCAGAATGTCCGGTGGCGCCGTTCATAACGGGCTCAGTGTCGCAGAAGATACCATTCGTATTCCTGCCACTCAAAGGACAGATAATCAACCCCAGCGCGGAGATCAGCTTCGTTGGTGAGTTTGGAGCTGTAACTAATTGAAACCTACTTTACACAATACCCAGTTATCTGCTACGTTCTGTTACCGTTATGGGTATTATAACGGGGATTTGCCTGTTAATCTAGCGGCGAAGCTGACAGAAATTTCAATCAGAATGACAGCCAAAGGCTGTTCACGGTAAACTGAGCACTTTTGAAAGCCCTGATTAAGATTTACTTGTGTGCACATCGTATATTCATCCGCCATACGTAAAATTAACATTGCCATGGGCCTCATCAGTCAATCGAAACTGTAAAATTATTGCTAAAGTAAATATTTTAACAAATTTGGCATATTTTACACTTATATGCATAAAAAAATCTCAATGCAAAATAAATTATTTGAGTATTCATAAATATTTACCTAACATTTAATTCAACGTTAAGACATAGAAATACTTTCCCTCCGTCGTTCGCAACTTAACTTGGCGCATGCCAGACAGTGTGCCTGTTAAAAAATATGCAGTTAGGGATANTCGGCGCATGCCAGAGAGTGTGCCTGTTAAAAAATATGCAGTTAGGGATAAAGACATTTTTCAAAGTTGGATTTCAAAAGTGCTCACTTTACCGTGAACAGCCTATTATAAAAATGATGATGCGTTTAAGGAACTACGTCATAATTACAGAAATTTGTAACACTACGCTTAGGAATGTGAATTAAATTTTGTGAGGCGATTTTTAACATGTCCATTTACAACATATGGGACGTTGTAGAGAGAGAAGAATTTTAATGATGTGCACTGTACTTATGTACATAGCATAAAACACAGTCCAATCAGGGCAACCCCTTACGTGTGGGTGAATATGTCGTTCGTTGTTGAGACTGTAATCCACAGTATCATGAACAACTGCTACCAAAACGTAAGCAAACACACTTTTTTATTGGTTCCGACACACGATGCAACTTTATACTGACACTAGAAGAGTGCCTAACATAAAAAATATTCATTTCAACTATTAAAACATTTATTTATTTGTGACTGTAAGGGTTAAATATATAGACATTATTTAATAGTCTGTATGGTTCCTGCACAATCCAAAATTGTGTCTGTTTGTCGTTCTCTCCCCTCCATTTCATCTACTTCATCTCTAAACGCCGTCCTTTATCGTACATTGTTTTGATAACAGCATATGGTGACTCATATAAGTTGGTCACGGTACAAAGAGTACTTTTGAAATGAACCTTTAAATTTTTTTTTAGAACGAATGGGGCAATAATTAACGCTAAAAAAGTTTATTAAACTACGCAGGATTTTGGGATCCAATAAAGGAAAAAAAAAAGGCAACGCTATTTAATGATTTCTGCCACCTTTGTGTGCTAACATTTTACGCGAGTAATACATTTCTGACAAGCTTGATGTATTAGTCTTGATGTATTAACCTTCCCTCCTTTACCTCTTCCAGACATGACGCTTGAAAGCTTGTACATCGCATCGCGGTGCAAGGAATGCATGTGTGCAAAGACCTACTCAAAACTGTGTAAAATTGTATCTTTCAACATTGCCTTTTCCTAGATTATTTTAAAAATCTTTATGTTGGAAACAATTAACAAGGATGTACAAGCTACGGTAAAATACATCTGTTGGCCTTTTCTGGGCATTGAAAATATAATCTTAACTTACGTTTAGAGGTAATGAATAGGATTCAGCAAGAATATGGTTAATAAATAAGATTTTTATGATAACTAATGAGCCTACTTTCTTCTACATGGGTGCAAATAAATATTAGTGAAGTTCTTAAAAACTTAGGTGGTAGGTAGGCGTTGACGTCTCATTGACAGCCATATCTTCAGAGAGAACAAAAAAAAAACAGAAACATGTAAAACAGTACCAAGACAATTAAAATACAAGAGTGACTTACCTGGGATTTGAATTCAGAAAAAGTCGTAAAATTAAGCTAGCGTGCAATCAACTGCATCACGGAGGTAGGATTCGGAGCATCAATTTCGGATATAATCAGTCTAATGTTTTGAATGATAGAGTTTACTAACCTGAAATATTTACACGGCCGCATTTTGTAAATAATTGTCTGAGCCACTCATTGTGACACCATTTATATTATGCATCTTTACGTGGTCTTGTGCAGGTATGCAAAATTTGGTGGAAATGATTTGAATTGTTCCGGAAATATGGCAAAATGTTTAATTTACTCACTTAACAATATTATGCAAAAATCCGACAAAAGAGAATTCTTTATGCATGAATGATGCTTTTAATTAATTCTGTCTGCCTACATAATTTGGTTAAATTTTGTTGCAACGTTTCATATATATATGAATAAATCTAAATTATTTATATAAAACCGGTTAAAATATTCTTGCCGCACATAACACATGCTAATTTACATACCCTACTGTAGCAATTAAGACTTAGTGAAATTTTGGTATGAATTGATTGAATTAAATTTAAATCTGTTACACANATATAAAACCGGTTAAAATATTCTTGCCGCACATAACACATGCTAATTTACATACCCTACTGTAGCAATTAAGACTTAGTGAAATTTTGGTATGAATTGATTGAATTAAATTTAAATCTGTTACACAGTTTCGTAGATATAGCGCACTAAGCAAAAATTTTTGTGTTTGCGCCATTCGTAAAATAAGAGACACACACACATAAATAATGTAAATTAATATGGCTTACTACAGTACAACTTCTTCGCTAAATTTGAAACAAATCTGTTTATTTTTCCGAGATATGAAATAAAAACTGCCCATGGGGCTATCTTACAAAATGGCGGAGAAATGAGGCTTTTCATAGACAATTTAGATGGATATAATTGGTACTGCCAGTATACAAAGTTAAGTTGAAATTTGTTTTGCGGTTTCGTAGATAAAATATTTTGAGCTAAAATTTTTACATGGCCGCCATTTTGAGAATATATGTGTCTGACCGTCTCAAAGTTTAACAGTTTACATGGCCTGCCATAGTGCTACTTATTTGACAAATTTGGTAAATATCGGTCGTTTTTCGGAGTTAATTTGTCACGTGGTACTGTTTTACAAAATTGCGGACAAAAGAAATTTTGTGTGGACCCATTTTATAGTTGTAATATATACAGCCAGCATACAAAGTTTCATTGGAATTAATTACATGGTTTCGGCGATATAACATACGAAAGTAAAATAGCTATATGTCCGACATTCTGAAAGTAGGTGTCTGACATATCTAAAACATAACCGTTAACAACTCATACCGCAGTACTAGTTGTTTGCTTTATTCGGTAGGAATCGGTAAATTCTTTCGCGAGATGACAACAAATTTATTTATTCGTGTGGCACTATCTTACAAAATGGAGGACAAAAGAGGCTCTGTGTAGACACATTTGATGTCTGTTATATATTCTCCGACCCTACAAAGTGAAGTTGGAATTGATTACATGGTTTCGAAGATATAGTTTACTATGATAAAATAGCTAGATGGCCGCCAATTAAAAATAAGTGTCTAACATACTTGAAACATATTTGTACATGCCAACTGCCACAGTACTACCTGTTTGCAAAATTTGGTAGCAATCTGTCAATTATTTCCCGAGATATTAAACAAAAACCTTATTAATTAGTTAAGCGCTATCTTACAACATGACAGACAAAGTGGTTGGTTTTGGATTTTTATGCTTGTAATAAATACTGCCAGCGTACAAAATTAGGTAGAAATTGGTTAAATGTTATGGTAGTTATACCAAATAAACCTAAAATATTTGTATGACTGCTATTTTTAAAATAAGGACTTAGTAAAGTTTAATTACTTATATTTATCTTGTATATCATAGTAGTACGTACTTGCCAAATTTAGCGGAAATTGGTTGAGTAGTTTTCGAGGTCTAACTTAAAAGCTTTATTTTTCCGTGTAGCGCTGTGTTCCAAAATGGCGAACCGACAACAATCTTCACCTCTGAATTCAATGCCTACAACTTGCGCTGTCAGCATACAAAATTTGGTTTAAATCGGTGGAATGATTACCGTGATATGACATATCACCCAAAAAAATTTTCATGACCACCATTTTGAAATTAAGTGCTTGGCGTGGTCGAAAACTATATAAGTCAGGTGTCTTTACTTAGTTCTATATATGTGTACCGAGTTGGGTGAAATTTTATTCACACGTTCAAAAATTGACAGAGGGGACACACGCACACGCACACATTCACACACAGACAGGAAAGTGATCTCATAAGCCTTTATTTTCTTTGGAAAGTAGGCTTAAAACGTTTAAACTAAATTTTACTTGTGTAGTGAAAGTCTTAAAGAAATAAACTGGATCAAAACAATTGGAAGAGTTAGTTTATTGCGCACTTATTTCGGTCACAATCAATGATAAATTATTACCGAGTTTTGATGTTGACACATGACTTTGTCAGACTCAAAATCAGATGAAAAACAATATTAACATGATTTCGTTCCTTATTACTACTTACAGACCACAATAAGACTGTTTATAAACTAGAAAAAAATTACGGTACTGGCTGGCAGACATGTAGTTTCACTAAACTTAATGAACTTGTTAGCGTAAAAAACAAGGTACGGTAAAACGAATGAGTAAATAATTGGGTAATAATGTGTTTTAGAAATAAACAAAAGTTTTCACTTACACAAAATTTAATTTGTACCTGATTTTATGTTCGAGAAACCATGCCCACAAGTCGATTTCTTTGCGATCCTACCAATATTTTCAACTATTAAAGTGAAGTTAGAGGTCTGTAATGGTTTAGAAGCACCGTATCTTGAACAGGAAAGTTGACACATGAGTTGACAATCCTACTAAGTAGCTCATGTTTAAACAGCCTGGTTGCCGACGAGCGGCAGACTGTCACTAAGTAACTTAACAGTGCACAAACATCGTCATACATAACACGTAATAAAAAGAAGCACCCTGTGGTTTAACATTGGCTCCAAGGGCCATTTAAACGCGGTTGGGAATTTCCCTGAGAAAAACAGGTAATTTACATATCGAAATTGCAGGAAATAAACAAGTCTGTCACCACTACACAAAATAAAAGTGAATCGGAGAGGACAGAAAAAGTTGAAACATAGTAAGACGGTAAACCTGTCTGCCTTAATAAATTCGTACGTAACACCAATTATACGACAACTTTAGTATTTTTTGGAAGTTAAACGTGTGCGACAGCACATACATAGCTTGTTCTACTGCGGTGAAGAGGATATCCAACATGAATGAGTTGCTGGAAATGCATGCGCTAAAATTACTGAAGAAAATAAATAAAATACGGAAACGTGGTTACAAAGAGAGTGAGAGAGAGAGAGAGAGAGAGAGAGAGAGAGTGTGTGTGTTATCAGCTCCTTTTGTCAAGACAAAACCAACTGCATCGGTAAACGAGTAAGACATAGACACAAGAAAAGTAATTATTATAAGTATATTTACATAACAAAATAAAATTATCTCAGGATATGTAAATGTCATATAACGTTGAATCGTCTGCTTACATTCCATTTGTATTTATTTGAAAACAGCAATAAGAATCCACTATTAATTTTGTTGAAACTCTCATATAATTTCCTCTGGCAGTATTGCAACATTTGTCTAAAGAACAACTGATTTAATCTTCTGAGTTATTTACGACTATGTTTTGACCGTTAGTTAAATACCTTAGACTACCAATTAACGTTGTATTAGCGGCATACTGGGCAAGTTGATGAAGCGTTCTCGTTCTATTTCATCACTTAATTGATCATTAGCATGATATATCTTATACTTTTAACCGATGCTCGGATGCTAGAGATTGCTAGTGACATGTGATTTCTCATTATAATCAACCAAGATAGAAGTTTCCCTGTGAACCCCCCCCCCC
>NQII01004962.1:108694-149329 GCA_002778355.1 Clitarchus hookeri | reverse complement strand
TATCACAAAACACGTGCGCACAACAGACAGATACACATAGCTGATTTAACAGATAAAAGAGCGTTAAAACACGATCTGCTTGACACAGGCCACCCACGAACCCGGGCTGCAAAAACTCAAAATATTATAATTAGTCTCTCCCCAGTCCGACCACTGGGGGCACTCACATCAGGCAAGTTATCATGAACCTCTCCGCTGGTCCCGTAAATGACCTTTATCATTCAACCAAAACAAACACCACAATGGAGCTAATTTATAAAATAGAATACTTCAGAAGTCTACAAACACGCAAGGATTTCTAACAAAAGGGTACATCTATTTTAACAAAAGCCTACATGCAGTCAATAAGACCTGATCTGGCTCCCAAATACAATTACAAAAAATTACATGCAGCCAATAAGGCCTAAAATTCTGGTACGCAAATACATTTTTCAAAAATATATATATGCATCCGGGGCCGCGGTGGCTGAGCGGTTAGCCTGGCCGCCTCCAACCAAGACGAACCGGATTCAATCCCTGGCCGGGTCACTCCCGATTTTAGCAAGTGGGAATCGTGCCGGACGATGTCGCTGGTCAACGGGTTTTCTCGGGGATATCCCGTTTCCGGCGCTGCTCCATTCTCGCCTCATTTCACCCTCATCGACTCTGAAGACCTCGCTGTTAAGAGCTGCACAAACCTCTCAACTCAACTATATGCTACCAATACGGCTTACAATTTATGGCACGATTGTCGTGTTTATGCAAGGTGGAACAGAATTCTACCGAAAAACTTTGACACGTGATTCCTCACCAAAAATAGGTCTAAAATATATACACGACCGAAGGGGTGAAAACAGACCTTGAAAGTGTAGTTGAAGCAGATGTTTTTTGCTAGTAACACAACCAGAATGAATGATACATGTCTGAGTTTCTGGATACAGAATTAGTAAACGACGAAGTACAAATAACAAAAATATGGGCTCCAATATCAACCCCCCATCCATGAAAAGTGAGAGGTTGGCAGCATATTTGTGCAAATAAAAATGCAACTCTATCGCTTTGTTTGTTTCCTGCGGGTTTGTAATATGAAGTAAATGGTGAACGAAATTTTCGTCTTGTGTTTTTAAGCTAATTTTCGAGGAATTAATTCATAATGTTCTAACAATGAATCTCGACGTCTGGCACATAGCAACACATTTACTGTATGTGTATGATGTTGCTGTTTTAAATTACACCATGACACCTTGTTGGAACAAGTCGTGTTCCATGTGTTATCTATACCTACCCCAACAAACTATCGCTAATATGCAAGTAGGGCCCATGGTGGCGCAGTGGCCAGATTGCTCACCTCCCCCCACGGCCAATTGGACTCGATTCCCAGCGGGGTCGACACGAATATTCGTGCCTGGGAAACGTGGCAGTCGTTACCATTATCCAGAGATTTTTTTTTTTTTTTTTTTGGGGCACACCTAATTTACCACCATGTAATTTCGACATTCCTCCATCTCCACCACGTGACCTTCATCGGCATGAATTAATTTCTCGAAAACGGTGGCAGTGAGCTTAAAAACACAAGACAGAAGTTTCATTCGGTTCTACCGCGTACGGTAGATTACAAATTAACAGGAAAAAATAAACAAAGCGATACAGTTACATTTTTATTTGCACTAATGTGCTGCCAACCCCTCACTTTTCGTTGATGGAGGTTGATATTGGAGTCCATATTTTTGTGCTTTGTATTTCGTCGTTTCTTAAAAATAACGTAAATAAAAGCGCCGCCACGCAGACTAAACATCAAAGGGCGAACATCGNACAAAGCGATACAGTTACATTTTTATTTGCACTAATGTGCTGCCAACCCCTCACTTTTCGTTGATGGAGGTTGATATGAGTCCATATTTTTGTGCTTTGTATTTCGTCGTTTCTTAAAAATAACGTAAATAAAAGCGCCGCCACGCAGACTAAACATCAAAGGGCGAACATCATCAACCTGCTGCAAAGCTGACCTGATGGGCCGTTATATATTCTGGTCATTACCTCACAATATCCTTCATCTTAGAAGATCGGGGGCCTTTTAAATCCAGAACGTAGGCATATCCTGTATTATGTACTCATATTTTTCCCTTATCATAATGGTTTAAAACTTTATACTCGAAATGAGGGACGGCCGACGGCAAATGACACCCAGTCGTGACACCACACAGCCGCCGCGCGGCCATGACAGTAGAGAGTCGTGTAGAACAAACGCCAGAGGCGGGACACCATGCCAGGCGCGTCCTTTGTGCACAGGACACGGGGAAATAGACGTTGGCACTCCAACATCGAAGTGAAGACATCCGTAAGTCGGTGAAAACCTACATTCGCATATCCTGCAGGAATGCATTTCTATAGGACGCGGATTAATGCGATACGTTTTTGTGTGGAAATAAATAAACCGGGCATAATCCAGAGATGCTTGAGTGCGTCGAGACAGGCCACCTGTATCAGACTTAACATAACGGCGACAGTCGCAATTCCTGAATATGTCATCAGTGGCGCGGGGTACGTTTCGGGGTGTACTTGAAACGAGCTCGGATGGTGCCGCTAATTTCGAAACCATCCAGGCAGCACTTGAGTGTCTTCCTTCTCTTTACCCCGAGTGGTGACAGTGTGCATACAGAACCTCGTCGAAGCGATAAGGCGCAGACATTGCATTCAGGATAAATGTTCTTACAGGCAATAAAATCCCGCGCAATTTCGCAACTAAACTAAGCATCTGCGGCAAGTAATATAATTATTACTTTCATATTCTTTTGTCTTTGAACTTGGCAAAAAGTTATAGTGCAACCGCAATGAAATATATTTGCGAATTTTTGACAGATGACTCTACAATAAATAACACACATGCACAGAATCATTGTAATGTTCGATATATGAAGTAATTAAGTGAGGTGGAACGATTTTTAATCTTACCTGCTCAATGGGGATAAGGTTGTACGCGGAATTGCACTTCGAAATACGACTGATAAAATACCAGCCACTAGCACATAGTTCTGCTAACGGAATCAAGAAAATTTGTCTTTATAGTAAATGGTAAAATAATTTGCATAAATTAAGTAATTAATAAAGTTCATTTGTGCTAAGAAGTTTTAAAATGTAAACACATTCCGTACATGTAGTACATTGTACATACAGACCCTCACACCTAAGTGATATTTAATATATAGATAAATATATAACTAGCAGCAAAATTACAATATTTTCTTTATTAAAAAATATATATTTTTTATATTAGACCCATTTACCCAAATTTAAATATTAATCTTGGGAAGGATGTTAACCAATTTTTAGAAATTTCTCGTACACCTCACAGATTTTTAGGTGTCGAACAATGGTGATTCGTAATTATTTGCGAAAAATTTTCAAAGCGCAGCTGAAAACATTTCAAACTTTTTTGTAGTATACAAAATAAGAAATGTACTAACCAAAATATTTGTAAATGTCTTTATTAGCGATATATCCAATTCCAATTCAAACACTAACGTACTCTAAATATATTAGTAAAACAGTTTTCAAAACAGCGTCGTTAAAATTAGAAAAATTATGTCAATATCAATATATTTTTAAAATCTAATAAAAAATAAACTATGATTTGGATTAAATAATTAAAGCCGTAAATTACTGTTCATAAGTTTGAGAAGGGTGGGAAAATTTATTCCACAAATTTTTAACTCATAAAGGAATTAAATAATTGCCTGTGGTATTTCATAAAGTATTATTTACTTATGTGTACAATAATTTTAACATAACACATGCATTGCAAATTTTTAATGTTTCTTACATGTTCGAAGGTAAAAACCATATACATTATAATATTATTTAAACTTCAATAATAACGAAATTTCTTATCTCACGCCAAATCTATCTACATATTTGCCGACTTTGGGAGGTTGGGGGTAGGGGTACAGATAACTCCTTGGACTTATTCCTTTACTAATTATAACAAGTTAAGTACTCCGGGATATTCTACTGAGATAATGTTATATTTGTAACTTTGAATCTGCAGTCGTGTACATGCTCGAGCTTTAGCTGTTCGTTAATTCGCTGCTGTCCCAGTGGGAGGCCAGTTTTACTCCAGACCTGCCAGCACGTGATTCGGCCTGTGTTTCATCACAAGCCTGTAATTGACGCTCAGTCATCCGGGGGTGTAGCTAGTAAGCTGTCATCCAATGGTAAAATGAGTTCACATGTACACGTATTCCAAGTCTACATTGTCATCAAACAGATTCACGAAACTTTCCAACCCTAAACATTAATGTATTTAATGAAATAAAAATGAATAAATGGGATGACGAAACTGTTTTTCACGACTTTAATATCCGAATCATAACGCAAGAGCCCCTTGCCCCCTCCATACCCCCGGCCATGACACTTCCTTTTTATTTCAGTAGCATCGATCGCTACGACGCACCTGTCCCACACTTTATTTTTAATCACAAAATTTACGGGAAAAACTTTAGACCTATTTAACTCGCATTCTTCGTCAACTGATTCCCGAACCCCGTCTGTAAAATGGGCCGTCATCTTTATTTCGGAAATAATTACACAGTAATCATTATAGACAAGCAAGTGTCCTATATAATTACTTATTAAAGACTCACGATAATGTACCACGTTGAGAAAATAATGTATAATTGGGAGTGCTTTATAACACTCGAAGTTAATTTTGAGGGAGGTAACCTGTTATCATCTCAGGCAACAGCATGTCCTGGTTTTAAAGTTCACATCGTAGAAATAATTTTCTGATAAATGAGCTAAGCGATGAGCAGTATTCAATGATATTATTCCCTTAAGACTTCAAGATCACCCTTCAAACCTAATATCACTTGCTTCTAATAGATAATTATATACTGGAAGTTCCCTTCTATAGACTAAAACGAAAATAGACAATAAAAGTAGGCCTACATCAGCAGGAACGCGGACAAACACATAAAGGCATGGAGTAGGTATAGATCAATGCGAAAAAGGACGGCATTACACGCCTGAACAACTCAGTTGATTAAAAATAGCCGGAAGATTAAGATAATAGGCAACGAAATAATAAATCAATAAATCTAAATCATCACTCAGCTACGAAAATTATCTTGAGATATAAGTATTTCTAAATAATGTGGCTAGCAAACCACGCTGTAACAAGGTGCTGTAATTTGCAGGCAACACAGCAACGTAATAATATTTACTATCCCCAATTTTGACATGCTGCTTACAAAATTTCCCAAATGAGCCACCAAAATCTCTCCACTCCAATCCATATGTCCATTCTTGTCGTAGAAATAAAGACAGTTAATTTTGTATTCACCCACTACAGTTTGAAAACAGAAAAATACTTTTAACTTATGATTTGAAATAAATAAAAAATCATTCCCCACCATGATGGATTCGAAGGGCTTTTAGAATTGTTTCCGCTAACAGACTTTTTTAATATACGGGTCGGGTTCTGGTTATAAATATCCTTAAATAAGTTCACGTAAGGCTTTGGTAAACAATTTAAACAAACATCCTGGGCGCATCGGTGCATGTGCAGATGGCATCTTAAAAATAATAACCGATGGCAAATGAGTTGAGAGAAAAGCAGCAATAGTAGGAAGGGCCTCCTAAGGAGGTTCCATCAAATTGCAGTGAGACTTCGAGAAGTTCCTATGAAGCGAGCTGTGCCGTGAAGAAAATGGAAGCACGTCATACCCCCTTTTAACCCGGCGTTGGTCGCGCCGTGAGCATTTCCCTCACACTTCCCAAAAAGAGTGTGTATTGGACTTAATTTTTCTTATTTCCCTGTGATATTTTTTTTATATTTGTTCGTTATGTATAAATACAATGTAATAAATTATTATTTGAAAAAACATTCCCATGTCACCAAGAAAATGATTTAGTACACAAAAGCGGGTGTGTGCGGGAAATGCTGACGGCGCGACAACTCGCGCCACTGGCGCCGGCCAGCCCTCCCACAGCACAAGGCATGTACGGACCTGCCTCCCTTCGCCTAGTTGTCTGCCAGATTTGTCAGTAGTCTTTCACCCTTCGCTGTGATTGTTTGAGTGAAGTGTGAGTTAGCTTTTTTTTTGCTAAAAAATGAGTCGTGCAGCGAAAATTTTTACAACTTTTGAAGGATTTACCTGAACAAAGGAATGACTGTAAGTACATTTTTTTTCTTTTAGGGTTCGTAGGTAAAGTTAAGGTCATATTTTTTTAATAAAGTGGGATTTTTCGGTTTTAGATCGTTATTCATGGCTACTTGAGGTTGGACAAAGCAGTACTGGTCAAATTTCCAATGCTCCAATTGAAGAAAATGAAGTAATTCCACATCATGACCTTGAAAACGAATCTGGTAGACCTAGTGAACATAAGTATCATCAGTCTCAATCAGAGTTATTAGATTATAGTGACCAAGAAAATGGAAATGACGACAGTTTTTAAGTGGGAAAAGACGAGGTCACCAAATGGTACAAAAATCCAGTTCTCCTAAAGAAAAAAACTCCTAAAAAGAATATCGTTACTCGCTTACCTGGTGTGAAAAGCGTTGCTAAGGACAAGCGTAAAATTTTGGATTGTTGGTTCTTATTTTTGGATTAGGAAACAATAAATTATATTGTAATAAATACTAATAAAGTTCTAACAATATTTCAAGAAAAATACAATAGATCCCGGGATTGTGTTGAGACAAACTTTGAGGAAATTTAAGTTTTTATTGGTCCGTTGTACTTGGCAGGAATAAAAAAAGCTCAACACTTGAATTAAGAGCTCTGGCTCGATGATGGCACGGCTCCAGAATGTTTTAAGGCTACCATCAGCATAAGGAGATTTTACCTTCTCGCTAGAGCTATGATGACATCGAGACCCGAGAGCAGCGCAAGAAATTGGATAACCTAGCACCAATAAGATATTTATTTGATCGGTTCGTTGACAAATGTAAGAAAGGTTACCACATTGGTCAATATGCTACAATTCATGAAATGCTGAAGAGTTTTAGGGGACATAGCAAATTTCGCATGTACATACCTAATAAACCAGCCAAATATGGAATAAGAATGTACGCCTTGGTCGACGCCCGGGTATTTGATAAGGCTAATTTGAAAATTGATTGTGGCCAACAACCTTCTGGGACATATGCCTTGAATAATAGCGCCAATAGCGTTGTGTTACGACTAGTTGAGCCAATTTCCAATCATGGGCGTAATCTTACAATGGATAACTACTTTATGTCAATCCCCTTGGCAAATACATTGTTGGAATTGAGGACAACAATTGTAGGGACTCTAAGAAAAAATAAGAGGGAAATACCCTCCGAGTTCATAAATACAAAGAAGAGGCCGGTGAACAGTAGCCTTTTTGGTTACCAGAAGGACGGGCTTCTTGTCACATATAAGTCAAAAGTCAACAAAACTGTGCTTTTGCTGTCAAACTTCCACGCCGACGGGAATATTGATGAAGGAACATGAGATAGGCAAAAACCAGAAGTTATTTCCTTTTATAATTTGACAAAAGGAGGAGCAAATGTTGTAGACGAGCTGAAAACTTTATATTCCGTCAGTAGGATCAGCAGACGGTGGCCTCTTAGGATTTTTTTTTTTCAATTTTAGACATAAGGGGAATTAACTCCCAAACGAGAAATTAGAGAGGCGGTTGCATTTGAAGCAACTGGCCCTTCAGCTGATAAGGCCGCACTTAGCAAGAAGAGCCTCCATAGTGACCTTACCAACAGATCTGAAGAGAATAATTACGAAAATGGTAGGCGAAAATGAATCCCATCAAAAATGGCGAAGAGAGATTCAGCAGAAGAAATTTTTTGTGTCTGCCCAAGAAGAAAAATATTTAAAAAAAATTGTATAATCTGCAAAATACCTATTTGTAATGAACATTGGAATTTAATTGTTCTAATTGCATTTGAAATGTTAACGAATTAGAATCAGAAAAAGTAACAACTAGTTTTTAACAATATTCATATTTCTATTTTTATTTGATTACGAATGTATCAGTATTTTTTTTATAATACTAACATAAGAGAATCTATACCATTTCTTCTAATTAACTATTTAATTTGCATTTTTGTTATTACTTTTTAAGGCTTATATAGAAACAAAAGAGTAATCCCTACTGTTCTCTAAATAATCTATTATTAATTTTGGTTAATAATTAATTGTATTGTGTTAATAAAGTTTTGTTGTTGTTTTTATTAATTTTTTTCAATACATTAATAATAATTTCACAATTTTTTGAATAAAATACATTAAATGGGTGAATGATTTATTGATGCATTTGTTTTAAATAAAACTAAATTTAAAAAACCGTAAATAATACAGTTTATAACTAATAGAAATGACTCAAACTGAGATGTGAAGGAAATGGTCAGGCGCGAACAACGGTATCTCACGGAGGGGCGCGAACAACGGTATCTCATGGAGGGGCGCGACGAACGCCGGGATAATTAAACCCGCTTAATGGGCAGGCTTCATGACCGACTATATCGGGTAACTTTACGGCCGGCTCGTCACAATTAGACTATTAAAAACCTGTGGTCCTTCACGCCCATCTCACTTCATAAATCCGACTTACAGATGCTATCGGCAGATTTATGTGGGCGATAAATCAATCACGAAACAATACGGTATTGTACGATGCGTTTTGCTGAAATCAATTAACGACGTAACGACGGCATATAGGATGGAATTTTAAATGAACTTATAAAAAAATCAACAAAAATGTAACAAAAAAGAAAGAGGCGTGCTCTTCGGTATAACCGTCCGATATGTAAATTTGGCAAACTGCCTCCGATTAAACCATGAAAAATTTCACGTTCTCAGAAAACGGAGTATTCGGGAAATTGCACCGCTGATTAAAATCTACAATCTTCAGCCAAAAATGCTAAACGTTCCGGCTTTATCCGCACAAACGCGTGTTTGTAAAAGCACCCGTGTTTATTGGGTGCTCCAGCACGGAGTCGAGCCAATCATCCGAAATTAATTCCTCAGACTTGGTGTTGTACCCTGACATAATAAACCAAAGGAGCCTGAAAAATATGAGGCCAATTTCCAAGGAATTAAAAGTTTATGCTGTGGCTGAACAAATTAAAATAACAAACGCACATATTTCAAACACGCAACCTCCTCACAACTTTTTTTTAGAGTGCTTAGAGAATTCGCTTAGGGGCTTGAAAGAGAGTAAAAAAGTGTTGTTTTTAGTTGCTTTGACATACAATATAATTTGTGAACATGTTTCAGCCGTTTTACAATAATCAGATTGAACTCAATATAATACAAATGATGGTAAAACATGTTTTCAAATAAANATGTTTCAGCCGTTTTACAATAATCAGATTGAACTCAATATAAAACAAATGATGGTAAAACATGTTTTCAAATAAAATATGCCCAAACTGTAAATAAACGAGATCTACCCTGTTACGAATTTTTTGTTTTCAGTTTCTTTGATTCGGGTCTTAATCTATACCCGCACCAGGGGTCGCGGTGGTGCAGTNATACGAATTTTTTGTTTTCAGTTTCTTTGATTCGGGTCTTAATCTATACCCGCACCAGGGGTCGCGGTGGTGCAGTGGTTAGACTACTCGCATCCCACCTAGGAGAACTGGGCTCGATTCCTGGTGGGGCCGCCCCCGGAGTTTCGTATGCGGGAATCGTGGCGGACGATGCCGCTGGTCGGTGGGTTTACTCGGGGATCTCCCGTTCCCCCCACCCCTTCATTCCAGCGCTGCTCCATACTCACCTCGCTTAACATTATTGGCTCTCAAGACCTCGCTGTTACGAGTCGCCCAAATATATTCAATCACTGTACCCCCCTCCCCTTCCCAAATCATAAGGGTTTCAGCGCAATTGGTTGCATTATACCGACTGAGTGGCTAGAGGCCTTCAAGACGATAGTTGGCCGGCGTGAGTTCATTTCTTCCGAATCGGTCAAGGAATGTGGCATTTACAGCCAAGTTGTAGCCAGACCCTTGTTCATTTTCTGAACAAAGTTGAGTTTCTGAAGCCATTTTGTTTTGATTCTTCCCATCCGAAGACGATCACTTGTTTACTTTTAGATGACGTCATACGTCAATAATTTTGCAACGTAAAAGTTTTGCGAGTTATAGGGAGCTAGCGGTTAGTTTAGAATTTTCGGAAGCCTCGCGTAACTTTTTTTTNAACGTAAAAGTTTTGCGAGTTATAGGGAGCTAGCGGTTAGTTTAGAATTTTCGGAAGCCTCGCGTAACTTTTTTTTTATCTTCGCTTATTTTCTATTCTTCTTCCATATGTAAAATGCACACTGCCATGGATCATCACTTATTCNTTTTTTTTTATCTTCGCTTATTTTCTATTCTTCTTCCATATGTAAAATGCACACTGCCATGGATCATCACTTATTCATGCGTCAATCAGATGTACACTGCAAAAACGCTTTCTTTGTTGCNCATCACTTATTCATGCGTCAATCAGATGTACACTGCAAAAACGCTTTCTTTGTTGCAACACATTATTTGATTCCGCAAAAAAAAAGTTGTTTAAATATGAATAACTGCAAAACAGGCTTGCCACAAACATAATTTTTGTTCTATCTATATAACCTTGCATTGTCGTTACAATAGTTCAACAGACATCTTTGTGGTAATATCAGTTGCACTGTAAAGACAATTTGTACTCTGAAAAACCGCCATGATAAGTTAATAAGGGACGAGTTACAAATTTTTCAAAACTATATTCACAAATTAAAAAACTAGGACGGCAGCAAGATTAGAACACACGCTCCCGGTTACTAGCCTAACGCTCTTCAACAAACTACCACTTTGCCTTGTTGTACTTAGAGTATACTTTTTATAAATAGGTTATGTCGGGTAGTAACGTGGGCCAAAATACGTCACCTCTTGGGAGGAATTGAGTTTGATTTGGAGAAACACTGCACTTCAGAATGACATTAAACGTCACCAGGGGACTGCACATTTGGTCAACTGCAGTTTCGTAACAGCATATGTTGGTTTATTAATGTTTGCGCCGTGACAATAGTTAACGCATTGAAATTTAGACCGTACGACAGAAATATTTAAATATCGCTAAACGGTGACTTTTGGTACGAAGTAATATTTCTTTACTGTGAATAAAGGCAGCCCAAAAATTATATAAAGGAAGGTAAGGTTGCCATAAAAACGTATAAAGAAAACATTTATTAACAGCAAACCTACGTTTCTGTAACATTCTATTAGAATTATTGTATGCAAAACAGCTTCAAATAAAATGCAAATAAGCCTTACAGAAATGTTTGTAAAGTTTTTCTTGGTGTGGTACTGTAAAATTGTAAGAAACGTAAATATGTTCTTAATATGCTAATTCCTACATTTGCGTGCATAAATCAAACAGAAAATAAACTAAACAAATCCCATTCCCACAAATTTAAACCTAACACTTCTAGTACGACGTTAAGGCATGGAATTTATTTTCTTATACATATACCAATTTTATTGAGAGCATTCCAGTCGGTGTGTCCATAAAGATATGTGTAATTATGGGTAAACGTTTTTCTTCAAAAAATTACTTCAAGAAAGCTTAATTTATAGCGAAACAATTGAAAGGTATGTTCGTATTATGTCCGGTCGGGTATTACGTTTCTCGCATAGATTCAATTCCCAGAACTGTTCTATTTCGTGTCAATGCATTGGTTATTTACGAAGAGCTTTGTTTGATCTCTGAAGTAAGGTAAATATGTTAATAAGAGGAGTGGGACTCGAACTCTGGACCTCCGGGCCGGCCGACAGTCACGCGGAAGTCTTCCTCGGCGAGTGAACACCACGGCTGCTCTTCGGCAGCGGACTGTGTTGTTTACCGCAGCTACATGACGACAGTAATTGCACGAGATGGAAGTAGTTACTCGACGGGATGCCAGCCGACAGACGCACGCCGCTCGCTCCAACTTCCCCGCCCATTGTCCTGTCCGTCGCTGGGAAATGCCTGGTTGCTACATTTCCGCGGGCTGATTAAAAGTTGACATAGGGCATTGCGCGCGCATCTGCTGAGAAACAGGAGGTGGCAGCTTAATTCCCGCCAGTTTGTTCTCAAACGAGGAGAATCACATCTCCTATTTACACTCCTATGGGCAATTATTCGCGCGGTAGATATTATCTGGCAGAGCTACGGTAGCCAAAGTGGTAAACGCAGATAAAAAGACGCACGGCGTAAAATTTCCATTTATTTGCAATCATTATCTTCGTTATTAAAAGACCATGACAGGAATTACATAACTAACATTATGGTTTATTTTAAATTCAGCCTAGTCCTTAATTGAATTAAGTCCACTGCCACATACTACATAGAAAACTGTAAAATTGACTGACTGTTCAGTGATCGAAGGAAGGAGGGAACAGAGTTGATTTATATTCTGTACTGGAATCCCTTAATGAATAAATCATGTGTGTATTTTTATAGTAACAAATTTATAATAAAATCAATGATACATCGCTTAGTATTCAATATTTACTCAAAGACTCATAAAAGAAACCATTATTTTTAACTCTTATTCCAGATGAATGATCATATGCTTTAATTACGCAATGAACTCATCCAACCGAAAGGAATACCGGTTTTAGATTTTCGTAGTGGGAACAGAACACTACATACTAAATATTATAACAAATTACCTAGGGCATATCCAGGTTCATGAGGGATGGAGTTTTTAATATAATAAATAGATTTATTTACCCATTAGGAGTAAGAGATATTTATAATCAAGTTCATTATTTCTATAATTTGTAGTCGTTTTTGTTTAATTATTTCTAACATCATGATATACTAAATACATTATAAGGAAAATCCAGCATTAAAATCAAAATTCCAATTTTCTTTCGGAAAAATTTTATTTCACCCATTTATAACAGAAATTTCTCACAACACAATGGTCAAACACAGAAGAAGGAATATATTGTTTAGCACACTCATTTATATTAGTTTGAAAACCAACAATTACATAATCAGGCATATAGAATTATAAATTATTAAATTGATCTTCAATATCAGTATTAAACATTCTTGTGCCTTGAGTAACAGCTTTCTTTAAAACTGTCAATAATTAAAACTAATTTGTGTTTTTGGATTTTTACATATTTTTTCGTTTATAGCATTTTCTATATTTCCTTCGTATTCAACAATTAACCACATAATTTCTAATCTTTGAATAAAAAGTTCTCCCGGATCAGTATAATCTTTTTCAACTGTTCCATCAGCTGTTTTAGTTTGACAAACAAATAAACAATTATTATCAGATGAATTTCTATAAAATATTTTATAACCACCTTTATAATATATGTATTATTGGTCTTTAAGAAAAAAACCAAACAAATATCTTAATGGATAAATAATTTCATTTGTTTTATTAGTATGAATATAATTTTTTGCAGGATATTTATTAACATCACCACTTATTTCTAAATAAAATCTTTCTTTCACCAAAGTATGCATTATAGTTGTTAAACCAGGATTATCAATTGCTTCAGTTATATATCCATGTTTTAAAATTTAAACTCTAGAAAATTGAAATAAAAAAATATTGAAGTAACATCAATATTTTAATTTTCACCATAATAACCAACACTATCTCCCTTTGATAATCTAAATTGGTCATAAACATATGCATAATTTGGGAAAAAAATCCATCACCAATAATTATATCAAACTTGATTCTATTATTACAAATATTTAAATTCTTATTAGTTTGATCAGTTGGTGGAAATGTTAGTCTCTCAAAACTATTGATAGTTTTAAAACTCACTTAGATAGTAATTTTTTTTTATAAAAAAACAGAAATATCTAGAAAACCAAATAAATAGAATAAAATTACTCAAAGGAAAATTTATAAATTGTTACAAAAACACATGAGGCCGAGTATGAAAGAAATAAAAGAAAAAATTACCTTTAATACATGAATTACAAAATATTTGCTAAAATATTTACAGAAGTAGCTGAAGAAAATAAGAATGTAATAACAACATTAGTTCCAATCGCAGTAAAAAATTTACATTATCCACCAACACCAGAAGAAACTTCATTTGAAAAAAAAAATTATTTGATGATAAACCATCATAAATAGAATTTGAAGAAGAATTAGGACCCAGTCCTATATCGGGAATTAAAACTTTAAAAATCATATGCAACCATTACTCTTGGTGAAAAAATAACATATTATATGAATAATTGAAATTATGATATATTTGGAATAATAGGTGTTGGATATAAAAATAAAATTGGTGATATTGAAGTTAAATTTAATGATATTATTATGAAAGACAAAAATATAAAGCAACCACCGAACTTTTAAAATTACCTACTGAAAAATAAATAGAACAAAACATTATGATCCAAATTATGATTTTGGTAATGATGATGTTAATAATTATGCAGAAATNGGAATTAAAACTTTAAAAATCATATGCAACCATTACTCTTGGTGAAAAAATAACATATTATATGAATAATTGAAATGATGATATATTTTGAATAATAGGTGTTGGATATAAAAATAAAATTGGTGATATTGAAGTAAAATTTAAAGATATTATTATGAAAGACAAAAATATAAAGCAACCACCGAACTTTTAAAATTACCTACTCAAAAATAAATAGAACAAAACATTATGATCCAAATTATGATTTTGGTAATGATGATGTTAATAATTATGCAGAAATNCAAAAATAAATAGAACAAAACATTATGATCCAAATTATGATTTTGGTAATGATGATGTTAATAATTATGCAGAAATTTAAAAATATACCAATGCTATTAGACAAAGCACATATCCAAATGATAAACAACAAGATAATAATCCTAAATCTAACAAAGATGATAAATATAAATATTGTATTTTAAGAAATTGGAGATCTAAAAAATCTATATCATTTCCAAATACTCCTGAAAGAGTTCGTGAAGGAATAAAATAATAAAGTAATTTACCAAAAGAATATATATGGATGACTGATGTCAGAAAATTAATTGATAGATTATTAGTTATTCATGGTGAAGAAAACACTGGAAAAAAANTATATGGATGACTGATGTCAGAAAATTAATTGATAGATTATTAGTTATTCATGGTGAAGAAAACACTGGAAAAAAATATGTAATGAAAGAGTTAGTGTTATGAATATGTTAAATAATAAATGTTCTGATTTTGTTGTTAATAATCCTAAAGGAATTCCTTATCTAAAAGGTTTTATAAATATTATACCTTATTATTTTTGGAATTCTGATCATCATGGAAAAGAAATAATGAATTTGGCTTTAAATAATTTAAATTTACCAGAAATGCNTATTTTTGGAATTCTGATCATCATGGAAAAGAAATAATGAATTTGGCTTTAAATAATTTAAATTTACCAGAAATGCATTTACCTGGTAATAATTATCATAGCACTTTTGCAAAATTTGATGAAAGATCAGAAAGAGGTGATACAGGAATTACTAAGATAGATGAATCTTGTAAATATAACGATATTGCTTATAGAAATCAAAAAGATTTATGATCTCGACATGAAGCTGATAAAACTTTACAAAAAGAAGCTAAAGAAATAAGGTTAAATAAAGATA
This sequence comes from Clitarchus hookeri, assembly GCA_002778355.1. Taxonomy (NCBI): domain Eukaryota; kingdom Metazoa; phylum Arthropoda; class Insecta; order Phasmatodea; family Phasmatidae; genus Clitarchus; species Clitarchus hookeri. The sequence goes on along the minus strand of NQII01004962.1, from coordinate 133,753 downwards.
CACCAATTAATGAAAAAATTGCATCTGCTTTTGTAAGTGGAACTCGTTTACTAAAAGAAAATTATGTTGGGGAAATAAAAAATGCTCATATAAAAAAATATAATATATATATATATATATATATGAATATATAACATAAAACTTATAATATTCTTATCAATCAATTAAAATAATGCGATATTGATAAATATGTAACTAAAAATTAATTTGAAAATATAAATAAAAAACTAAAGAAGTAATTNTAAAATAATGCGATATTGATAAATATGTAACTAAAAATTAATTTGAAAATATAAATAAAAAACTAAAGAAGTAATTGAAATTTTACTAACTTTTATTATTACCAATAATTAAAATAATATTGCAAGATAAAACAGGATCTGGTTTAAAAACTGGTGGATTTTTACCAATTGCAATGGAAGTTTTTTTAGTTTTAGGAGTTTTAGGTTCATTGATGTCTGGAACTAGTAGTAGGTATATTTATGTTGAATTAGGAAAAATAAACAAGAATTAGAAGAACAAAAATACATAATNTAAAATAATGCGATATTGATAAATATGTAACTAAAAATTAATTTGAAAATATAAATAAAAAACTAAAGAAGTAATTTAAATTTTACTAACTTTTATTATTACCAATAATTAAAATAATATTGCAAGATAAAACAGGATCTGGTTTAAAAACTGGTGGATTTTTACCAATTGCAATGGAAGTTTTTTAGTTTTAGGAGTTTTAGGTTCATTGATGTCTGGAACTAGTAGTAGGTATATTTATGTTGAATTAGGAAAAATAAACAAGAATTAGAAGAACAAAAATACATAATTTAGCAATGGTAAACAAAATGGAAAATAAAATTGGTGAAGGAATTGTAGCAAAGAAAAGGAAATTGTAAAATAAATTGAAATAATTCCATTATAAAATAATGATATCAAGATATGTAAAAAAAATCGAACATAACATTTTTTTGAAATTTTTATATGATAAAAGAATTACCAAATCAAATTAATAAAAATGAATGTGCAATTGCAAAATTAGATATCTCATCAAATCGTTGTACTCATTGAGTTTGTTACTATTGAAATAATAATAATAATAGTTATAATNGGAAATTGTAAAATAAATTTAAATAATTCCAATATAAAATAATGATATCAAGATATGTAAAAAAAATCGAACATAAATTTTTTTTGAAATTTTTATATGATAAAAGAATTACCAAATCAAATTAATAAAAATGAATGTGCAATTGCCAAATTAGATATCTCATCAAATCGTTGTACTCATTGAGTTTGTTACTATTGAAATAATAATAATAATAGTTATAATAGCGATTCATTTGGTGAAAATATTTCTGTAGAATTAATTATTCATTTTAATCAAATATCAAAATAATTATAATGATGATAGAATACAAAATTTTGTTTATGTTATGTGGTCATTTATGTTTAAAAGTATTATGTTTATTTTCTAAAGGATATAACTTTTCTAACATGATTTCTCTATTATTTAGTTACAGATTTATTTGGAAAACCATTAATCAAGTTTTGGGATAAATGTTTTGAAATTGATGATAGAATTAAAAAAATTGTTTTTCAAATATAAATTTTAATGTATTTGTTAAAAAATTTTTTTTGATGATATTGAAGAACTTAAATATTATCATAAAACTCAGAATAATGAATAAAAAAATGATAATATAAGTTATAATATTATTTCTGATGCCATTAAATTACTAGTGCCAACAATTATAGCCCTAATATTATCTGGAATAAATACATAACCATCTTTTTTTATTTTCGGATTTTCCATCTTTCATTAAACATTAGAAACAATTCTAAATTTANAAAACTATAAATTTATATGAACCATTTAAAACAGATAATATTGTTTTAGAAACTAATAAAGTAACTAATAGAACAAGCATTCATAGCAATTATGGTATAAAATTAGATGATAGATTATCAGAAATATAAGGATTTGAAATTTTTTTAAAAATAATGAATTGGGTTTGAGAATTCCTAATTTCAATTCTTTGAAGTCTATACATGTTTGTTGTAATTTAGCTTACGGAATGTTTATAAAATATGATGATTTAAATAATTTTGAAACTGATATTATTGGTAGTTTTGAACCAAAAACAATGTTTGGATTAAGGGATTCGATTGTTTATGAGCCAGCTTAGCCTTTATTTTTTAAATTAATAATTAAAGATTTAATATTATTGTTTTAGAAATTGGAGATGAAAAAATTAATTTAATTGTTTTTGATAGCGCTGAAAATAAATTTATTTTACAAATGAAAAATACTAAAATTTTGATATTTTAAATTTTATTATTTAAATTGTATTTCTATATATAATTATAAAGCTTTCAAAATAGTAACAAATTAAATATAAAAACATAAAAGATGAATCTGGTATTGATGAGATATATATTATTTTAATAAAACAATATAAATTTAATTTTAAAAATGTATTAAAACCTAAGAACTTTTCTGGTTTTATAAATTATGCTCAGTATGATTTAGATTGTTGTTAAGAACCTAATAAAAGTTATGTACCAGATTTTTATTTTTGCATTGTGGATATTATACTTGGTGATTTATTTTTGTTGAATAATTTTTTAAATTATGTACTTAAATTTACATATTTATAAAAAATTATTTAATTTAACAGCTGAATTTATATTATTAATTTATCATATAATAATACACTTGTCCCCTTCTATGGGATCTATACATTCATATTTATCATAAATATTGTTATCATTTTCAAATTATTTTCCAAAATTATCTGATAAATGGAATTGGTATATAACAATATTTTCCCAGTCAACTTCGTTTTAGAATTCTCGAATATAGTTTTCTGAAAGTCTTCCATAACATAATAGTTCATTAAGTTTTATTTTATATTCAAATTCTTATATTATTGTACTAGTTAAATATGATGAAATATTAAATGACAAATGTTAATTTTAACTTAAAATTCTTTTATAAAATCTTTAGAACTGTTATATAGAGTCCCTAACAGTGATACTTTTTATAATCTAAAATAGCATATTTTATATTGTCATTAGTAAAAAAACATAAAATGTAGATTATTAAATTTAAAAAAATTAAAGATTTTCCATATTTAAATGATTATTGAATAATGATTCAAATTACATTTTTATTTTTGGTTATTTTTATAAAATTTTTAAAATAAATTCCAAAAACATAAATATAAAAAAGTATTTTTTTAAAAAAACTTATATTAATTTTTCTGAATATTTTCTTTCTTCGAAAAGACTATTTTTATAATCATCAAATGTTATTTCATTGTTAACAACTTATTTTTTAACTCATTAATTTTTGGAAAATTATTTTTCATCAACTTTAGAAGCACACATTATTGATCCTAATCCAATATATTCCTGATTGTTTTTTAATTATTTTCATCTTTTATTTTGCCTATTACTTTTTTATTAATTTGTTGTGGATTATATGTAATCTCTTTTGAATAATCGCTAGTATAACATTAATTTATCATCTCTTTTATCTCCAAATAAAAATCATTATTCTATATTTTCTTTATATTATGGTTTCATAATTTTGTAATAAAAATTATACATTAATTATTTTTAGAAATTTCTAATACTGACATTCAAAAATAAATTGGTTTATTAAATAACATTTCAGTTTTATTCACATGAATAGCTGCTTATGATTCGGTTTTGATACTAACTATTCATATTTGATTAAATAATTAAATAGAATTATATCTCCTCCTTTTCTTATATTTTCTAGTTTTACTATAAACTGAATCATTTAGTAATTTATAAAATTTTTTCTCAAAATCATTTACTGCCTTTGTTTTTATTTGTGTATTAAGATAATTATATCTTGAAACCAACTGAATAAATTAAATTTTAAAATTTTATGAATATTATTTTATTATTAAACCATTTTATAAACTTAATTTAAATGTTCTATAATTTGAAATTTTTTTCTTTATTTCCTAAGGTTGTAAAAAAAGAAATTTTGCTTTTAGATGTAATGTAAATCTTAATCATTATTATGTAAATTCATAAAATATTATGTATAAACTTCTGAAATATATCCATGATCTGAATCATATTTCATGTTTGATAAATATTTTGTTCTAAATTCTAAATTAAATGAGAAGTAATTAAACCATTTATAACATCATATGGTATATATAGTGACATTGCCTAACAATATAAATTATTTGCATCCAGATTCATTAAATAATTTAATTACTTTTATTGCAATCTTCTAAATACTTATTATTTGACATGTCTTTTAAAACATAGTGAAATTCCATCTCTAATACTTTTTTATAAAAATATAATAATTTCATAACCATTTTATAAATCTAATATAATTCTTGTTAATTTTAGCATTAAATCCCAAAACAATCTTGGACCTGTATAATACCAAAAAGGATCAAAATTATAAGTTTTAAACAAATATCTCAAACTTTCAAAAATATCTCTTAAAATTAAAACATTTGATTTATTATATAATTTTGTGTATTCTCCAAAAATTTTCCAACACTGTTTTTGCATGATTATAATCTTCATCACTTATATGCTATATATTTAATTTTGAATAAAATTTTTATTTTGACTAATTCTGTTTCATTTAATTTTATTTAAGAATTCATATACTCATATGGATAAACAACTTCTTTTATTAAGTATAATTGGAAAGGATCAATATATTTTGCTGTTTCTCTAAATTATTATTTGTTTAAGATTTTTAAATACTTGATCTATACTTGAATTCATTAATTTGAATGTATCTTAATTCTAAATAATTTTAAACTTTTTACATTACATGAAAAACACATTTCTTCAATATTAGGTATATTGTTTTATCTTCATAACTTCACCTAATTATTTAATTAATAAATAAGCACCATTACCTAATAAATTATGAAAATAAGATTGGTAAAAATGTTGAATTTGATAATTTATATTACAATATGATTTTTCTTCATCAATTATTGAAAAATATTATTTTTAACTTTTTAAATTTAATAAATATATTAATAGATTTTTGGGCACACTTTCTAATTTTTCTTTGCAAATATGACATATTGTTGCATTGTTAAATTATTCTAATATTTTAATAGTATAATTTTTCATGTTTAAAATTTTGTTATATAGTTTTTAAATTTATTTTTAGGCTTCCATAAACACCATTAGAATATTTTATATAATAAAAAACTTTCTGGTACATGTTTTGATATTTATTATATAAGATTGTTCTGGATTTAGCACACATGTATTCATATTTTTTAATAAACATTCAAAATCAGCATATATAACAATAATTTTTAAAATATAATTTATTTAAATAAAATTTTGGCATTTATATTCTAACAGATTTATTTGTTGTGCAATATTCTTCATGTTCATCTAATTTTCCTTTAGAATTAAATATTCTTAAATGTATCTCATAAAATTTTTTTTTTACTTTTATGATTATTATATTGTGTTAAAATTAATTTTGATAAATCTTTAATCAAACAGTAATGACATTTACTTTCATTTGTANATGATTATTATATTGTGTTAAAATTAATTTTGATAAATCTTTAATCAAACAGTAATGACATTTACTTTCATTTGTAAAATATACTTAATTTATGATTATAATTGTTATTGTTAGTTATTTTTAAAGGATAAAGAATAAACTTTAAATTGAAAGAATAAGCATTTATTAAAAAATATACATGTTTTTTAAATAAAGGTATATCATCAGTTTTCATTGTAATTGAAAATTGTTTAATTTCTACACTAATATTATTAAATTAAGAAACTAATTATGAATATTTATTTGGCATATATAAAGCTAATTTTATAGAATAAATACAGCCATTTATTATCTTTATTTTTAACATTAAAGCATAATATCTTATATTTAATTTTATATAGTAATTCTATATATGATGAAGCTTTTAATGAATTATGTTTAATAATACATATTTATAAATTATTTATTGAATGTAATGACCAACCAGAACCTTGTGCTTCAAATTTCATATTTGTTAAAAATTTCCTTAAATTGATTATTTAAAATTAATCTTAATTAGATAATGGATAAATTTCAGAATTTTGAGGTGTGTGTGGGATTTCTTGTATATTGCTATTATTTCGATTATATGAAGCATGAAATTTTACATTTAATTATATTGCATTGTTTGATATTAAAATATTATGAATTCTATTAATAATTTCTTCTTTAATTGATTGTAAAATATTATTAGGATCTACATAGCTATCATTATCAATTGCAATCTTTATTTAAAGGGGCTGTGTCTTTTCTTCTAATTATTTTTCTTTCTTTATTTACATTTTATAGCACTTTATTATCAGTTCTTCTTGAAAATGGAATGTTAAATTTTTCTTTGAACAAATAAAGTTTTACCTCCTTATTATTAATTTTTGAAAATGAAATGCTGAATTTTTCTTTTTTGTTTTATATTAAATCATTAAACACTTTTTTTTATTTTTTTTAAATAGAAAGTTATATAATTTTTCTTTATCTCTTAAAATATTATTATTGGAATANTTTTTTTATTTTTTTTAAATAGAAAGTTATATAATTTTTCTTTATCTCTTAAAATATTATTATTGGAATACAATTTGTTCTTAAATAAATTTCTATCACTTTATTTCATTTTGAGTACAGTATATATATTATATATATAATTTTTTTTTATAATTTTTACAAGATATCTTTAGGTAATAACACTTTTTTATATGTAATATTTAAATTCTCTAAATAAAAATTATTTTTAATAATATAATAATTTTTTTTTCTTAACCATTAAATCAATTTAATCCGATTTTTTTTTACATTTTAAATAACCAATAAAATTATATTTATTCAGCAATTTTTTAAGTTCTTCTAATGTTTTCTTATTTAACTTGTTATATATATCTTGTTGAATTTGGTTCATTTCATTTTTCATCATTGTCATTTTGTTCATTTTATTTATTAGAAACAAATCTTGATTTTATTTCATTTTATAATTTTTATCGATATAACAATTAATTATAAAATCAATTAAATATGATTTTGATTTTAATTTTGAATAACCATTATAATTATGTTTTTTTTTAGCAATATTTTAAGTTCTTCCAATTTCTTCATATGTAATTTTGTTATATTTATCTTGTTTAACTTTGCTAAAAAAATNGCAATATTTTAAGTTCTTCCAATTTCTTCATATGTAATTTTGTTATATTTATCTTGTTTAACTTTGCTAAAAAAATTTCAATATTGCCATTTTGTTAGCTTTAATCTTTTTACATATTCATTTTTACATTGTTTACATAAATGAGAATATTTATCTCCTGTGTAATGATGAGGGCAAAATAAATTATTATCCTTTGTTTCTTTACATATTTTTAAAATTTTTAGTTAAATATTCTTTTGTATTTTATTGTGTGGTTTTATTATTTTATGTTTTTCANGCAATATTTTAAGTTCTTCCAATTTCTTCATATGTAATTTTGTTATATTTATCTTGTTTAACTTTGCTAAAAAAATGTCATTATTGCCATTATGTTAGCTTTAATCTTTTTACATTGTTTACATAAATGAGAATATTTATCTCCTGTGTAATGATGAGGGCAAAATAAATTATTATCCTTTGTTTCATTACATATTTTTAAAATTTTTAGTTAAATATTCTTTTGTATTTTATTGTGTGGTTTTATTATTTTATGTTTTTCANATTACATATTTTTAAAATTTTTAGTTAAATATTCTTTTGTATTTTATTGTGTGGTTTTATTATTTTATGTTTTTCAAGATATTGTTTAAAATATATTTTTCCCACAATCACAAAGTACTTATCCCAATGTTTTATCTTGCGTTTGTTCATTTTTTAATTTTTTAATTTTTATTATTTGTATTTAATTTTTATTTTTTTTAATAATTGACGAATTTTTATTATAAACAAAGATGGATCCATTTATTAACAAGTTAAATAACTCAATCGGGTTTATAAAACTAAAGGAGTTAGAATTCAATAAAAAATATAAAATATCTAATGTTCAAATAATAAATACAATGTGTGGTAAAAAATGTAATGTGTTTTAGATGAAAGTTTTAAAATAANTCTAATGTTCAAATAATAAATACAATGTGTGGTAAAAAATGTAATGTGTTTTAGATGAAAGTTTTAAAATAACTTTGGCCGATATATATGTTAAAATTATTGAAAATAAAGCTTTTAAAATTATGAATGAAAAGGGTTGTTATCTTTTTTATAAAGGATTTGTACAAACTTAAAAAATTAATCAATGAATAGTATTGAATTTTCGAATTAATAGTTTTTTATGCTATTAATTTTTAAAACTTCTAAATTTTTATATTTTACAGTTTAAATTTTAACAGATTCTTAGTTTCTTGATAATTTGTTAAATTGTTGTGGATTTTAGTTTCTTTATATTTTGTTGAATTTTTGAGGACTTTAGTTTTTTGATATGTTGTTAAATGTTTGAGATTTGTGAAAGCTTACCAGCATCCGCATTTTATATCTACTAATGCACCATTTGCAAAATCCTATCAGCTGACGCGTGAACTAATTCCGACAGTCGTACCACGCACTCCAGAACATGGAAAAATATGCGGACAGAATGATGTGTCTAAGAACAAAAGTGCTGTTAGACACATCATAAGTATAATATTTATTTTATATGATCGCAAAACACATGTCATTAGGGTGATAAAATAAACTTCACGATAAAATAATAATGTGTCAGTGTTTCAAATAAAATATGACTTAAATGGCATGTGTTTGGTTTTGTTCACCAGTGGTAACTCCCATGTATGCATTATCCTCCGAACTGCATACTTTTAAAGTGGGGCATGTAATGAATACTTTATGCCTAAAGATGCATACATTTCCATTTGTGTTTTTTATATAAATGTTAACACTCCGTTGGTCGGCGGGTTTATTCGAGGATCTCTTGTTTCCCCCACCCTTTCATTCCAATACTGCTCCATACTCACCTCAATTCACCCTCATTATCTCTGAAGACCTCGATGTTAAGAGCCACCCAAATCTCTTCACTCACTATTAACGCTCCACACATGCATAATGCACGAGACCAAATAGCTTTTACTACCAATATACACAAAAGAGCAAAGAAAATTGTGTTTAATACCTTCCGGAGTTACAATAAATATTCAACATTTTTAATGCATGCANTTTTTATATAAATGTTAACACTCCGTTGGTCGGCGGGTTTATTCGAGGATCTCTTGTTTCCCCCACCCTTTCATTCTAATACTGCTCCATACTCACCTCAATTCACCCTCATTATCTCTGAAGACCTCGATGTTAAGAGCCACCCAAATCTCTTCACTCACTATTAACGCTCCACACATGCATAATGCACGAGACCAAATAGCTTTTACTACCAATATGCACAAAAGAGCAAAGAAAATTGTGTTTAATACCTTCCGGAGTTACAATAAATATTCAACATTTTTAATGCATGCANACACAAAAGAGCAAAGAAAATTGTGTTTAATACCTTCCGGAGTTACAATAAATATTCAACATTTTTAATGCATGCAGAAATTTAGTGGTGTTTGGTTTGTATACATTGTGAAATTTTCAAACAATGGTATGAATAACCAAATTTTCCTAGAAATTTATGTGTGAAATAACCTTGACTTGAAGAAAATATTGTCACTGCTTTAACACAGACAATTTCCTGACTCACTTTTACATGCACAGTGGTGTGGGTAGATGCACAATGCGTGCATATGGATATAATGACTTTATTATATCTAATATTCACTGGCAAAACATTTTTTTCAGGAAATAATATGATTATATTTATGGTAATTCCACTGACCTGAGTAGATGACTCTTAATGCAATGTATTTCCATCAATGATTATAAACTGTTTCTCAAAGTAAACTTAAGTTGTATTTTTACATTGGCAATAGCCAACTCTCTGGGAATAGTTGTAGGGCTGACAGTAGTCATAGCCAATGATACAAGGTTTGGAGACTAGCTATTGGCATAATGTAATTTTGATAACATCAATTTGTTTAAAAATGTTATAAAGTTGATGTCTTCATTCTGATGGTTTAATGCAAAAATTGTATTCTACAATTAATGGCCTTATGGTTTCTGGACACTAACACCTACTGGAGCAGCTTGCGTTGGGTTACTTTTTTACTGGATTGAAGTCAGATACAATATATTTGACATGTGCAACACCATCTTCACAATAGGTTCAAAGTAATAATAAATTTGGGTCCAAAAATAATTTATCTCTAGAACCTTGTTATTGTCTAAAGGTATGGCGACACCCATCTGCGCAGTGACCAGTGCACAATTCCTGACCAAAGACGGCTGGGCGGATCTCCAGAACACCACCTACAGCGAACCACCTTTCAGACTCTTCAGGGACGAAGGGAAGACATTTCTTCTGGTAAGGGCACTAAGATTCCAGAAAATACTCTACTAGAGGGCCTCATGGTATTTTGAATTATACTATACTCTTTAACTGAAAACCTTCTAAATACAAAAATTTTTAGTTAGAAATTTTTTTATGTTGCTGCTTGGATCAAAACCTAACTGTACTACTCAACCATTTTGTACAAAGTAACTTGTAACTGTAGCAGAAGGTAAGAAATGGGAAGGGGCAGGATGCCTGCCCTTCACAGTGGCAATGTAGGCATTACATGCTGATTCCGGCACAAACCAAGATGCTATCCAACATGATGGATACACTTCACAATTCATATAATTGGGGTTATTGTACAAGAATTTTGAATGTTAACAAATTGTAGAGCCAGTTGTGTCTTCATGAACNAATTCATATAATTGGGGTTATTGTACAAGAATTTTGAATGTTAACAAATTGTAGAGCCAGTTGTGTCTTCATGAACATTATTTAGTCACACGAAGCTTAATCATTAATGCATTCTAATTCACAGAGAAGTGAAGCATGCCAATGTTAAATATNATTATTTAGTCACACGAAGCTTAATCATTAATGCATTCTAATTCACAGAGAAGTGAAGCATGCCAATGTTAAATATCCACTAACACAGTAGAAAATTCAGCCCCTGCAAACCAGTTGAGTATTGTAACTCACTTGACCAACATATGAATTTCCCATGAAACAGCAGTCGTCCTCTACTTTGACAAACATAAAATAAGCATGTTTTTAAAAAACTTGTATGAAACTGTGGTTATGAAAGTTTACTCATTATTAGAAAAGGATTTCTATTTCTAGACATCTAAAAAACATTGGTCAACAGCTACGATTACTAAAAAATACTTTTTAAATATGAGTATTGCACACAATATAATAGCAAATAAACCAGTCTTGTATAAAAATGTGGAAGTGTATGTATATACATGTGTGTCCATCTGCGAGTCATACATAAAAATACAGTAAATCCTATATGGTGGTATGGTCTGTTTCATGTAAGTTGGCGAGATCCTGACAGTTTGACGAAAGTAGCGCCAATGTTTACTTTTTGTTTATGAATCCTTTTGATATCAGCTCGTGCGTCAAGTGGAGGCTGTATTTTTTATCAACACAATGTCAGCTAATCAACTTGCCATTGTAATGTAATGCTTAACAAATTTTAAAATATTTTAGACAGACATCTGTCTAAAAAAAAAAAAANTCAACTTGCCATTGTAATGTAATGCTTAACAAATTTTAAAATATTTTAGACAGACATCTGTCTAAAAAAAAAAAAAGGTTATGAAAGTAAAAATATAAAACCTAGCAAAAAATTAAATATTTGGCAACTCTTTTTTAATTTGTCCATGACAGTGAATTTACTCAATATTACTGTACACGAAATATATGCTACTTTAAAAATTATGCATAGTTCGTGGAGAAATAAAACTATTGGTATNTCAATATTACTGTACACGAAATATATGCTACTTTAAAAATTATGCATAGTTCGTGGAGAAATAAAACTATTGGTATATGTACGTAAATCTGTTAGCATGGAAGCTTTCTTCTCTGGCTGGTAATGCTTCGGGAAAGAGAGACTAGATGGCGCNTACGTAAATCTGTTAGCATGGAAGCTTTCTTCTCTGGCTGGTAATGCTTCGGGAAAGAGAGACTAGATGGCGCGCATGGCATGATAGAGTGAGGTGAGAGCTGTTTCCATTGCTCAATAGATAGCGTCTTTTAAAAGTTGGCTGTTCTTTTATTACTGGCCCAGAACAACACGAATTAAAAATATATTTAGTCAAATTATTAGAAAAAATAATTCAATAATATTATGCAACATTTCTGTATGCTTTTGGAATTAATATCAAACACGTATGGAAAGTATGGTTGGAGGGGGGTGATAAGATGTGAAAAAATGTTTTGAAGTTGCATTTCATTTGGATACAGTTCATTTTAATGTGCCTTTCATTTTGAACACCTATACATTTCTACTTTAGCACGAAGTTTAGTTTATAACACTAAAAACTGCTGTTCTATGACCACGTAAAATACAATGTATTAATTAATCTAGGAACTCTTTCTTATCCGCACATTTTCTGCTTGTCTGATGTGCGTCTGCAGTGCACTCTGAAAAGCCAATGTTTTGGTTCGTTCATGCATCAGCTGATAAAGGTTTTGTAAATGGCAAATTGTTTGTTTCGAATACATCATGTTGCTACTCACNTTCGTTCATGCATCAGCTGATAAAGGTTTTGTAAATGGCAAATTGTTTGTTTCGAATACATCATGTTGCTACTCACTGACTGTCAAAATCTCGCCAACTTATATGAAACAGACTTTAATCAGAGACGAAATTCTGTAATAATTCGACATGTTCCTAGTTGAAACCTCTGAATTCATTGTACGGCAGTAGAAGTTATATGAGACAGACAATACCTGATAAATTCAACTTATAACTTGTAAAAAAATATGAGTGATTCAATTAATACATGACACATTCAGTTGGTTAGANTTCGTTCATGCATCAGCTGATAAAGGTTTTGTAAATGGCAAATTGTTTGTTTCGAATACATCATGTTGCTACTCACAGACTGTCAAAATCTCGCCAACTTATATGAAACAGACTTTAATCAGAGACGAAATTCTGTAATAATTCGACATGTTCCTAGTTGAAACCTCTGAATTCATTGTACGGCAGTAGAAGTTATATGAGACAGACAATAACTGATAAATTCAACTTATAACTTGTAAAAAAATATGAGTGATTCAATTAATACATGACACATTCAGTTGGTTAGANCCTGATAAATTCAACTTATAACTTGTAAAAAAATATGAGTGATTCAATTAATACATGACACATTCAGTTGGTTAGACAGCAATCTGTTCCTGAATCTAATGGCCAAGCATGTTTTTCAAGAGCATCATTATTTTATCACATAATTATTTTTTCCTCGACTGTTTCATTTAGATTAACAAAACATTGTCATTGCTTCTTGTGATTTCTCATCAGGTCCATACAGCCAGGTATCTTCGAATACTAGTATCCTAGAATAGGAAATATTTCTACTTCACAAAAAATAAATACATAAATCCATTCTTGAATGGATCTGCCCAAAAAGTAATATAAAACTTTTGACAGTTATCACAGAGAAGTGTTACCTGTTGTTAAAAACAATCACAACTTTTTGTGATGACTGCCTGGACAATTGAATAGGCTATGTCATGACATAGTTGAAATGGTTATGAACATTTTTGACATTCTTACCAACCATTCATGCTGGCATCTTTAAGAANATACATACCCATGCATGCTAGCGCTCACATACACTTTCCCAAAACATTTTGGCAGGCATATATAGATATATACACAAACTCTATGTGCAATTTTTCTCATAATTTCAAAATTTTAATTCTTTTGTAAATTTTGGTTCCACTGCCCCATCAGTGCAGTAGCACTGCTCAGACCACCCAAGGGCTGGCTCTGAATACAGTCATGTTTCCTTGACCCATAGTGGCTGGGGGAGGAAGATCTGTGGGTGCGGATGGAAGGCCGCCTCGTGCTGGTCCGCCTGATGTGCCGCGATGGCAGCCAACAGCACGGACAGAGCTTGTTCACCCCTTGTGTGGCCTTCAGGGTGGCAGGCACACCAAGTAAGTGTTCANCAGCCAACAGCACGGACAGAGCTTGTTCACCCCTTGTGTGGCCTTCAGGGTGGCAGGCACACCAAGTAAGTGTTCATAACAAACGAAACCAAGGAGTGGTTATGAAAATCATAGTCCCCTCCATTAACCTCATGTTCTAAAATGCAGAACCTNTAACAAACGAAACCAAGGAGTGGTTATGAAAATCATAGTCCCCTCCATTAACCTCATGTTCTAAAATGCAGAACCTTAATTTACATACAAGTAATTTATTAGTGAATTTGAATCATGTCAAGTGTAAATAATATGCAACTATTATAATCAATGCTTTACAAATGCATGATTTTATTACTGCACTAACAGTTTATTGATTTCCCAACTAAGCCTTCCCTGAATCTCTTCCCCTAAGAGATTCCTGGTTAGGCCACTGCTCAAACCACAAGTTTTATCTCCCAAAAGGAGTTGCAGCAAGGGTTTAGAACAATGTAACAATAGTATTTGAACACACGAAATTGAGGAGATAATACAGCTTACCAAAGTTCAATAAAAAATTTTAATTTGTCTTGTTTTTATAACATATTATGGGTGGCATGATAAGAGCAAGATTCAGAGTAGCTATAAAATGTAGTGGGTTGGATAAAGCATTAGAAACGGCAAAAAGATATTTCCTATGTCCCAAAAATGTGTTATNGCTATAAAATGTAGTGGGTTGGATAAAGCATTAGAAACGGCAAAAAGATATTTCCTATGTCCCAAAAATGTGTTATCCACATGGTTTATCACAGATAGGGCTGTGCTTGAGCTCGACTCGAGCATCTAGATCTCGGGCTGTGTGTGAACTCGACTTGANGGTTTATCACAGATAGGGCTGTGCTTGAGCTCGACTCGAGCATCTAGATCTCGGGCTGTGTGTGAACTCGACTTGAGCAGCTCAATTAAAAGAAGTCAAATATCAACAAATCTTGAGCCCGTATCAGGCTCCCAAGCATCCTGCCAAATATCGCCAGTCGATGCACAATTTTCAAGAGCAGCGCCAACAACCTCATCAGTGTGTTTTCCCAAACATAATAGAATTTAGTGTACTTATGAAGATCATGACAATGTGTTTCTAATAGTCTATTTTATTATAAACTATTTAGAAGCATTACTCCTGATTGCAACACATAAATAAAATTGAAGATTTGCAAGATTCTTGATCTTTTGTCTAATAAAGTGCTTTGTACTTGTTAATGATAAACTGAAACCTTTGCCGCTACCACAAATAAAACTGAAGAAAAACATTAACTCATCTTTAACAGACATCTGTATCTAAGTACATGGTACACAAAATGTAAATATCACTAAGATAATATTCTTTTAGAAAGGAATCATTAAATGACTCCAACGAACGTAAGGACATAAGTGAAACAAGATCTAAAGTAATTTAGGAACCATTGCTGTTCACAAAAACAATTTTGTCAAAGATATTCCCTAACAAGTTATTCTTTTGCTTATTCAGTATCAGCCCAGTCATAGAAAATATCTGCTCTGCATGGACCGAAGTAGCCACGCTCAGGTATTTGTTTGCCAAACGCGAACCAGTTGGGTAGCTTCACACATTATTTTCCTAGTTTAATTATGATTCCACGAATCTATCTTAGCCATGATTAGTTAAATCTATTCACTTAAACTCTTCGTAATGGAAAATTATATGCTGCTCGAGGAGGAAAGAATAGGTTTATTAATATGACTATGNATTCACTTAAACTCTTCGTAATGGAAAATTATATGCTGCTCGAGGAGGAAAGAATAGGTTTATTAATATGACTATGTGCACACCTTTACAAAAACACAAAGTACTCAATGCTATAAAACAATAGTACCTCTGTGTACTCGTACCGTGTTGGACTGTTGCGTGTATCTATACAGTGTCGGACTGGCTCGAGTATCTGACCNGTACCTCTGTGTACTCGTACCGTGTTGGACTGTTGCGTGTATCTATACAGTGTCGGACTGGCTCGAGTATCTGACCAACCTTGCGGATCACGTGGTGGTGTCGAGCTTGTTCCACACCATGTCGAGCTTTCGCAGCATATCGCACCATGTCGATCCCATTCGATCCTCGGTATCATTCGCCCAGCCCTAATCACAAAACAAATAACTACGCATCTGGATACATTATGGAATGAAAATGTCTTTAAAATGGAAAGGTAACTTCCTGAAAATATATATTCTGTATTTGAAATGATATAAGAGAATATTAAAAATATGTGGAAAATAAAAGAAAACTGAACAGAATAAATTATAAGAAACCACAACAATGAGTGTTGCAATGCAGCAATCTGGTCTTTACAGATACAGAAATTACAGAGAATACCAAAAATCCTTCTAATGATTGGAATGCTAAGACTGTTACTACAAGTACAGACAATATTGAGAAACATAATTATAGTTTTAAGGTGAATGAACTTCAATAGCATATTTATTTTACTGTGCAGCACACATGTACTATTAAACTTCTCGGTATATTATTAATTCTCAAGACAGTGAAGGTCATGTAGTACATACACAATAACTACTACAATTCAGATATGAAATTAGTATATCTAAATCTCAAACAGTGAAGCATGTCAATAATCTTCAGTGGAGCATATTCCATCANTCAGATATGAAATTAGTATATCTAAATCTCAAACAGTGAAGCATGTCAATAATCTTCAGTGGAGCATATTCCATCATGCAGTTAGTATTCCAAACTTTTATGTGAGAGATAGCTTATTTGATCCCGATCAGTTTCACAGATGATGGTCCTTCCAAAAAGGTTTCCATCTCCATTTCCAGCAAATATTAGTAGTGACTTAANTGATCAGTTTCACAGATGATGGTCCTTCCAAAAAGGTTTCCATCTCCATTTCCAGCAAATATTAGTAGTGACTTAATACATACTAAGTTATTTGCATAATGCAAATCAAGATTTGTGGATGTGTTGTGTCTGCATCTCCGAAGGCTTGCAGAGAAAATTACAGGGTGATTAACACACTGCTTTGTAGTAGCCAAGTCACAAAATTTGTGAACCAAGTATGAAGGATATAGTTTGTGCTTGCACAAACCTCAACTTCTGATTTTTCTGTCATGACAGGCATCCGCGGTGTGGTGTTTGAGTCGCCGGCCCTAGCACAGTCATCCGGCCTCACCACATCAGAGTACGTTGCCATAGCGGTGTGCTCGGTGCTGCTTGGCCTCATCTACGTGGCTTCTGTGTTCCTGTTCCTGTACCTGCGGCGGCGCAGGAAGGGCCGCGACTCCAAGACCACCTCGGAGGATGGTACTTGCGAGCCTGTGGTGAAGAACAACCCTCTACTCGGGCTGAGGCGGCATCAACGCCTGCTGGCAGCCAACAACGACAATACCAGTTATGTGCACAGTGACTCTGCGAGCTGCTGCTCCGACACTGACGACCTCTCGGANCAGCCAACAACGACAATACCAGTTATGTGCACAGTGACTCTGCGAGCTGCTGCTCCGACACTGACGACCTCTCGGACAGCGCAGTCACCTCTGACGAAGGCGGTCACGTGCTGCATAAGGTCAGTACACATTCTACACAGAAGAATTGTGTGAAATGAAACTCAGTTGAGATGGTTGTGCAAATCTCTCAACAGGGACTAAACTTTATTGTCAAACAATGAAAACTGTATTTCTGGGAAGGAAAATTTTCTTACCGAGAGGTGAACTTTAATTTTATTGTTGATGGAGAAGAATTTTATTGCTGAGGAGGGGAACTTTACTGACATGTATNCAGCCAACAACGACAATACCAGTTATGTGCACAGTGACTCTGCGAGCTGCTGCTCCGACACTGACGACCTCTCGGATAGCGCAGTCACCTCTGACGAAGGAGGTCACGTGCTGCATAAGGTCAGTACACATTCTACACAGAAGAATTGTGTGAAATGAAACTCAGTTGAGATGGTTGTGCAAATCTCTCAACAGGGACTAAACTTTATTGTCAAACAATGAAAACTGTATTTCTGGGAAGGAAAATTTTCTTACTGAGAGGTGAACTTTAATTTTATTGTTGATGGAGAAGAATTTTATTGCTGAGGAGGGGAACTTTACTGACATGTATNTGAGAGGTGAACTTTAATTTTATTGTTGATGGAGAAGAATTTTATTGCTGAGGAGGGGAACTTTACTGACATGTATCTGTGTACTAGCAGTAGGACTGAGGTATTAACATAGACTGTTCACCATTAATTGAGCACTTTTGAAAGTCCTGCTTAAAATCTATTTTTCTGCAAATTTTATATTCTTCCACCCCATGTATAATTAAGACTGACACAAACCACATTATTCATGTGGTGATTAAATATGACAGTGGAACTGTTATTCATGTATATGTTTTACTAACATGCTAATTTTTACTCCTATGTGCATAAAACAAACATAAAAGTAATAAAATAAATACAGTCTTTACAAATTTAAATGCCAAACTTTCACCATAATGTCAAGACATGAAACTTCTCTTTTGTATATCATTGCCAAAAATTTTAAATAATATTAGTTATGGATATGCGCTATATGAAAATGTTAAAAAACCAATTAAATCATTAGTGTAACATTATTTTATCTATAAGGACCATGTCATATTTAAAAGCACNAAAATGTTAAAAAACCAATTAAATCATTAGTGTAACATTATTTTATCTATAAGGACCATGTCATATTTAAAAGCACGCTATCACTTAACAGGAAATAAAAAAACCACTGGAGCTTGACATGTAAAAAAGCAGAAGTATCCCTGCTGCTTATACTCGACTTAAATCACTAAAAGCCCCCACTAATGTTCCCTTTTCTCCTCATACAAAAAATTTAGAACTTTAGTTGTCATATTATTTTCACATCCTCACTAAACGTGAGACTGAAACAGATATGAAAAAACGTTCAAACACTGCAATATATAATATGTCAAGAAATCGTATCCATGCAAGTATTTCCCATTTTCAAGCCATCAACATAAGAGAGGTAAAACCACTTTACAACTCTTTCACACACATTTAACTTTTCTTTTGTGATTCACAATGCCTTTAAATAAGTATGTACACAATATGGGACAATCATTCTTACAGAACAATGGCTCACACAAAAATAAAGCTGCAAAAAAAAAAGATAAGGAGAGATGAGATAATGGCAGAAACATATGGAATCCTTGGTTTGGACAGCTGCGATTTTATGCAGTCTTCTGCACAAATATTTAAGAACTTAAACAATCATCACAATTGAATAGTACATTAAATATAAAAATTAGTGTGCTATGTAATTACAGTAAATGTTATAAAAAAATTTGTCTTTTGTTTACCTACAACTAAAATGTTTCTCTCCAATCACTAGTCAGTTATAACAACAGCTGGTTACATATACTGGTCTAATGAGTGTAAAGGTTGGCCTTCAAGATACAGATATCTCTGTTTCTCAGAAAATGACTCTAGCGCTATTTGTAATTTAAGTTTAGTCAGTCCTGCTGCATTGCCATCCAAATTTAACAAGTCATTCTAAAATTGTAGCATTGTGGTCATCATTAAATATGGTATGCTAAGTAAGGTATCTCAAGATGCAAAACCAAACAGCAGAAATTGGGCATACTCATGATTAGGTACACTCAATTTTAACGAAAAGAGTTCTTGTCTTCTAATACTTCAAAACAATTAAACTCAGGTTCACTTTTGTGACACGTCTTAGGTTCCTGCCGTGAATCGCAGACATTCATTACTGGGGTAACCTAATTCTGATTGGCCAGTCAAATTCTAATGTGGCTTCTAACAAAAACACATGGCCAGTCATTAAAGGAAAGGAAAACTGTGGGTGGGCTGTAGAATAAGAAAGTTTTGGTCTGCATGATACTTTTTTCATGAAAATCAGGTGTCCCTACTCATGATCAATGCTGTGTGAATGCAGAGAGATACAGACCACATGTTCCAATGCACTTTTGTATGCAGCCAAATGCATCATGAAGGACTAAACTGAGGTGAAAGGAAATACACTTGGGGTCGCTACCTTTTGGCACAGTAAGCCTCAGATACTTTGCATTTTAACTGCATGTATGTATGCATATGTCTATGTTCATGTTTGTTTATGTGTCTGTCCTAATAAATAAATGAAATACAGAAANTTGTTTTAAACATGATAAATAAATAAATGAAATACAGAAATGAACAATTAATAAGTTATAATAAATAATAGTAAACACAAAATAAATGAATATGGGACTGAACCCAGAACCTCCCATTTCAGTACCAATTTACGTAACCGCTGTGGTGGACCTATTATTCCTAGTAGGTTCATGGTATTAAGGTCACCTCCAAATCCAGGGGTGGATCCAGAAAGGAGGAGGGTCAAAGGGAACATGATCCCCTCCCCTCCTCCGAAACCCTTACATTTACATGAAACTGTCCTGCAAATGTTATAAAAGTAATATTAAATAATATCAGATTTGTTAAAATATATTTGAGTAATTTAATTTGTGTCCTAAAATTGTTGATGAGACAGTGCCCCACATCCCCATCCATGCCATGAATTAAAAGTCTAGAACTGCACGTGCACAATGGGTAAATGGCCCCTCCTACAAAACAAAATCTTCTCCTGTCTCCATCAAGTTTCAATGTGTACTTGGTTGATGCTGTGAATGGGATTACATGCAGGTGACATCAGCAATGGTGCACACGTGCAGTGCCCCTGACCTGGGACCGCCACTCATGCAGGATAGCTCGTCCAACGAGTGCCTACCAGAGGAGAACGTGTCCATTGTGGAGACAGAGAGTCGCGAGGAGCAGCCTGACACTGTGAAGGCCATCTCGTGTGGCACAGCAAGGCGCAAGCTCTACTTCAACCCTGCCTATTTTGAGCCAGAGTTGCTGGCGGTAAGCATTTAACACTACCATCGTCAACGCTGTAGAAGTTGGTTGTCAATTAATAAAGAATGCACCAGTGAAATGGTACTAGTTTAAAAGGTGTACAGTAAAATCTCAGTATACAATACTTTACTTTAAAGAACATCTTTCAAATCCCTGGCAGGTGTAATATAATTAAATACATGTTTAGTATAAAGTAGTTTTCAGTACTAGTATAAAATTTCGGGTCCGCTTTTATATTTTGTATCGAGATTCTACTGTACTGAGGAAGGGTGGTACCGAATAAAAATGATCAAAATGTGATAAAAATTCTGTAAAGCAATGTCATTTACTGTGGTGAGCTTACAACTTAAAAATTAAATTTCTTAAGTGGGATTTGAGGCACAGCTAACATTTGACTTATGCACGGCATAGATGAGGTACAACAGTTCAGATCATGCACAATACACAAGTGCATTATTTACTCAGGCCAGTACAAGAGGCAGCATGGGAAGAAGAAACTGGCTGGTGTCACAATGTGTGTTCAATGAAAAGGCATAATATAAATATTCAGTAGTGGACGGTGTATCCTGGCACAGTCAGATCCCAAATATGCAGTGGATAACCAAATTTAACAACTTACACAGTTTTTGTGATGTATTTGTCACAAGTAAACAGTCCTCAGAAAAATTAATGTTGGGGAAGCAAAGTCAGCAGTGTCATGGAGTCGAACTCGCTCTACCACTGATTTGAACATTTGGCTTACCAGTTTCTGCAACATTCTGCACACTCATCCTAGGTACAAAAAACATTAATTTCAAGACTAAAGCTCACCACAATAAATTGCACTGCTGTTAACTTATTTAATTTGTTTTTATTCAATTTCATCTTACCACAATACACATGTCAAACTAGTACAATTACACTGGTACATTCTTTATTATTTCGTATGCCATGATATTTTTTAAAAGGAAACAGGAATTGAAACCATGGTTAACTCACTAGCTAAAAAGTGGTTAAATACATCTTCTAGCTTTGACATTCTAAGTTTGATTTTAAATTCTCAGGCAAACATGGTGGTCCAATATTTAGTTTTCAGTAATGTTTGAAAACACACTTCCGTAGTCACAAATGATGTGATACGTTACCAATATAAAATACCATACGAAAATTCATGGGGGTGCCTGGCGGGGATGAGGGGTAACATGCCCGCCCCCATTCTAGATTTTACTGCAAAAAACGATTTTACTCTAAAAATGACAATAAAAAAATAGACATGTTTCGGAAATAATCTTAGTTAAAAAAGATCACACAGTAAAAGGTCACTGAACTGAAAGGCAGTTGCGTAGCATGCCTATAGCGATTTTGATCATTGGAGGCCCAGAAGCGCNTGATGTATTTGTCACAAGTAAACAGTCCTCAGAAAAATTAATGTTGGGGAAGCAAAGTCAGCAGTGTCATGGAGTCGAACTCGCTCTACCACTGATTTGAACATTTTGCTTACCAGTTTCTGCAACATTCTGCACACTCATCCTAGGTACAAAAAACATTAATTTCAAGACTAAAGCTCACCACAATAAATTGCACTGCTGTTAACTTATTTAATTTGTTTTTATTCAATTTCATCTTAGCACAATACACATGTCAAACTAGTACAATTACACTGGTACATTCTTTATTATTTCGTATGCCATGATATTTTTTAAAAGGAAACAGGAATTGAAACCATGGTTAACTCACTAGCTAAAAAGTGGTTAAATACATCTTCTAGCTTTGACATTCTAAGTTTGATTTTAAATTCTCAGGCAAACATGGTGGTCCAATATTTAGTTTTCAGTAATGTTTGAAAACACACTTCCGTAGTCACAAATGATGTGATACGTTACCAATATAAAATACCATACGAAAATTCATGGGGGTGCCTGGCGGGGATGAGGGGGAACATGCCCGCCCCCATTCTAGATTTTACTGCAAAAAACGATTTTACTCTAAAAATGACAATAAAAAAATAGACATGTTTCGGAAATAATCTTAGTTAAAAAAGATCACACAATAAAAGGTCACTGAACTGAAAGGCAGTTGCGTAGCATGCCTATAGCGATTTTGATCATTGGAGGCCCAGAAGCGCTGGAGCGCTAAGGGCTACCCTAGCATGCACATCACATGCCTTGTTTCTGTGCGTAAGGTAATGTATTACATATCGTCCTACGATGTTCAATATAAAAAAGTGCCTGCTGGTGTACACAATATCTGCATACAGTCTCTCTTTTTCCAATAATAAAACATTTCCGAGAACTTTGTGGATTTCAACACACTGCAGTGCGGTTTTCTCTTATGTAGGTGGGCCCCTTAATGAAAAAGTCCACACGGTAGCCAGTTACAACTCGCACTGTCTATACAGTTTCATTCGATACGATACAGTTTCATTCTGCTGATCTGCAGCTGTGTGATACTCATAGCTATTCATAGCTGTACAGGAATTACTGTTGATTTAGACACTTCCCTTATGCAGTTATCTTCACATCTGAGTTCTTTAATGCTGGACTCTGCGTTTGCCTCTTCAATAAACATCACATCACGAGCTTTGTAAATTCTTCTAGGGATCTTTGGGTTTTGTATCTTCACAATAGCCAACAAATATAATTTAATTACTCATTATGTCCCACTTCTTTCGTCGCTGTTTTGGGACATGCACATAGGCAGTGCAACCAAACACTAAGGTGGTTGAGATTCACCTTTTCACCTGTCCACGCTTCTTCTGGTGTCATACTCTTTACTGCTTTGGTAGGAGATCTATTCTTCAAGTAAACAGCTCTGTTGACTGCCTTAGCACAATAGGTACTCTTTGCACAAGCCAGAGTCTTGCAGCAAAGAACAGGCCGTCTCCGTGATTGTTCTGTTGGCTCAGTCCGCCACTTCGTTCTGTTCTGGAGTATACTCCACTGTCACCTGATGTTGAATGCCATTCGATGAGAGGTAGCCCTGAAATGCATGATTGACATACTCCCTCTCATTGTCTGATCACAGAACTTTCACATTAACTCGTGCCTCATTCTCCACATGAGCCTTGAACTCCTTAAATTTAATTGTAACTTCACTTATTGAGCCAAAAATTTTCTTTGTGGCATCATCTATGAACATAAGTAGGTAACATGCACCACTCAGAGATGGGTCTTCCACAAGGTGTTGTTGACTACTTTCCTTTCAAACAAGGAATGCAAGTTTAATCTTCACCATCAGGGAATGTCACACCTGTAGCCATGCTGTTGAGAAGTAGCTTCATATTTTACTCACTCAAATGTTCCAGTCTTCTGTGCCAGAGCGTTTGCGTTCATTTTCTGTCACAAAATTCGCCTAATCAGATATCACATTCAACTTGTAAATTCCACATTCTGATGCAGTCACCTTCACCTTGCTCTTAATTTTACAGTCATTTTCCTGGTAGATTTGGCAGCCTTCTGCAGTGAATGTGACCATCATTCCCCTTTTTAACCANATGCAGTCACCTTCACCTTGCTCTTAATTTTACAGTCATTTTCCTGGTAGATTTGGCAGCCTTCTGCAGTGAATGTGACCATCATACCCTTTTTAACCGTGGCACTAACAATATAAAGTTTGTTAACAAATCTGGCACATATGTGAAATTTTTTATTGTTTTAAGGCATTCGCTATCAATTCTCACTTATATCCCCTGCACCAAAGCTACAAAACTTTTTGTTGTTGGCGCAAGTAACGTCTTAACCAGTTATCTCATAATAATTCTCCAATCAGCCTTTACAATTTGTCATACGACTGTTAGCACCTGAATCCACATGCCAATCCCCTCTTCTACTCCCACGAGCAGACAGTGCTTTCAACACTGACCAGTCACCCTCCACTTTGTCCTTAGGTTCCCTCTTAGGGTAGTCACAGACCATGTGGCCTGGCTCATTATAACTGAAACATCTAAAAGTATGTTTCCTTTTGATTTTGTTGAAATGTATGCTACTTCGTACCTTTAAAGATGTATGACTTTCCCCACTGGATAAGAATGCTGCATCACTGTTGTGCTGCTGATCCCCAACAGAGCGCCTGACATCATCTT